>CM044017.1:19723441-19833441 GCA_024085815.1 Flaveria linearis | reverse complement strand
AGATATATGTGTTTCACGTATGTATGTACATAAGTATACTGTTAATGTAAGTTCTAGTTTAGTATACATGATATTTAAGTGGTTTTGAAAGAACTATGTGATGATTCTGTGCTATAGAAGTGTTTAGCTGATGAATGAGATACGAGCACAGCATAGAGTAAGTTGCAGGTTGTCACGCTCCACCGCATTGACCAATGCGGACTACTGGTGCAAATATGGTTAAGTTGATCAACCGCATTAGCCCATGCGGATGACCATGCAAATGCGGTCAAGGCTCTTTCTTCATCCGCATTAACCCAATACGGGTATACTCGGTATGCGGTTAAAGCAGTAAGCCGCATTAACCAATGCAGGAGACTAAGGGAAATGCGGGCCGGGCAATGCCTCATCCGCATTGTCATAATAAGAAAATGATCAAGGCAATTCAGCCGCATTGTTCAATGCAGACTAACTCAGGAAATACGGGTGAGTCATTCCTCATCCGCATTGACTAATGCGGATGGGGCAAACTAATGCGGATAAGGTATTACTCATCCGCATTGACTAATGCGGATGGGGCAAACTAATGCGGATAAGGTATTACTCATCCACATTGACTAATGCGGATGGCCAGACTAATGCGGGTGAGTAGAACGCACTGTGTGAATATAAGTTTAGCATGGCCTGATTCATTTGGGTGGACTAGTAACATAGGCATGATGATGATGATGATGATGATGCATGGGTATACCTATGGTATACCATATATGTGTGATGCTTTGTACGAAAATGAATGTATGATATGTGTATGTTCCTTATGATGATGTACGTTTATCTTCCAAAACTTTACGAGTTATGAAAGTGAAAGAACAAAGTATTATGTAATGTAAGTGAAAGATAATGAAAGAGGAACATGATGAATGAATGCATGCATTAATGAATGAACAAATGAATGTAAGAAAGGCTTGCAAGCAAATGAATGGAGGTGCACACCCCTGGCAGGTGTTAGCTCAACTGCGATGCGGGTTAGTTACCCCGAAGGATGCACACAGGGTCAATCTTTGAGATTGATAATGAGGTGAGCAACTTCGTGTTGCAACAGACTCGGTTAGCAGGCAATCGTGAGATTGCCACTAAGGTGAGCAGCCGTGTGCTGCAACAGACTTGGCTAACATATGATAGAATGAAAAGTGGAAGATAAATGGTGCATGTACCTACCTCGGGTGACTGGATCAGCATTTGTGCACAACGTTCGTGGTTGATCACCACAGGTCCAGCACCAGCAGCATGGTATGATGTTTGGGGTACCGTACATGTCACCGGAAGTAATGAACGTTCGAACGAATGTAATGAATGTAAGAATGAAAGTACAGAACATACGAATGAAAGTAAAGAATGTATGTACGAACGTGAACGAGAACGATGAATGGTACACGAATGAAAGTTAATGAACGAATGATGAAGATAATAATAAAATTATCCAGGTGTACGTATGTTGTATGATCGCATGTATGTAAGGACAGTTAAAACAAATGAAAGTATGTTTTATTATAAAACTAGAACTCACTCAGCGTTACTGACTTTTTATGTGTTTCCAGTTGGCAGGTAAGTGTTGCTGGGGATGGCACGAGGCGGCTACTCAGCTCTTTTGGGATGGCATTCTCCTTTTGATAATGCTGCCACGAAATGTGTTGTGGGCCCATAATGCGCGCAACACATTATGTTGCATGCAAGTACAAGATTTCTTGAAGATCCTGATAAACAGGATTATTTAAGAAATCTTCTTTATGATGAAGAATTTTTATGTTTTTATACTAGAGGTCACTGTTTATGACCCTATGATTGTTGAGGATTCACATAAACGGGATTACTTAAGAAATCCTCGGTTCATATGCTTCAGCAACAATCATAGTAATAGTTAGGCATTGTAAAGATGTAATTAGAAATGATGAAGTCTTTTGTATAATGCTTTTGTAATGTAATGCAACATTAGATGTTTTGTAACCGACGTACGTTGTATTAAATGGCAAAAGTGTCACACCCTCAAATTCCGGGTCTGGAATCTATCACGGAGGGGTGAGCAAACAGGATCGAACACAGTAGTTACACATGAGATGCAATTATCTATATGATAGATTTTAGATAATCAATCCATTATTATTCAGAGCATTAGATATTATACGCAGCGGAAATAAATATATATATTGTTTCTTAACAATACGTCTAATCATGTCTTATCATAACCAATATGTATCTAGAGCTCTTATATGATTCTACGTGCGTGTCCATAAGCTCCTAATAGATACGTGAGAATACATGTAAATCAAGTGTCAACACAGGGTTGGTGAGTTCATAGGTAAGTAAAACATAATGATAAATCATCAATTATCCTCAATTAGGATTTACTGTAAAAGTGTGAGTTTAATTTACTCACGGGTATATGAATAGCCTGTCGGAACCCTTTTTATTAAGGTGAACCCGCTATCCCACATACCCACTATGTACAAGCCCAACAAGTCCTTCACATAGGATTTGTCCATGTACCATAGTTTAATATCCTTTTCATGTGTATATTATATTATCATAATAATTTCAAATCAGAGGGAGCAAATCCTCCTTTACATTTATCCTCATATGGGTTGTAAATGGAACTATAATGGCAAACTTAATATAGTGCACATCTGCCTTCTCATACCAGAACAAGTCATCCCGAATGACAATAAGATCTTTGTGCATCTTGGTAAGGACCACATGTCCAAACCTTTGTGGGGGTCAGTCACTCCTCGATAGTACTATCCAAAAGATCCCTGCCTTGTTAATAGTCCAGTTTACAGAGAAGGATTTTCATAGTAACCATATGTAATCATAAATGTGATCAAATTATTATTTAACATAATACACAAAAATAATTTGTAAATTTAATTACAACATGTATTCCAGCCCCAAAATATTTAAATGATTAATAAGGGGAATAGTTATGAACTCACCTCGGTCTTTGTGTGGTGTTGACAAGCTAGTAAATTCCTCCTAAGGAATCATAATTCACATAAGCAAATATATACAAATCTATAACCTAAATAAGTTAGATCTTGAACCTGGTGTTCAATTGATCTATGGTTCGGTTTTCTAGGATTTGTTATAAACATTAAATCATTTAATTATTTTTGTTAATAATTAATGATTTATATTTAATTATCTTAATAATGATTTTAACATATCATTATATTCTAATTAAATTATAGACGTTATTTAAACATGTAAGTTTATATTTAATTTGTAAGATTTTATAAATATTTAAATTTATAAAATCTAATTTGTATTTATATTATCAAGATTAATCCATAAATAATATAATATCCATTAATAATTTGATGATTTAATTTATTATTTTGAATCCATTTTTATAAAAATAACAATTTATAACCTTTGTAACAATTTTATGAATAAACAAATAAGTAAATAAATAAATAAATAATAAGGTTTTTAATGAAATAATTTTCCAGAATATAATTAAATAACTTATAAAATTAACAAAGTTTATAAAAATTATTTTTATAATTTTTAATAATTTTCTGTATTTTTAAAATGGCTCAAAAAGGTTTCAAAAAAAATAATTGTTGAGGGCAGGGTTCGAACCCTTGACCTCCTGTTCACAATCACGCACACAAACCAGTAAACCAAGGCACAAGGCTGCGGTAAAACTCAGCTTTTAAACCTTTTAAACACAAACTCCAATAATCCCAATTCACCAAGAACCCTAATTCGAAGATTCATCAAATTGAACCTCGATTCGCAATTGTTTATGAAATCAAACATAGGGCTTTTAATCCCCACATGAAATCGAGCATTTAGGTAGTTTTAATTACCTGATTCGAAGTTGATTTGATGCTGGACACTCGATGAACAAGCCGCGGCTTTCGTGGTGTTGATTAGGTAATCAAATGGTGATATTAATCAAATAAATTTCACAGGTAGTTTCAGATGAGGCCAATGATCGAATGCCCTCTATCAATTTCGGTTTATAATGGTTCTAAGTGGGAGTTCGAGTGGGTTGCAGGTCGCGGAGAAGAAAGGAATCAAATTCGATCAATGGATGTGTTTCTGATGCAATTGGAAGTTGAAGTTGATTAGTAACATTTATAAGGTTGTTTAGGTTCGATTAATTTGATTAATATAGAGTGTTAGTGCGATTTAGAATCTGTAAAAGTTGCCGACAAGAAACGTGGATCGGTTGGATCGATCGCACTCAAATTTGTTTGATTATCGTGGGTGTCCAGTTCGAATCTTGCACATGGTGATGTTGGTGGCATTTAATTGAACTTAAACCGCGTGTTTTTGGTGTTTTGTGGTTGCCGGAGTATGGCCGGAGAAGGTGGCCGGAGAAAGGCCGACGGCGAGGGGGGGATTTGGGTTTAAATTAATTACAGAATGGTCCCTGGGGTTTTGTAATGTTATTATTTCATGTTTTAAAGTTTTAAAACATGTTTCAAATATTACAAAAATCAGTCCCTGGACTTCTTTAATTAATTAAATTAATTTTGTAAACTATTATTAATAATAATAATAGTTTCATTATTATTATTATTAGCATTATTTTTAATAATAATATCATTATTATTATTATTATTATTATCATTATTTTTATTATTATTAATATTATTATTAAATAATAATAAAAATATAAAAACAAATTGTAAATTCACATAAAAATTTTATTAAATCACGAAAAATTTTCGGGTTGTCACAAAAAGTATTTATAGTAAACGAAAAGTTTATCTTGTATGTTTCCGCTGCAATGTTTTATTTAAATGTATGCGATGAATGACCAACTGTAAGCGTCCCGGGAACGGGGCCTTACATTAACAACAAAAACATTGAGTTAAACATAAAAATCATACATAATACAATGAATTACATTGAAGAATAGTTAATTATATCATATGAATAACAGTCAACAATTTAACAACCGAACGACATTAAACAATGTAACTACGAAAAACCCAATATTAATCAATATTAACCAATATTAAACCAATGTAAATCCATGTAAATTGATGTAAACCCATATAAATTAATCTGTAAAACAATTGTAAGCTGATGCAACTTACTATGATGTTAATATAAATAATTTTTTACAATTGTAAAACAATTGTAATGAATTACTGTTATACTAATGCAACATTTATCAAAGTTGTAATGAAACATCAAATTACACAACGACAAAAACCAATATTAACCAATATTAAAACAATGTAAATCAATGTAAATTGATGCAAACCAATATTAACCAATATAAATCAATATGTAAAACAATATAAATTGATGTAACCCAATATTACAATGTTAAATACCCAATAACATATGAATAGCAGTCAATAACTTAACAACCGAACGACATTAAACAATATAACTACGCCACCAAAATGAAATACATATTAGAATTAAAGAGAATAACGAGACTTACACCAAAGAAACATGTTGTATTAACAACAAAAAACATTGAGTTAAACATAAAAATCATACATAATACAGTGAATTACATTGAAGAACAGTTAATTATATCATATGAATAACAGTTAACAATTTAACAACCGAACGACATTAAACAATGTAACTACGAAAAACCCAATATTAACCAATATTAACCAATATTAAACCAATGTAAATCCATGTAAATTGATGTAAACCCATATAATTTAATCTGTAAAAAAATTGTAAGATGATGCAACTTACTATGACGTTAATATAAATAATTTTTTACAATTGTAATGAATTACTGTTATACTAATGCAACATTTATCAAAGTTGTAATGAAACATCAAATTACACAACGACAAAACCCAATATTAAACCAATGTAAACCAATGTAAATTGATGTAAACCAATTTTAACCAATATAAATCAGTATGTAAAACAATGTAAACTGATATAACCCAATATTACAATGTTAAATACCCAATATTACACCACTCCAACTAACAGTAATAATATAGTTACAACAACCAAACGACATTACACCAATATAAACCAATGTAAACTAATGTAAATTGATATAACCCATAATAACCAATGTAAACCATTCTGTAAAACAAATGATATTAAACCATGTAACTACGCCTCCATGATTTCAGAAAACTAACAACCAAAACAACATTAAACCACGAACTATACCACCATAAAGAAATTTCAACATTGTAATTAAGCCATATTAACTAAATTGCAATACTGTAACAAAAAACATCACTGTAATTATACTATTGTAAAAATAATTAAACTAAAATATCTATATACACACCACTGTAACAAAAAAAAGACCATTTAAAAATACAATTGTAACAATACACCAGTGACTAGCTACTGTCGGGTACTTGCAAGATAAGTAGATAAGAATCGCATGACTGAAAAACACATAATGTTTTGACATTTTTAGATCATGAAAAATAACATAAACCTTATACCGTAAACTCGAAAGTATATAGAAGAAGCAAGAAACCTCTCAAACAGAGTGAAATCATCATAACTATTGTAGGCACTTGACACATAGGGTTGATTGCTGCATAAAACAAGATTATTGAACATTAGTATGTGTTGTCAGTGATCCATTTCTTCATTCACATTCAAGTAAAAATATACAATTAAACACAAAATCAATAAAGATGGTAGTAAACAAAGTAACAGACCTTTATATTCAGGGGCATGTTGCTGGTTTTTCAAGATATCTATGGTGATTTCCTCAAATTCTATCCCATTCATCCTTTAAATTACATAAAAAATACACAACAAACACACGTTAGGCATAATACAACACCTAATTAGATAAAGAATCAAGTTTTCAACAAACCCCCAATTCAAATCACCCATAAACCAACATATATTAAAACACTAATCACAGAAACTGAATTGAAATCAAGAAATTTCTCTAACAATTGAAGAAAAGACAAAAAAGATATATTTTTTTAAAAAAATGTTGTTGGAAATAACGAACAGAAACCCTAGAACACACATCAGACGAACAAAATCGATCCAACAACAAATTATACTGAAATTAACGACGAACAACAAGACAATTAACCCGATAAATCAACTAATCGCTTCAATCAAGTAGCAAATCGAATGCATTATCATCCAATCAGAAAACCCAAATCGAAAGAACTAGAAACATGAACTGATTTTACAATTCATACAAGTTCATTAACATTTTCACCAAATTACACATCAACAACAGAAAGATGAAGGATCATAACTCACTTGCAGAAGATGAGAATCGCACGAGATGGTTGTGACATTCGATCACAATACACTTTAAGCGTCATCTTAATTTCTCTCAGGAATCGGATCACAATTCGAATCTTTGGGTTATAAGGTTGGAGATGAAGCTGTGCTTTATATGGTTTGGTAGGAAGGTATTGAACAATTTCGTTTTTGTTGATTTTTCATTCTTCATCTTTGATTCTTTTGTTAGATTTTGATTCATGGGGGATTATCAACATTGAATAGAGAGAGATGAGATGTTAATCAGATTTTTTATGGATTTGAGAAAGAGAGAGAAATATAAAGATAATCTTGATATAACTATGAGAGAGAAAATGATTTAAAAAATAATAAAAGTACACTAACATTGGTACATCTAATAAATATGGTGTAAGAGGTAAATGACAACAATACCCTTCTATGTTTGAAAAATGATGGGTGATGTGGCAGACTAGCATTGCCTGAAAGAGTTAAAGGGTTCTTACAATAATTGAGGGTTAACTCTTGAACCCAATTCTATGTATATATATGTATATATATATGTATCTATATATATATGTATATATATAAGTGTGTGTGTGTATATATATATATATAGGGGGAGGTTCTACTAAAAAATAAATTTTGCCTAAGAAGGGTAAGAAATGATCTTAGTCTTCCATTTTTTAATCAATGTCGAAGATGATAATGTTATAAATAAAAGATGGAAGGGTATTTTAGGTATGCAACCACTTTTGTTGTCTTTGTTGAGTTTCCCCCAATTTTTTAAACATTTATAACTTTTTCATGCTAGATTATTTTTTTAAAAATATTGCACCATAAAATCAAGTATTTTTTTCTCTTTAAATTGAGTATAGTATTGCTATTTTTTTTATAAAAAACAAATTAGGTGAAATTGTGTTGTATTTTAACGTTTTTGTGCTGTATTTTATAAAACAGCATAGGGTTGTGCTGTATTTCATAAAACAGCACAGGGTTGTGCTGTATTTCATAAAACATCACAGGGTTGTGCTGTAATTCATAAAACAGCACAGGGTTGTGCTGTATTTCATAAAACAGCACAGGGTTGTGCTGTATTTCATAAAACAGCACAGGGTTGTGCTGTATTTCATAAAACAGCACAGGGTTGTGCTGTATTTCATAAAACAGCACAGGATTGTGCTGTATTTCATAAAACAGCACTGGGTTGTGCTGTATTTCATAAAACAGCACAGGGTTGTGCTGGATTTCATAAAACAGCACAGGGTTGTGCTGGATTTCATAAAACAGCACAGGGTTGTGCTGGATTTCATAAAACAGCACAGGGTTGTGCTGGATTTCATAAAACAGCACAGGGTTGTGCTGGATTTCATAAAACAGCACAGGGTTGTGCTGGATATCATAAAACAGCACAGGGTTGTGCTGGATTCATAAAACAGCACAGGGTTGTGCTGGATTCATAAAACAACACATGGTTGTGCTGGATTTCATAAAACAGCACAAGGTTGTGCTGGATTTCATAAAACAGCACAAAATTGTTAATAGACCAAAATACCCTTTAATCCTATTTTCTAGTTTTGCCACATGTCACCACCTCATTTCTTCTTAGCCTTCTTAGGCAAAATATATTTTTTTGTGGGGGGGAGGTTCTACTAAAATATAAATTTTGCCTAAGAAGGGTAAGAAATGATCTTAGCCTTCCATTTCTTAATCAATGTCTAAGATGACAATGTTATAAATAAAAAGGTGGAAGGGTATTCTAGGTATGTAACCACTTTTGTTGACTTTTTTGAGTTTCCCCCAATTTTTTTAAACGTTTATAACTTTTTCATGCTAGATTATTTTTTTTTTAAAATTGCACCATAAAATCAAGCATTTTTTTCTCTTTAAATTGAGTATAGTATTGCTATATTTTTTTTATAAAAAAACAAATTAGGTGAAATTGTGCTGTATTTTAACGTTTTTGTGCTGTATTTTATAAAACAGCACAGGGTTGCGCTGTATTTCATAAAACAGCACAGGGTTGCGCTGTATTTCATAAAACAGCACAGGGTTGCCCTGTATTACATAAAACAGCACAGGGTTGCGCTGTATTTCATAAAACAGCAAAGGGTTGCGCTGTATTTCATAAAACAACACAGGGTTGCGCTGTATTTCATAAAACAGCACATGGTTGCGCTGTATTTCATAAAACAGCACATGGTTGCGCTGTATTTCATAAAACAGCACATGGTTGCGCTGTATTTCATAAAACAGCACAGTGTTGTGCTGTATTTCATAAAACAACACAGGGTTGTGCTGTATTTCATAAAACCGCACAGGGTTGTGCTGTATTTCATAAAACAGCACAGGGTTGTGATGGATTTCATAAAACAGCATAGGGTTATGCAGGATTTCATAAAACAGCACAGGGTTGTGCTGGATTTCATAAAACAGCACAGGGTTGTGCTGGATTTCATAAAACAGCACTGGGTTGTGCTGGATTCATAAAACAGCACAGGGTTGTGCTGGATTCATAAAACAGCACAGGGTTGTGCTGGATCCATAAAACAGCACAGGGTTATGCAGGATTTCATAAAACAGCACAAAATTGTTAATAGACTAAATACCCTTTAATCCTATTTTCTAGTTTTGTCACATGTCACCACCTCATTTCTTCTTAGCCTTCTTAGGCAAAATATATTTTTTAGTGGAATCTCCCCTATATATATATATATATATGTATGTATGTATGTATGTATATACATACTATATTAATTATATTGGAAGGGCAATAATGTTTTTTACTAAAAAACTGTGACACCTCACAATATCAAGCAAAGAACATTGTGGGTTTACTGTCACATTAGTGTGACAGTTCAGATGATACAGATGGATTTAATGAACAAAGTTTTAGAAACATTCAAGATATTCCCAAATCAGAAAGGAAACCTAAGATTTTTCTTGTTGAAGATCATGTGGTGAATGTGATGGTGTGTAGCATCTGTCACCAATAGACCGTCAATCAGCATTAAGCTCGTTAACTCACCGTGTGTATTAACGATCCTCACATATGTTCGTAGTCTATTTATCGTGTTAACCGAATTATCTACGTGTTCATGTTCCATGTGTGTTAACTATCCTTATGTATTTATTATTATATATATATATATATATCGTTTTAGTTGAATTTCTCGTATACACGTTTATATTAATAATAATAATAATAATAATAATAATAATAATAATACAAAATATTAATAATAATAGCAATAACAATAATAATAATAAGAATAATTATAATCATAATAAAGTCCAGGGGGCAATTTGTCAATTCTGAAACATCAAAAGAAGTTTAAAAACATAAAATAATAAATATTAAACCGCAGGGACCAAAAATGTAAATTTCCAAATTACAAAACCAACCCCCCCGCCCATTTCCCTTTCGATTTTCCGGCCAAGTTCCGGCCGAAGCTCCGGCGAGCTTCGGCGAAGGCCAAATCTCCCAAAATACTTGATTTTGAAACACAAAAACCGGTTCCAATTCGTTCGTGGACAAGACTCGAACCCAATGCACCCCTCAAACGCGTATAAACGGTCGAATAACGGCTATACCCTTTTTCCCTTTATTTCCCGAACGTTCAACGGATAAATTGCCCACTCAAACACTAATATAATCGAATTAAATCGGCCTACACGAACTTTAACTCACTATATATCGAATGCTACAGGCCTTTCCATCAGAACACACAAAATCAAACCAATTCGATCACCATCTCTGTTTCGACCTGCAACTCATTCGAATCCCCTCATATAAGCTCCAATACACGAAATTGACAAAGGGCTATTCATCATTATTGTCATTGAAAGCTTCCTGTGCAATTAATTTGGTTATCATCAACAAACCGACTCGAACCGATTCTCCCTTTTGCCGCGGCCTGTTCTTATCTGTTCCATCATCAAATCGAAACAAAACAGGTAATTAAACACCTATACATACTCGTTTACACATGGGGAATCAAAGCCCCATGTTTATTGTGACAACCGGAAAAAAAAAATTTCGTTGACTAAATATATATATATATATATAAATAAATATGTATGTATATATTTGATATTATAATAGTAATAATAATGTTATTATCACTATTATTAATATTAATAAAAATTTATTAGTAAAAAGAAAACAAAACTTAACCCTATAAAACTTTTGGGTGAAAAATGTAAATTTTAAAACTTATTTTAAAATACTTTTCACATGAAATAATAAAACAAGAAAACCACAGGGACCATTTGTGTAAATTTTTAAAACCATTCCCCCTACCGTCGACCACCCCTGTTTCTCCGGCCAACAATCCGGCGGGTTTCCGGCGACCCCCAAACATCCAAATTACTCGCTTTTAACTCGAGTAAATCGTCCTGACATCTTCTAGTGAATGATTCGAACACTATACCCTACCTTAATTTGAATATTACAAACGAAATGCTGTTGTCTATCCACCAAACCCACTCGGCCGAAAGCTCCTCAATCATCGAGCACTAAACACTTTGATAATCAAAAGAAATCGCATATTCATGATCCTTTTGTCGTTTCTAATCTTCCACCGAAACCAAATTGGTATAAAACGAACACCATCATAGAGTTCGATCACCACCTTCATCATCGACCTGCAAGTTGGTCGAACTCCATGTTCTGAGCATCATTAATCGAAATTGAATGAGGGCTTTTACTTGTTATTGTCACACGAAGCTTTACTCACAGTTAATTTGATTAACAACAAAAATTTCACATCAAACGAGTCCAAGCCCAGTCGCGACCTCACCTGCATCTGTTCTTGTCAATTAGGTCTCCAATCTGGTAATTAAACATACCTATATACTCGTTTTCACATGAGGATTAAAAGCCCCAACACTAATTTGGTTATCGATATCGATTTGATCTTCAATTTGGATCAAATCGGATTAGGGTTCTAAGGAAATTGGGGTTTTTTTTTGTTAATGTTTAAATTTAATTGGAACCATTGTTTACCGCGGCTGAGAGCCTTAGTTCGCTGGTTAGTCCCTTGTAAACACAGCCTTGAGGTCCCGGATTTGAACCCGGGCACCCCCAATCTATTTTTTAGGGCTTTTTAGGCTTTAAAAAAATACATAAAAATTTCTAAAAATCATAAAAATAAGTTTTATAAACTTTCCTTATTTTAAATGTTTCATAATTATTTACTGTAAATTTATTTCATTTAAAAACCTTAATAATTTTTATTTACAAATTTCATAAATAATTATTTTTGTAAAAATAGACTTTAAATAAGGGGTTAAATCACTAAGTTATTATTTAGGGTCAAACATTATATTTATATCATTGTCTAAAGCATGAATATATATATATTTATATGTATATATATATATATATAAAGGTTATTTAAACTTGTCTTTAACTTTAAGGTTTCTTTCTTAATTCTCTAAATTAAAATGATCAAATAGTATATTTCACTTTCATGGGATCACAACAAAACCGTTTATATCATTTTATTTAAATTAGATGTTAAAACCCGCAAATATCAAATGAAACCCTAATCCTCGATTTAATGTTAATCGTATTATTAAACTGAAATATTGTAACATATATATATATATCTATTTGTGGGCGTATTGCGCGTCAAACCGAACCGACCCGAATCCAACCAAATGTATCTATTCGTGTTGAACACATTTTAAAGACTGAACGACAATTAATAATAGGTGTTGATCGTGTTTGATCGTGCATTACCCTTATTCTTTGAAGCTCTTGTTCATTTCATTACATCAATTCAAGGTGAGTTTCACGGCCCCTTTTTACTTTCTTTCCTTTTGGGGGAGAAAACATGCAAACATATTTTATGAATGGTTTTAGTATTATTGATATCGCCTGTTATGTTAGTGCAAACACACAAACAGTCCTGACACTCTCGAACCGTTAGTAATGGGATTAGCGAGGTAATACTGAGTAGTACTACTGGGTCTGACAAACCCCGCCCGGGCTAGTCGTGCTAGCTTGATTGGAGGTCAAACGGGTGCATTATTGACCTAACATTTGTCACTATCTTGCGAGACGTGACGGGGAAAAAACAAACATATAGGACACGCAAACAGTCAGCTTCGGTTCGAAACGCTAAGTAACATGATTATAGGCTCGTGACCTATCGATATGCTTTAATTACTAAACCATTCGGACAGTCGAACAGTTACATACAGTCGAACAGTTACAAACAGTCGAACAGTTACAGACAGTCGAACAGTTACAAACAGTCGAACAATTACAGACAGTCGAACAGTTACAAACATTTTTATTTGGGATAAACCTGTGAACTCACCAACTTTATGTTGACACACTTTAGCATGTTTTCTCAGGTAACAGGAACGCGTAATCTCATGATACACGATTAAGGAACGCACTCAGGACATGCATTCATCAGATCCATTTATATTGCATTAAACATTGTTTTGATTTAACATTTCAGACTTTCAGTATTGTTTACATTTCGTTATTCGCTTCCGCACTGTTATTCATTTCTTTTATGTTACTCTGATTTAAGTCAAATGTATATTTTTAAACTCATATAGTGTCGTTTGATATAACCGTGTCTGAGATCCTGGTATGTCACACGCCTAACGGTAAAACCCCGTTAGCGGATTTTGAGGGTGTGACAGATTGGTATCAGAGCCACTGGTTATAGAGAACTAGGATTGCATTTGCATCTAGACTATAGCCTTAGACACAACACTAGTACTGTATAGACACTCTTACATGATTGCAACTATTGTACGAACATTCTCCTGGCATGCTAACAGTACATCATAGAACGATCAAACATTACCCATTTGTGTGACACATAGACACCTGTATTCTGGATTTTCTGGCAAAAGGCCTCCGGGCTAAGGCAAGCATATCGCATAAATCTCATTGCGAGACCAGTTATGCTTACCTGGGGATTTCTGGGATGAGTGATAAACTATGGTCAATATACACAAATATCTATGTCACCTGTATCATCCTCGACTAACTGAGGGGCAGGGAGTCCCACTCGCTCACTTCCAACATCTACATATGATCCTTCACTCTCAGAGTGAAACAACGAAAACTCGAACCTAACATCACCACTTGGGTACACGAAACATTTTTTTCTAACACACACGATAAACCTAATGATGACAAACAAGGAGAACAACACACAATACTTTTCAAACTCTATCGTACTCATTTCTATTTCCCACATGCCCTATCATCTTCGCTAGTCTTAACAGATAGCACTCGGTACTTGACAAGGTATGTTATCACGAATGGGAGGAACCATGAGTGACCATGCAAAGCAAATTGGAATCATGGGTGCACACGTAATTGTAATTTGTCATGCATGAGAATTCTGGTAACTCTATTGGGTGATAACGGTCATAATCAGTACAAATTTTCATTTCTATACTTGGAGACATGAGGTCTCGGTCCTCATAAAACCTCACCATGATATGCAAACAAATCCTTCATTCCTACTAGTATGAAAGTTCTCATCTACCCCGAGCCTTAATGAGAGTCGTGTTATGACCTTAGCCCTAGTCTCCATGAAACTGCTCTTTTTAGCATTTCAGTGTTCGTGTAACACTATCCATCTACATTGTGCCAGATCTTCAAAAGTTGCAATAAAGTGATAATATTCTTGACGCGTGAAGTCCTTGTTCACTGGATTGATCTTAAGGATTAAAGTCTAGGAAATTTCAGCGTTCCAGCATTCATATCATTTGATATCTAAGTATATGTTACAATTGTTTGTCTCCCTGGCGGTGGGAATCCAATCAGATTTTTCTGGCTTACTACGCTTGGCGTAGGACCAAAAAGCAAGACATTATGACGACCCCGTCTAATATATCTCAGCCTTTCCATTATGAGCAACAGGTGCAACTATCCCTCCCAATGACTTGTGCAATAAGAACATTTGAGGGCACTGTAGAGAAATTTGCACATAGCTTTAAGAACCGTCGTGTGAACATCTAGGCCAAGTCTCCTCAACCAAAAGTAACACACAAAGGATGGTATGAGTGCAGACAACCTGGGTATTTAAGGAGAAACTTTTCAAGGCTCAAGAAGATAGGAAACTGACAGGAATGATAGTTCTGCTTTAGCATTATCTCATTCGAGTGCCGATGGAAGTTTCATACCTAGTAACTTGAGTGGACTGCTAGAGGTAGTTCTTACCAGCTTAAGTTCTAGAATATACCATAGAAGTAACCGATAGTAGAACTATAACCGCCACCATATGCTTAACAATTGTAATCTAGGTTTGTCTAGACATTCGTTCGATATAAATCTGATTTCCTATGGTATCTTCGATATCGTAGCCGGCATAGATTGGTGGTCCAGGAAACAAGCCGAAATCATTTGTCGTGAGAAACTTATTCGATTACCTTTGTCTAATAGAGAGATACTCAAGGTCGAAGGCAATAAGAGTGGTGCTGTGTCGGCATCATCTCTTACATGAAGACTCAGAAGTGTTTAAGGAAAGTGAACTCAGCGATTCTAGCCCTAGTTACTGACTTGGAAAAATTTCAAGTTTTAAAGATTTTCCTGGGGTATTCCCCAAGAACTTGCCTGACCTTCCTCCACACAGGCAAGTAGAGTTTCAGATCGAGTTGACCCCGGGAGCTGCCCTTATCACTCGGGTGCCGTACCGCTTGGCACTGAATGAACTCCCAGAATTGTCGAAATAGTTGTAGGAACTATTAGACAAGGGTTTCATACATCCAAATTCTTCACCTTAGAGAGCGTCTGTGCTATTCGTGAAGAAGAAAGATGGAATTCCTACCTCTCGGGGTACTTTGTCTAGGCAAAGTGTAAATGGTGATTTGATTTGATCATTGAATCCATTTACTTGACTCGAAACCCTTGATATGAGTGATCACTGATAAGTACGCGTGTCTTCAATAAGGTTATGACTGACCTCATATCTTGAGAAATCCATGTATTCCCATCGATTGTGAATCGAATGTTCACATCTCATTGTGATATCAATCATTTTTGTCCTTGATTTCGTCTTCCCGATTTAAACCATCCAAGATTTGAACACCATCATAACAAATTCTGCTATCTCGAACTTTGATCTTAAGCTTGAAAGCATAATTTTTCCTTTGTTACACTGATGTAACTTGTAACTCTAAAATCGTGCAATGGTAGGGTTAGGTCGTGCTTTTTATACTGACAAACTCCATGAATTGACAAAGCTGATGTCATACCTTATGACATTAGACCAAATAGAATTAAGGACACTAGGAAAATCTAGTGAGTAGTAGAAAGAAGTTGGAGAGTCGAACAAGCAATCTAGCGGTAAGGTAGACAAGAATGACAATGTTGTGAACTTAGCTATGTTGGTTAATACGATTAAGCTAACATGCGTTAAATGGGGACATTAAGAAGGTTGGAGTTCCGACCATTACCATAAAGTGTGCCCTAGGTCGATTAGGACCTCAGGACAAGTTAGAAACAATCAGAATTAGGAAATGGATATAACTAGAAAGTAAGAATAGTTAAATTATGAAAATAAAGGTCATATAAATCAAGGTAATACATTACGCGATCATACATTTACGACTGAAACAAGCCACATTCGACAAGACTAAATGTTGTTACATGTACGTACCTTATCATCAATAGCTACACATCTATTTGATACCAGGGTTGATAATAAGCTTGGATTCTTCTGGAATTATTCATTAACTTAGCATTAACCCTAGTTGTTTCGAAATCATTTACTCTGTTAAAATGACCAATGGTAATAATTAGAGGTTACACAAAAGTACACGAAGATCATGTCCTTGACATAGACTTAATACAGTATGAATTGGTTATCGAAGAATGAAACCAAGATAGTCCGTCAGGAGAAGGTGATTCGACCTATCAAACCAAATCATGATCTCTGAACCTGAAAGGAGACCCAATCGTTTTAGGTTGATTTTTATTCTAAGCTTGGAGCACTTAGATTCTTAAATCGATTACTCTCCCTTTATCCTCATGTTTTGACCTAGCTATACGGAATCATTTATTCCTTATCTATCGACTTTCA
Organism: Flaveria linearis; assembly: GCA_024085815.1. Lineage (NCBI taxonomy): Eukaryota > Viridiplantae > Streptophyta > Magnoliopsida > Asterales > Asteraceae > Flaveria > Flaveria linearis. Next base: position 19,816,168 of record CM044017.1, on the reverse strand, counting down.
TTTTGAGTTATCATCAAAATGTGATTGTGCGATGGTAGCCTTCCTAAACAATCTCTCTGCTAAAGATATGTAACATCCGGTTTCTAAATCCGGACTTGTAATTATATTATAGTTATGATTAATTAATTAAGTTGAGTTTGTTTGATTGATTAAGTATTCAGTCGCATGGGTTATATGCGAATGAACTTCAGTCGCACCCCTTACGTGCGATTGAGACTCAATCGTACGAATAGTAGGTGAATGAACTTCAATCGCACGATTCAGTCGTGTGAATGGTTCAATCGTGCGATTGGAAGTAAGGCGGTTAAGTTGTAAGTATGGATAAGTAAGGCGGTGTATAAGGGTAAAAACAGACTTTTGTCTGTATTATCTCCAATCTTCTGTTCGTTCTACACCCAAAACACCCCTGTTCTTGCCAACTGCCTAGGCGAAACCCCGTTTTGGTAAGTTTTGAACATCACGGATTAATCCGGAGATGTTATAAGCTGTGGGTATGATTAAGTTTGATCCAACAACCTGTTTTAATCAATAAAATTAGTCTGGTTCATTCTGAATTTAAAATCCAAGAATTCAAATCCAAGTTTTTGTGAAGTTTTGATAAAATAATGGTTTGAAACCATTGTAAACGATGTGTATAGGATCTGTTTTGAATATGGTATGATTTGGATGGTTAAAACTCAAATTTTGAGTAAGTTTGGATCAAAAACGTCAAGAACACAGCTGCTGATTCGTTTCAGGCGAATGGGCTCAATCGCATGGCTCAATCGCACGAATGAGAGCTTAATCGGGCGATTGAGTGCGAATGGAGGTTCAATCGTGCGGTTGGAACTCAGTCGCCTGGTTAGAAGGCCGAATGGAGACGAGTGAACACTGGATACGAATGAGAACTCAATCGTGCGAATGAACGGTTAATCGTACGACTGAAGGTTCAGTCGCATGGTTCATTCGCATAGGTCCAGTCGTATGATTGCTCATTCGCATAAGTGTTCAATCGCATGAGGTCCTATTTGAGAATAAGTTTATTGAATCAGGGTTTATTGCCTTAGATATACCTTGATTAGAGGAAGGACTAGTTACCTTGGATACGTGGATTGTGTAGACTGTGGTGAGGAAGTTGATAAGGTGAGTTCTAAGCCCTTTTTAAATGTTTGGTTTTGACATTCGGGCTAGCACACACATAATGATAAATGAATTGAATGTTTTAGTACCAGAATTGTGATAGTAATGATGGATATGTTTCTAACAGTTTGTTAAGTTGTTAGAGGGAAAGTGGGGGTAATAAATGACTACCTGAACATTGTTAATCATTACAGGATGGTAATGATTGCAATGGGTCAGGTAGAGTGTAAAAGATAGTCATCTGAACGTTGTTAATCATTATGTGATGGTAATGATTCCAATGGGTCGGATGGGGTGTGATGGTTAATGAAAAATATGTTAAAAACTGGTACTAAAAGAAGAATGTGTAAAGTGTAAATGAATGTGATAATATTGGCAATAAATAAAAGAAATGTTTTTGAAATGGTAATGTGATGTAAATCTCAACAGGCCAGTTAGGGTAAGATGCCTGGGTGTAAACTGTACAGTTTGATAGGAGTGATGACGATCACTCAGCTTTGTGAACATCTTGTGGTGACGACCCTAGATGATTATTTGGCATCCTACTGGATGAGAGATAGTAACCGGTAGTTGCTAGATGTGGGCAACCGACGTTACTGGGTATGGGAGACTGGTAGTTGCTGGATGTGGGCAACCGACGTCTCTGGGTAGGGTAACCGGTAGTTGCTGGATGTGGGCAACCGACGTTACCGAGTATGAGAAACTGGTAGTTGCTGGATGTGGGCAACCGACGTTACTGGGTATGGGGAACTGGTAGTTGCTAGATGTAGGCAACCGACGTTCGATGGGACAGGTCCAGTGGGACTGAATAATGATAAAAGTTGAATGTATAATATTGCCAATAAAAAGATAGCTGTGATGTGTATGAAATGTTGTTAATGTTTTAATGAAAATTAGAACTCACCAGTTTATCTGATATTTTGAGTATGTTGTGTGTGCTAGGTAAGGAGGGATCCTCTAATAATAGAGGAAAGCAAGTATGAGATGATGAGGACGCTATCCCGGAGCTACTGCTGGCATAGGATTTAGGACTTGTTAATGATGTAAACAGGGCAATGTATAATTAAATACAATCTTATGTAAAATGTTTCAGAAAGTTGGGTTAATATATATATATAACAATGTTTAACGTCTTCCGCTGTAAATAGAAAGCTCTGATTTGTGTTTTAAGATATTAATCCAACTGCGTGACGTGCCTCCGGTGCCCTGCCGGGTTTGGGGCGTCACAGGTTGGTATCAGAGCAGTAGTTAAAGGGATCTAGTGTCATAATAACTAGACTTTAACTAGAAAATAGATATGCCAGCAGGGATAGCTAGATAGAATAGTTTATTAAAACAAGAAAAGGTGATGGGACTATCATGAGAAGGAATAACGAGAATAGTACAAGTAAAGTAAACAATTAATAGTACTTGGCCAACATTATTAATAATTTACTTTACTTATAGTATTCTGGTTACATACTTGCATGTGGGTACCAAATAATCCTGATCTTGGTTTAATAGGTTATGGCTGATAGGGAGAGTGAAAGAATGCAAGGTGGAACCTCGGGAGGAGATGTTGATGAGAGCACCGAGGTGCTTAGTATGACGAGGCAGCAATTCCGTGATGCAATTGCTGAGGAGGTTCGTAAAGCCTTGAATACAGCTAGACCTGATGAAAGTACGAATGTTGATAAAGCTGAGGGGTCTAGTGAGAGGAAGGGAGTTACGTATAGCCAGTTTAAAGAATGTAATCCTCCACGATTTTCTGGGGCTATGGATGTGGTAGCCACTTATAAATGGCTTCGTGAAATGGAAGCCGCGATCAAGTTGAGTGAGTGTAGGGAGGATCAGAAGGTAAAATTTGCAGCCCACTCGTTTGTAGGTGAGGCTCTGTATTTGTGGGATACGATTATCCAGACGTTAGGCGAGGAGGCTACTGACAAAATGTTGTGGCCTGAATTTAGAAAGTTAGTGTCGGACAAGTTTTGTCCAAAAGGCGAGATGGATCGAATAGAAATGAGTTTCCTGCAGTTTCAGGCAGGTAATATGTCTCATAGGGAATACATGTCTAAGTTTGAGGAGATGGCGCGGTTAGTGCCTCATTTAGTGGTTCCTGAAGAGAAGAAGATTTTGAGGTATACACAGGGGTTACCTCAGGAGGTTAGGAAGTTGGTTAGATCATCTGTTCCGAGTAGTTACCAGTTGACGGTAAACTTAGCTGCAGATATGTATCAAGAAGTTTATGGTAGTAGTGTTGTTCCGGAAGGGAATAAAAGGAGGCGTGAAGAATCTGTCGTGCAAAGAAGATTTGAGAATCCAAGTTCTCAAAGAAAGGTAGGTTTGGAAGGGGTCAATTCCCGAGGAATGTCAGAAATGAGCTGCCACGTTGTGGGAGGTGTGGTAGGCTACATCAGGGTGAATGTATGATGGGTAGCAGGAATTGTTTTAGATGTGGAAAGACGGGACATTATGCTAATGAGTGTAGTGAAGGTCCTCGTAAATGTTATGAGTGTGGAGAAACGGGGCATATTCGAAGTGAATGTCCAAAGTTGGTAGTTAGAAAGCCTGAACCGGTTAGATCGATGAAAGGGTCAGGAGAAGGGTCGAGTGTGGCTAAGGGGCGAGCATATTCTATGTCAGCTAATGAGGCTAAAGCGTTGCCAGATGTAGTCTCAGGTACGTTTCTAGTTAATAGAATTCCAGCTAATGTGTTATTTGATTCTGGTGCAAGTGGAAGTTTTGTATCTATTGATTTTTGCCCTATGCTTGCATGTGAAGTTCGACCACTAGAGGTAGCTTTTGTAGTTGAAACTGCTAATGATAGATCAGTGATTATTAGTAATATGATTGATGGTTGTTATATTGAATTAGAAAGATATAGGTTGCCTGTTAAACTATATCCAATGGTGTTAGGAGGGTTTGATGTGGTATTGGGTATGGATTGGTTGGTAAACCATGAAGCCCATATTATATGTAATAAGAAGTTAATTCAGTTAAGAGCGCCGGATGGAAAAACGATTAATGTATATGGTGATAGAGAGGAGTCGACTGTGAAAATAATATCTATGATAAAAGCTGATAAGTTAATGAGCCGCGGGTGTGTATCCTATTTGGTATATGTAATTGATTTCCAAAAGTCTGTAAGAAAGATAGAAGACATTCCTGTGGTTAGAGATTTTGCAGATGTGTTTCCAGAGGAATTACCGGGTATTCCCCCAGATCGTGAAGTTGAGTTTAAAATTGATTTGGTTCTGGGTGCTAAGCCAGTTGCTAAGCCACCTTATAGGTTAGCTCCATCGGAATTGAAGGAGTTAATGAAACAGACTGAAGACTTGCTAGAAAGAGGTTTCATTAGACCCAGTTCTTCCCCGTGGGGTGCTCCAGTATTGTTTGTGAAGAAGAAAGATGGGAGTATGCGTATGTGTATTGATTACAGAGAATTAAACAAGTTGACAATAAAGAATAAGTATCCACTCCCACGAATAGATGATTTGTTTGATCAGCTACAGGGAGCCAGTTGGTTTTCTAAGATAGACCTTCGTTCGGGATATCATCAGTTAAAAGTCAAGGAAGAAGACATACCTAAGACAGCATTTCGTACACGTTATGGTCATTATGAATTTCTGGTTATGTCCTTTGGGTTGACGAATGCCCCTGCTGCTTTTATGGATTTGATGAATAGGGTGTGCAAGCCAATGTTAGATCGATCAGTAATTGTGTTTATTGATGATATACTGATCTATTCAAAGAATGAGGAAGATCATGCTTGCCATCTTCGTGAAGTGTTGGAAAGATTGAGAAAGAAAAGGCTTTATGCAAAATTTTCTAAGTGTGAGTTTTGGTTGCGGGAAGTACAGTTTTTAGGACATGTAATTAATACGGAAGGTATTTTAGTAGATCCTACCAAGATTGAAACAGTAGTGAGGTGGAGTCCTCTAAAGACGCCATCTGAGGTCCGCAGTTTCTTGGGTCTGGCTGGTTACTATAGAAGGTTTATTCAGGATTTTGCCAAAATTGCATCCCCGTTAACGAAACTGACGAGGAAGAATGAAGAATATGTTTGGGGACCAGAACAAGAAAATGCATTTCAAGAACTGAAGCAGAAGTTAACCCAATCACTAGTGTTGTCGTTGCCAATGGAAATGAAGATTTGGTGATTTATTCAGATGCTTCGTATCAAGGTCTAGGCTGTGTTTTAATGCAGAGGGGACGAGTGATAGCTTATGCTTCCCGACAGTTAAAAGAACATGAAAAGAATTATCCGACGCATGATTTAGAACTGGCAGCAGTGGTATTTGCCTTGAAGATATGGAGGCATTATTTATATGGGGTGAAATGTACGATTTACATGGATCATAAGAGTTTGAAATATTTCTTTGATCAGAAGGAGTTGAACATGCGCCAGCGGAGATGGTTAGAATTGGTGAAAGATTATGATTGTGAAATACTTTACCATCTTGGTAGAGCAAATGTGGTTGCTGACGCATTAAGTAGAAAGAATGAACACCCTCCAATTCGAGTTAAGTCATACAAGTTAGTGATAACCCCAGATTTTATGCATCAGTTGCGAGAAGCTCAATTAGAAGCACTGAGAGAAGAGAACGTGAAGCAGGAACGAATGAAGGGTCAAACAAAGGGTCTAGAAGAAAATAGTTTTGGGGTTAAGACGAAATGTGGTCGTATGTGGGTTCCGATTAAGATGAGGGAATTGGTGTTAGATGAAGCTCATAAGTCCAGATATTCTATACATCCTGGTGCTACTAAAATGTATAAGGATTTGAAACAAGAATATTGGTGGCCTGGTATGAAGTTCAATGTGATACAGTATGTGAATAGGTGTTTGACGTGTCTTCAGGTCAAAGCTGAGCATCAAAAGCCATATGGTAAACTTCAACCCTTAGAGATCCCGAAATGGAAGTGGGAGGAATTGACAATGGATTTCATAACTCAGCTTCCGCGTACAGCTAAAGGTTATGATACCATTTGGGTCATAGTAGATAGACTGACACGTAACGGACATTTCTTACCAATCAAGGAAACGTATAACTCTGAGAAATTAGCAGAACTGTTTATACGAGAGATTATTGTTCGACACGGGGTACCATTGTCTATTGTGTCAGATAGAGATACACGTTTTACTTCGAGATTTTGGAGAAAGTTTCATGAAGATATGGGTACTCGTCTGTTACACAGCACATCTTTCCACCCAGAAACTGATGGGCTGACTGAAAGGACTATCCAAACAGTTGAAGACATGTTACGAGCTTGTGTTATAGATTTCGGCGGTAGCTGGGATAGTCATTTGCCATTAGTTGAATTCTCCTACAATAACAGTTATCATTCTACGATTGGGAGAGCCCCTTATGAGATGTTATATGGCAGAAAGTGCAGAAGTCCCATATGTTGGGGAGAAATTGGGCAGAAAGAGTTGGGTAGTTTAGAAATTGTACAGGCTACAAACGAGATGTTAGATCAGATCAAAGCTCGGTTTAAAGCGGCTCAGGATCGACAAAAGTCTTATGAAGATAAAAGGCAAAGGCATATAGAGTTTGAAGTGGGAGATAGAGTTATGTTGAAAGTATCTCCTTGGAAGGGAATTATCAGATTTAGAAAGAGGGGAAAGTTAAGTCCTCGTTTTATAGGACCATTTGGAATTATAGAACGAATTGAGGAAGTGGCCTATAAACTAGAATTACCCGATCAGTTGCAAGGAATCCACCCAACCTTTCACGTGTCACAATTGCGCAAGTGTTTGGCCGATGAGAATGCTTATGTACCTTTGGATGATATAGAAGTGGATGATAAGTTAAATTATGTTGAGAAACCTACTGCTATAGTAGACAGAAAGGTGAAAAGGATGAGGAATAAAACTATTCAGTTAGTTAAAGTGCAGTGGTCAAATAGAAAAGGGTCTGATTTCACTTGGGAATCAGAAGATGAGATGAAGAAAGATTATCCCCGATTGTTTGAATAGTTGGTTTCGAGGACGAAACCTATTTAATAGGGGGAGAGTTGTAACATCCGGTTTCTAAATCCGGACTTGTAATTATATTATAATTATGATTAATTAATTAAGTTGAGTTTGTTTGATTGATTAAGTATTCAGTCGCATGGGTTATATGCGAATGAACTTCAGTCGCACCCCTTACGTGCGATTGAGACTCAATCGTACGAATAGTAGGTGAATGAACTTCAATCGCACGATTCAGTCATGCGAATGGTTCAATCGTGCGATTGGAAGTAAGGCGGTTAAGTTGTAAGTATGGATAAGTAAGGCAGTGTATAAGGGTAAAAACAGACTTTTGTCTGTATTATCTTCAATCTTCTGTTCGTTCTACACCCAAAACACCCCTGTTCTTGCCAACTGCCTAGGCGAAACCCCGTTTTGGTAAGTTTTGAACATCACGGATTAATCCGGAGATGTTATAAGCTGTGGGTATGATTAAGTTTGATCCAACAACTGTTTTAATCAATAAAATTAGTCTGGTTCATTCTGAATTTAAAATCCAAGAATTCAAATCCAAGTTTTTGTGAAGTTTTGATAAAATAATGGTTTGAAACCATTGTAAACGATGTGTATAGGATCTGTTTTGAATATGGTATGATTTGGATGGTTAAAACTCAAATTTTGAGTAAGTTTGGATCAAAAACGTCAAGAACACAGCTGCTGATTCGTTTCAGGCGAATGGGCTCAATCGCATGGCTCAATCGAACGAATGAGAGTTTAATCGGGCGATTGAGTGCGAATGGAGGTTCAATCGTGCGGTTGGAACTCAGTCGCCTGGTTAGAAGGCCGAATGGAGACGAGTGAACACTGGATACGAATGAGAACTCAATCGTGCGAATGAACGGTTAATCGTACGACTGAAGGTTCAGTCGCATGGTTCATTCGCATAGGTCCAGTCGTATGATTGCTCATTCGCATAAGTGTTCAATCGCATGAGGACCTGTTTGAGAATAAGTTTATTGAAACAGGGTTTATTGCCTTAGATATACCTTGATTAGAGGAAGGACTAGTTACCTTGGATACGTGGATTGTGTAGACTGTGGTGAGGAAGTTGATAAGGTGAGTTCTAAGCCCTTTTTAAATGTTTGGTTTTAACATTCGGGCTAGCACACACATAATGATAAATGAATTGAATGTTTTAGTACCAGAATTGTGATAGTAATGATGGATATGTTTCTAACAGTTTGTTAAGTTGTTAGAGGGAAAGTGGGGGTAATAAATGACTACCTGAACATTGTTAATCATTACAGGATGGTAATGATTGCAATGGGTCAGGTAGAGTGTAAAAGATAGTCATCTGAATGTTGTTAATCATTATGTGATGGTAATGATTCCAATGGGTCGGATGGGGTGTGATGGTTAATGAAAATATGTTAAAAACTGGTACTAAAAGAAAGAATGTGTAAAGTGTAAATGAATGTGATAATATTGGCAATAAATAAAAGAAATGTTTTTGAAATGGTAATGTGATGTAAATCTCAACAGGCCAGTTAGGGTAAGATGCCTGGGTGTAAACTGTACAGTTTGATAGGAGTGATGACGATCACTCAGCTTTGTGAACATCTTGTGGTGACGACCCTAGATGATTATTTGGCATCCTACTGGATGAGAGATAGTAACCGGTAGTTGCTAGATGTGGGCAACCGACGTTACTGGTATGGGAGACTGGTAGTTGCTGGATGTGGGCAACCGACGTCTCTGGGTAGGGTAACCGGTAGTTGCTGGATGTGGGCAACCGACGTTACCGAGTATGAGAAACTGGTAGTTGCTGGATGTGGGCAACCGATGTTTCTGAGTGTAGTAACTGGTAGTTGCTGGATGTGGGCAACCGACGTTACTGGGTATGGGGAACTGGTAGTTGCTAGATGTGGGCAACCGACGTTCGATGGGACAGGTCCAGTGGGACTGAATAATGATAAAAGTTGAATGTATAATATTGCCAATAAAAAGATAGCTGTGATGTGTATGAAATGTTGTTAATGTTTTAATGAAAATTAGAACTCACCAGTTTATCTGATATTTTGAGTATGTTGTGTGTGCTAGGTAAGGAGGGATCCTCTAATAATAGAGGAAAGCAAGTATGAGATGATGAGGACGCTATCCCGGAGCTACTGCTGGCATAGGATTTAGGACTTGTTAATGATGTAAACAGGGCAATGTATAATTAAATACAATCTTATGTAAATGTTTCAGAAAGTTGGGTTAATATATATATTATAACAATGTTTAACGTCTTTCGCTGTAAATAGAAAGCTCTGATTTGTGTTTTAAGATATTAATCCAACTGCGTGACGTGCCTCTAGTGCCCTGCCGGGTTTGGGGCGTCACAAGATATTATCAACTTATGACTTTCTAGTCATACAAATGTTCTCAGCTGTGCTTATGGTTTGTGAACTACGTATGTAAACTTACTTGGATATTGCTACCTTGCAAAACACGTTTACAAATACCTTTTCTATTGTTCGCGTCACTTCTTGAATCGCTTTTGAATCCTTAACCTTGAAAATCATTAAAATTCTATTTTGGATTTGAACAACAAGACTCGTTATTATCCTCATCGCGATGTGGATATAAAGGTTCATAAACCCTCGTAACTTGTAGACATGGGGTTGGCCTAAAGGAAGAGATGCAACTTGGTATGTGTCCAAGTGTCTTACCTTCACATATGACAAGACCTAACCTCCGTGTTCCCGTAAAATAACCTGTTTAACTTTTCATTCACTAAATGCTTCTTATTTTAAAGGTCATGATGACAATTGGTGCATTATATACCGATTGACTAATCTCATATGGACTCATATGAATAACGGGTCGAGAAATTGACCTGTATCTGTTTCAAATATTTGTATACCGTGGTATGACATTAACACATCGAGTGTCATTTTGAACGGTTGATTCATTTTCTGATTTTAATGATATCCTTAACCATCGTCGTGAACTCATTCCAAGATCTTCGCATAGCTTATTATTCTTAGACCGATGGTTAGTCAAAGGAGAAATAGATATTCACAAGATATGCGCTAAGATCGTTTCATATGGTGACGTTTGGAATTCCTAAATTCTGACGGATAACCTTTCTCATCATTGTTGGTCTTATCTTGATTTCTAGACATCACCTTACCACGAAATAATATACTGAAAATTATGGATCCGAGAATCAAACAACTCAAGCAGCCGGGTACCCATTGTCAAAGTCTGCTGGGAATCTAAACGTGGCCCAGCATTCACCTGGGAACGTGCGGACCAAATGAAATCCAAGTACTCACATCTTTTCATTTCAGCCTCCTCGTGATTAATTTTCGGGACGAAAATTCCTCTAACAGGGGGATGATGTGACAACCCGGAAAAAAATTTTTCGTTGACTAAATATATATATATATATATATATATGTATATATTTGATATTATAATAGTAATAATGATGTTATTATCACTATTATTAATATTAATAAAAATTTATTAGTAAAACGAAAACAAAACTTAACCCTATAAAACTTTTGGGTGAAAAATGTAAATTTTATAACTTATTTTAAAATACTTTTCACATGAAATAATAAAACAAGAAAACCACAGGGACCATTTGTGTAAAATTTTAAAACCATCCCCCCCCCCACCGTCGACCACCCCTGTTTCTCCGGCCAACAATCCGGCGGGTTTCCGGCGACCCCCAAACATCCAAATTACTCGCTTTTAACTCCATTAAATCGTCCCGACATCTTCTAGTGAATGATTCGAACACTATACCCTACCTTAATTTGAATATTACAAACGAAATGGTGTTGTCTATCCACCAAACCCACTCGGCCGAAAGCTCCTCAATTATCGAGCACTAAACACTTTGATAATCAAAAGAAATCGCATATTCATGATCCTTTTGTCGTTTCTAATCTTCCACCGAAACCAAATTGATATAAAACGAACACCATCATAGAGTTCGATCACCACCTTCATCATCGACCTGCAACTTGGTCGAACTCCATGTTCTGAGCATCATTAATCGAAATTGAATGAGGGCTTTTACTTGTTATTGTCACACGAAGCTTTACTCACAGTTAATTTGATTAACAACAACAATTTCACATCAAACGAGTCCAAGCCCAATCGCGACCTCACCTGCATCTGTTCTTGTCAATTGGGTCTCCAATCTGGTAATTAAACATACCTATATACTCGTTTTCACATGAGGATTAAAAGCCCCAACACTATTTGGTTATCGATACCGATTTGATCTTCAATTTGGATCAAATCGGATTAGGGTTCTAAGGAAATTGGGGGTTTCTTTTGTTAATGTTTAAATTTAATTGGAACCATTGTTTACCGTGGCTGAGAGCCTTAGTTCACTGGTTAGTCCCTTGTAAACACAACCTTGAGGTCCCGGGTTCGAACCCGGGCACCCTCAATCTATTTTTTAGGGCTTTTTAGGCTTTAAAAAATACATAAAAATTTCTAAAAATCATAAAAATAAGTTTTATAAACTTTCCTTATTTTAAATGTTTCATAATTATTTACTGTAAATTTATTTCATTTAAAAACCTTAATAATTTTTATTTACAAATTTCATAAATAATTATTTTTGTAAAAATAGACTTTAAATAAGGGGTTAAATCACTAAGTTATTATTTAGGGTCAAACATTATATTTATATCATTGTCTAAAGCATGAACATACATATTTATATGTGTATATATATATATAAAGGTTATTTAAACTTGTCTTTAACTTTAAGGTTTCTTTCTTAATTCTCTAAATTAAAATGATCAAATAGTATATTTCACTTTCATGGGATCACAATAAAACCGTTTATATCATTTTATTTAAATTAGATATTAAAACCCCCAAATATCATATGAAACCCTAATCCTCGATTTAATGTTAATCGTATTATTAAACTGAAATATTGTAACACACACACACACACACATATATATATATATATATATATATATATATATATATATATATATATATCTATTTGTGGGCGTATTGCGCGTCAAACCGAACCGACCCGAATCCAACCAAATGTATCTATTCGCGTTGAACATATTTTAAAGACTGAACTACAATTAATTATAGGTGTTGATCGTGCTTGATCGTGCATTACCCTTATTCTTTGAAGCTCTTGTTCATTTCATTACATCAATTCAAGGTGAGTTTCACGACCCCTTTTTACTTTCTTTTCTTTTGGGGGAGAAAACATGCAAACATATTTTATGAATGGTTTTAGTATTATTGATATCGCCTGTTACGTTAGTGCAAACACACAAACAGTCCTGACACTCTCGAACCGTTAGTAATGGGATTAGCGAGGTAATACTGAGTAGTACTACTAGGTCTGACAAACCCCGCCCGGGCTAGTCGCGCTAGCTTGATTGGAGGTCAAACGGGTGCATTATTGACCCAACATTTGTCACTGTCTTGCGAGACGTGATGGGGAAACAACAAACATATAGGACACGCAAACAGTCAGCTTCGGTTCGAAACGCTAAGTAACATGATTATAGGCTCGCGACCTATCGATATGCTTTAATTACTAAACCATTCGGACAGTCGAACAGTTACAGACAGTCGAACAGTTACAAACAGTCGAACAGTTACAAACAGTCAAACAGTTACAGACAGTCGAACAGTTACAAACATTTTTATTTGGGATAAAACCTGTGAACTCATCAACTTTATGTTGACACACTTTATCATGTTTTCTCAAGTAACAGGAACGCGTAATCTCATGATGCACGATTAAGGAACGCACTCAGGACATGCATTCATCAGATCCATTTATATTGCATTAAACATTGTTTTGATTTAACATTTCAGACTTTCAGTATTGTTTACATTTCGTTATTCGCTTCCGCACTGTTATTCATTTCTTTTATGTTACTCTGATTTAAGTCAAACGTATATTTTTAAACTCATATAGTGTCGTTTGATATAACCGCGTCTGAGATCCTGGTATGTCACACGCCTAACGGTAAAACCCCGTTAGCGGATTTTGAGGGTGTGACATTTATTTTAGTAATCATTATCGAATTCGTGTTCAATTTAGGGGAAATTGAATTAGGGTTCTTCGGGGATTTGGGGGAAAGCTGGGGAAACTGTTTAAAAAGAAATGGAGCCGGGTTTTGTTGCGGCTGAGGCCTTTGGTTTAGTGGTTGGTGCGTGGGTGTGAGTCTTGGAGGTCCCGGGTTCGAACCCGGTTACCTGCAATTATTTTTTTAAAGCTTTTTAAGCTTCTAAAAATTATGGAAAAATTCCTAAAAATTATAAAAATAAATTTTATAAACTTTCTTTATTTTAAATCTTACATAATTAATTTCTATAAATTTATTTTATTTAAAAACCCTAAATAATTTTTATAAAATATTATTTATAAATATTATAAAATTATTATTTTATAAAATGGACTCTAAATCGTGTGTAATTATAAAATAATCATGGGAAATTTTAGAAATTATACAATTTACAATTTCACGAATTATTTACCAATATAACTACAAATTATAAAATATAATTTAAATTAATTAAATTTAATATATAAATCAATAAATTTATAATTAAACTCAAAATATAACGAATCGTGCGCATCAAACTAAACTGACCCGAATCCAATCAATATATCTATTCGCGCTGAATATGTTTTAGAGGCTTAGTTATCAATATTAGGTGTTGAACGTGTTTGATCATGCATTGCCATATTCTGTGAAGTCTTTGTGCATTACATCAATTCAAGGTGAGTTTCGTGGCCCCTTTTTATGCTTATACAAGTTTTCAATGTTTTCAATCAATGGGGGAAAAGTATGCTCACCCGTTTTCAATGCTGTACATCATATACTCTATTTTCATATTTGGAATCAACGTGATACTGTTTTGCATGCATACATGGTGTTATTCTATGGATCATTCTTACAACCATTAATTCCCAGTTTGGGAACCAACGGTTAGGTATTGGTAGTACTACTGGGTTTACACCCCCACCCATCGACGATTGGTTAACTTGCGAGTTACCAACACAGCTGCCAGCAATCAGGCCATGGGTGAATATATTCCATCTAATTTATATGCATAACGTCATTAGATTTGGTTGTCTAAAACACATGTTATGTGGTTTTGCTTGCAGTATGATTCCACATCAAATTCTATACAGCATCAATTACATGTTTTTTATTTAAACCTACGGAACTCACCAACATTATGTGTTGACATTTTTGAGCATATCTTTTCAGGTGATCCTAATCAAAGAGGATAGCTAGAGCTGATGCCTTAGCAGAGACCCCCAGGATTTCAATAGGCTTGCATTAGTATTGTACATCGTTTGTTTTCATTTATGAACAATGTGTATGTTAAATTCTTGAATTAATAGATTATGATAGTCGTGGAACTGACTAACCACGACACAAGTCACCATTGTGTCGGGCGACGTCATGACACGAGGATTTTGCATATATCATGTCTCTGTAATTATACCAAGTGTTATGACGATCCCGTCCGTCGCCTCCTCATGTTTCCGCTATAAGCGAGGGTGTGACAGATTGGTATCAGAGCCTTGGTTATAGAGAATTAGGTGGAGAATTCGACCTAGACTATAACCTAAGAACCTTCATATAGAATGCATGCTAGGGATTGTGTGCATTTGATTTTTACCTAAATGTCTTTCGTGATTTGTGTGACACATAGACACCTGTATTCTGGAATTCCTGGCAAAAGGCCTTCAGGCTAAGGCAAGCGTATTCGTATAAATCTCATTGCGAGACCCGTTACGCTACCTGGGGATTTCTGGGATGAGTGATAAACTATGGTCAATACACAAAACTACAAGACAAATGGGTCAAGTATATTAAGTCTATGAACTTAATATACAGGTATGTTCCTACATACTTGATTTTATACATATAAACATGTTATCTGAACATCCGAGGAAGACATTATTACCCTTAGTCTTTCTCCAGGGGATACTTTGATACTAGATGTCACACCCTCGCTTAGAGCGGAAACACGAGGATGCGACGGACGGGATCGTCATAACACTTGGTATAAATACAGAGATATAATACATGCAAACTTCTCGTGTCATGACGTCCCCCGACACAATGGTGACTTGTGTCGTGGTTAGTCAGTTCCACGACTATCATAGTCTTATTTATTCTAAAATCCAAAATACACATTGTTCACAAATGAATACAAATGATATACATTACAAATGCAAAACTAATGAAATCCTGAGGGTCTCTGCTAAGGCATCAGCACTAGCTATCCTCTTTGATTATGATCACCTGAAAAGATATGCTCAAAAATGTCAACAATAATGTTGGTGAGTTCCGCAGGTTTAAATTTAAAACATATAACTGATGCTGTATAAATTTTGATATGGAATCAAACTGTAAGCACAAACCACATAACATGTGTTTAAGACAACCAAACCTAATGACGTTATGCATATAAATCTGACGGAATATATTCACCCATGGCCTGTTTGCTGGCAGCTGTAGTCGGTAACTCACAAGTTAAACCGATCTGTCGAGGGTGGGGGTGTCAACCCAGTAGTACTACCAATACCTAACCGTTGGTTCCCAAACCCGGGAATTAATGGTTGTTTGAGTTTTCCATAAAATAACACCATGTATGCATGCAAAACAGTATCACATTGATTCCAAGTATGAAAACAGAATATACAATGTACAGCATTGAAAACGGGTGAGCATACTTTTCCCCCAATTTGATTGAAAACATTGAAACTTGTATAAGCATAAAAAGGGGCCATGAAACTCACCTTGAATTGTTGTAATGCACAAGATTTCACAGAATAAGCAAACTTCACAGAATCAAGCAATGCACGATCGATCACGATCGATACCTATTATTGATTATAACTAAGCCTTTAAAACGTATACAACGCGAATAGATATATTTGGTCGGATTCGAGTCGGTTCGTTTGACGTATACGATTAGATATACATATGTTTAACTTTGATTATATACCTTGTGATAATAGGATTTAAGTTGAATTGTGAGGTTTTGAACAAGTAATGAAATTAACTGTATTTTGATCTATTCGAAATAAGTATATGTACGTATTCTTTGTAATCATATGATTCAATAATAATTTATTAATTAAGGTAAAAATATAATCTATAATTATATTTGTAAATATTTTATGAAATTATATAATTTGTGATTTCTATAATTTTCGTGATTGTTTCATAATTTTACACGATCTAGAGGTTATTTTTATTAAAATTGATCATTTCTAGTGTTTATAAAAAATATTTTATAAATATTTTAAGGTTTTTAAACAAAATTAATTTACAGAAAATCATTTTGTAATATTTAAAATAATGGCAGTTTATAAAATTATTTTTATAATTTTAAGAATTTTTCCATAATTTTTAGAGGCATAAAGAGGCTTCAAAAAAATAAATGCAGTGGCCCGGGGTCGAACCCCTGACCTCCTGTTCACCAGCACAATACCCAAACCAGTAAACCAAAGGCTCTAAGCCGCAACAGAACTCGGTTTTATTTTCTTTTAACCATGGTTTGCCCAGTTTCCCAATTCCACATGAACCCTAATTCGGTTTCAGTCAAATTGAACTCGAATTCGATAGTGTTAACTGCTAAAACCATGGGGCTTTTGATCCCCATGTATAAACGAATAGAATGATGTATTAAATTACCTGTTTGGGTTCGAATTGATGCTAAGAACACTCGAAGAACAGCCGCAGTATAACTCGAATTGAATGTGGATCAAACCGTGATAAAAATCAAATTAATTGTAGGGAAAGCTTCGAATGATGATGATAATCGAAAGCCCGATGCTATTTGGGTTTAGAATGTTCGGAGAGTGGCAGTTGATTGAGTTGCAGGTCGTGGCAGAGGTGGTAATCAATTTGGTTCGATTTGTGTGTGTTTTGATGAATTGCCAGTAGTGTTCGATTCTAATGAGTTAAGGTTCGATTCCACGGTATAATTTTGATTAAAGTGATTTTTAGTGGTCGATTTAGCCGTTGAACGGTCGATTGTTAAAGTGGAAAAAGTTTATGGCCGTTAATCGACCGTTAAACGCGTTTTAGGGTGGTGTCGAGTTCGAATCTTACTCACGAGACGATTGGTAATAATTTGGGCTATTAAAATCGAGTTTTGACGCGTTTTGGGGTTCGCCGGCGTGTCGCCGGACGTCGGCCGGAATAGTGTGGCCGGAAACACGGGTTTTGGCGGGGGGTTGGGTTTGAAAATTAATAATTACAGATTTGGTCCCTGAGGTTTATGTTGTTGTTATTTTATGTTTAAAATTCATTTTTAAGTTTCAAAAATATCAAAGCAGTCCCTGTACTTATTATATTATTATTACTATTATTATTATTGTCATAATTATTTTATTATTTTCATTATTTTCATTATTATGATTTATTAGTATTGTTATTATCATTATTATTTATTATTATTATTATTATTATTATTATTATTATTATTATTATTATTATTATTATTATTATTATCATTATTATGAATGTTTCTAAAATTTGTTCATTAAATCCATCTGTATCATCTGAACTGTCACACTAATGTGACAGTGAACCACAATTTTCTTTGCTTGATTTTATGAGGTGTCACAGTATCCCCCAGTTGAGAGAATTTCGTCCCGAAATTCAACTGGTGCTAGGTCCAAAAGTGTCATCCTCGAACAGATGAGGATATTTGTGTCTCATTTGATCCTCACGTTCCCATGTAAACTCTGGGCCTCGTTTGGAATTCCATCTCACACGAACAATAGGTATCTTGCTGCGTCTCAGCTTCTTGACCTTTCTGTCCATGATCTCAATAGGTTCCTCCACAAAATGGAGACTTTGATCAATCTTGATGTCTTCAATAGGCACGTGAAGTGATTCGTCAGCTAAGCACTTCTTGAGATTCGATACATGGAAAGTATCATGCGCACTGCCAAGCTCTTGTGGCAGCCTTAACCGGTATGCCACTGGACCGATCCTTTCTGTGATCTCAAATGGTCCAATGTATCTCGGGGCTAACTTCCCCTTCTTTCCAAACCGAACTATCCCTTTCCAGGGAGAGACCTTAAGTAACACTCGATCACCAACATTAAACTCTAACGGTTTCCAACGGTTGTCGGCATAGCTCTTTTGGCGATCTCGAGCAGCCTTAAGTCTATCTTTGATTAGGAAAATCTTATCGGTTGTTTCTTGTATGATTTCAGGACCTATTAGCTGACTCTCGTTAATCTCGGCCCAACATACAGGTGATCTACATTTTCGGCCATACAACGCTTCGAATGGTGCACACCCAGTACTAGTATGATAGCTGTTGTTGTAGGAAAACTCTATCAACGGTAGATGAGTGTCCCAACTACCACCAAAATCAATGGCACACGCACGTAGCATGTCCTCAAGTGTTTGTATTGTGCGTTCACTTTGGCCGTCAGTCTGAGGGTGATAGGCTGTACTCATATCCAGTCGAGTGCCCATCGCTTTCTGCAACGTTTGCCAAAAGCTTGAAGTGAATCGTCTGTCTCGGTCGGATATGATTGACACTGGCACTCCATGCCTTGTCACAACCTCTTTGATGTACAATCTTGCCAACTTATCCATTTATAGTCTTCTCGGATAGGCAAGAAGTGTGTGATTTTGTTAATCGATCTACTATGACCCATATCGAGTCATGCCCGCTTAGTGTTCTCGGGAGTTTGGTGATAAAATCCATTGCGATGTTCTCCCATTTCCACTCGGGAATTTCAGGTTGTTGTAATAATCCCGATGGTTTTTGGTGTTCAGCTTTAACCTTGGAACACGTCAAGCATTTGCTCACATATAGAGCAATGTCTTTCTTCATACCCGGCCACCAGTACAGATCCTTCAGATCATGGTACATCTTGTCTGCACCGGGATGAACAGAATATCGAGTCTTGTGTGCTTCATCCAAGACTAATGTACGTACATCTCCCCATTTGGGAACCCATATGCGATCAATGAAGTAATGTACGCCGTCATCCTTGCGATTCATCTGTTTATCCAACCCTCGGAATTCTTCTCCCGCAAGGTTTTCTTCTTTTAGAGCCTCAGTTTGCGCATTTTGGATTTGAGTTTTCAAGCTCGTTTGAATAGTCAAACCCAAGGCTCGAACACGTAATGGTTTTACGCGTTCTTTACGACTGAGGGCATCAGCCACCACATTTGCTTTCCCCGGATGATACCGGATTTCACAATCATAGTCACTAAGTAATTCTACCCATCGTCGTTGTCGCATGTTGAGCTCTTTCTGATTTAGGATGTGTTGAAGGCTCTTATGGTCGGTATAGATGATGCATTTGGTTCCATACGGATAGTGCCTCCATATCTTAAGTGCAAAAACTACAGCGCCCAACTCCAAATCATGAGTTGTGTAGTTCTTCTCATGCACTTTTAGTTGTCGTGAGGCGTATGCAATCACCTTACCTCTCTGCATCAACACACACCCCAATCCTTGATGCGAAGCATCGCAATACACCACAAAGTCGTCTGTTCCGTCAGGAAGAGACAGTATTGGAGCATTGCACAACTTTTCCTTTAACATTTGAAAAGCTTGTTCTTATGCATGTCCCCAATCAAACTTCTTATCTTTCTGAGTTAGCATGGTCAACGGTTGTGCGATTTTTGAAAAGTTCGCAATAAACCGTCGATAATATCCGGCCAATCCTAAGAATTGTCGGATTTCTGATGGTGTTTTGGGTGTATCCCAATTCTTTACTGCTTCAATCTTGCTGGGGTCTACATGGATTCCATCCTTGTTAACCACATGACCCAAGAACTTCACTACTTGAAGCCAGAATTCACACTTCGAGAATTTGGCGAAAAGCTTCTCTTCCCGCAACAATTCCAAAATTGCTCGAAGGTGTTTCTCGTGGTCTTCTTTCGAATGAGAATAGATAAGTATATCGTCTATGAACACGATTACAAACTTATCTAAGTATGGTTTGCACACTCGATCATTAAATCCATGAACACAGCTGGTGCATTAGTCAGCCCGAACGGCATGACTAAGAACTCATAATGCCCGTAACGAGTCCTGAATGCTGTTTTCGGTATATCATCCTCAAAAACCCTCAGTGATGATATCCAGAACGAAGATCAATCTTGGAGAAATACGAAGCTCCTTGTAGTTGATCAAACAAATCATCAATTCTGGGCAGAGGGTATCAATTTTTCACAGTCAACTTGTTCAACTCGCGATAATCGATACACATACGAAATGACCCGTCTTTCTTCTTGACAAATAGAACCGGTGCTCCCCATGGTGAATGACTCGGCCGAATGAATCCCTTCTCCAACAGCTCTTGTAGTTGGTTGGAGAGTTCCTGCATTTCGGAGGGTGCTAATCGATATGGTGCTTTTGCTACCGGCGTAGCTCCAGGAACCAACTCGATACGAAATTCTACCTGTCGTAGAGGAGGTAATCCCAACAAATCATCAGGAAATACTTCCGGATAATCTCACACCACAGGAATATCTGCCAACTTGATGCCTTCTTTCTTCTTTTCTACAACATGAGCCAAGAGTGCATAGCACTGCTTCCGTAGACATCGTCGCATCTTCATGCAGGAAATAAGCTTCAGAGTTCTTCCTGGTCGTTCTCCTTGAATCTTGAGTACCTCCCCATTAGGCATGGGGATTCGTACTACCTTCTCCCGATAAACGATCTCTGCTCCGTGCTTCGCCAACCAATCCATCCCCACAATTACGTCGAAGCTCCTAACTCGAAAGGTATCAAATCAATGTCAAAGGCATGGTTTTCTAATATTATGGAGCACTGTCTAATTATCTCATCTGCTTGTACAAATCTACCGTTGGCCATTTCTACTGAAAAGTTAGTTTTTAGCCTACTCGGTTTCAAGCCAAGCATGTGTGCAAAATCAGAAGATATGAAGCTGTTATCTGCTCCCGTATCAAACAATATAGATGCGAAGTGGTCGTTGAGAAGATACGTACCCGTGACGACATTGGGATCTGACGGGCATCATTAGCTCCAATGACGAAGGCACGTCCTCTTGCAGCATTTCCTTGATTTCCCTGGGCTGGATTACCAGCTATAGCCAGCAGTTGCTGCTGGTTATTGCCTTGTTGACCGGGTGCTCTGTTCAATCGAGGACACTTGTTTCGGAAGTGATCAAGACCTCCGCATTCGTAGCATGCCCTGGCGTTCCCGGCGGGGTTAACCGCATTGATGGGCGTGACCAGGTTTGGCGTAATTCTACAATCTTTCGCCCAATGACCCAAGCGTCTACAGCTCGTGCATTCCCGACAAGGCTTTGTTGGGAGTGGTGCCAGTTACACTTATTGCACTTGGGGTGCGGTCCCGTGTAATCCTTCGTCCCTTGAGTCACAGCCACAAAGTTTCTGGTCGTTTTGGCCCTCTTATCAAACTTCCCAGTACCAGACCGACTTGTTTCCCCAGTCTCTTTCCTTTTCTCCGCTCCCTTACCCAGTACTCCTGTTCTTACCATCTCGTCTGTGAGAGCGCCCGCTTTCAGAATAGCGTTCTGGATTGTGGGAGGAGCAGCTGCAGTTACCATCGCCCGAATTTGAGGCGCGAGTCCCCAAATGTATTTTTCTATCCTCTTGGATTTCGGGGTTACTAAGTGTGGAACTAATCTAGCCAACTCGTGGAATCGGTCAGTATAGGCTGCATGCCCTGCCCCCACCATAGCATGATTCCAGAACTCATGTTCAAGCTTCTGCATCTCGTTGAGGGGGCAGTATTCCTCGGTAATCAAGGCTTTGAATTCATCCCAGGTCATTTGTATCGCAGATTCCCTTCCCCTAGCTTGAACCTGTGTGTTCCACCAGGTTAGTGCTCTGCCCTGCAGTGAGCACGTAACATACTTGATCCGCTGGCTATCGAGGCATTCACTGATGTCGATCACGGCCTCCATTACTCAAGCCATCTAGTCAGGGCTATCGCCCCACCTTTCCCATCAAATTCGTGGGGTTTACAAGCCACAAATTCTTTATATGTACATCCACGTTTGATTTGGTTGTCGCTAGTTTCATTCCCATTTGTTCTGCCATTGCCAGTATCACCCACCTTACCTTGATCATGTTGACCGTTGGTGTTGTGATCCCCGTGGAGAGGATGGTTTAGCAGGGCGTCGCTTACTTGGGTTACGATGGTGGTACCAATGCAGCTAGCTGCTGAGCAATCATGGCAGCTATATCAGGATTGCCAGCTCCCTGATTAGTGTCGGCTGGAGCACCACCAGCTCTTGTAGGTCTACCCCTTCTCCTGTTTTGTAGGGCTTCGGCTTCCTGGTGGTCTTGCGTGTGATTCTTTTTGGTGCCATCTTCTAACTACAGAAGGATGGAAGTTTTAGTCACCTTATGATTTCATGCATTACTTCATAATAACCTATGCTTCGGTCCATTAAGGTAATTATGTAGCCCAGGTTAAGCACACTCTCAGTATACCGGTGATGCTTATATATAGGGTTCCCCGCAGCGTTCCCACCACATCCACGATATACCTTGAATAATACTTAAACTAGTTACATAACATCTTAATTTTCCTTAGCACCTACTCAAGAATAAGGTTTCATAAGATCAATATCGTGATTGGAAATACCATGATGGCTCTACGTAGGACAGGACTTAAGTAAATGTTGATAATGTTGATTGCCTTTCATAAGGACTTATTAGAATTATGACCCTAGCACCCTAGGGTATAGAATAGACATGTGTGATACTCATGATCGTTACCTTGTGGTAAGATTAACCAGGCATTTCATGCATGGCGAATTACATTTACGTGTGCACCCGTAGTGGTAATCTACCTTGCATGATCACCCTTAGCTTCACTTACCCAAGTTAACATCATAGTATTATTTAGATTCAACAAGCACAAATAATATGAAGTCCTCTGTCCATGAGCCAGTATTCCAATAATAACATGTAATTGCAATTAAGCATGTAAGTACATTATGTTTAATGCTAACCGCATATCTATCATACTTTCAGAATTTCACTCATAACTATGATAGGGTCGGATTCAATATCCGAGATCAACACTACGTGTGATCACCGAAGTTCCCTGTTACTATGATGTTGTGCGCATACAAGCGAAAAGTTCTAGCATAAAGTATCCTAAGAAGATAGTCTAAGAGTAGTAATGTCTTCCTTTGGGATACTCAGATAAAACGTGTATATATATAAAATCAAGTATGTAGGAACATACTTGTATATTATTAGGTATATAGGAATATACCTATATATCAAATTTATAGACTTTAGGTAAAATCAAATGCACACAATCCCTAGCATGCATCCTATATGAAGGTTCTTAGGTTATAGTCTAGGTCGAATTCTCCACCTAAATCTCTATAACCAAGGCTCTGATACCAATCTGTCACACCCTCGCTTAGAGCGGAAAACACTAGGATGCGACGGACGGGATCGTCATAACACTTGGTATAAATACAGAGATATAATACATGCAAACTTCTCGTGTCATGACGTCCCCCGACACAATGGTGACTTGTGTCGTGGTTAGTCAGTTCCACGACTATCATAGTCTTATTTATTCTAAAATCCAAAATACACATTGTTCACAAATGAATACAAATGATATACATTACAAATGCAAAACTAATGAAATCCTGAGGGTCTCTGCTAAGGCATCAGCACTAGCTATCCTCTTTGATTATGATCACCTGAAAAGATATGCTCAAAAATGTCAACAATAATGTTGGTGAGTTCCGCAGGTTTAAATTTAAAACATATAACTGATGCTGTATAAATTTTTGATATGGAATCAAACTGTAAGCACAAACCACATAACATGTGTTTAAGACAACCAAACCTAATGACGTTATGCATATAAATCTGACGGAATATATTCACCCATGGCCTGTTTGCTGGCAGCTGTAGTCGGTAACTCACAAGTTAAACCGATCTGTCGAGGGTGGGGTGTCAACCCAGTAGTACTACCAATACCTAACCGTTGGTTCCCAAACCCGGGAATTAATGGTTGTTTGAGTTTTCCATAAAATAACACCATGTATGCATGCAAAACAGTATCACATTGATTCCAAGTATGAAAACAGAATATACAATGTACAGCATTGAAAACGGGTGAGCATACTTTTCCCCCAATTTGATTGAAAACATTGAAACTTGTATAAGCATAAAAAGGGGCCACGAAACTCACCTTGAATGGTTGTAATGCACAAGATTTCACAGAATAAGCAAACTTCACAGAATCAAGCAATGCACGATCGATCACGATCGATACCTATTATTGATTATAACTAAGCCTTTAAAACGTATACAACGCGAATAGATATATTTGGTCGGATTCGAGTCGGTTCGTTTGACGTATACGATTAGATATACATATGTTTAACTTGATTATATACCTTGTGATAATAGGATTTAAGTTGAATTGTGAGGTTTTGAACAAGTAATGAAATTAACTGTATTTTGATCTATTCGAAATAAGTATATGTACGTATTCTTTGTAATCATATGATTCATAATAATTTATAATTAAGGTAAAAATATAATCTATAATTATATTTGTAAATATTTTATGAAATTATATAATTTGTGATTTCTATAATTTTCGTGATTGTTTCATAATTTTACACGATCTAGAGGTTATTTTTATTAAAATGATCATTTCTAGTGTTTATAAACAATATTTTATAAATATTTTAAGGTTTTTAAACAAAATTAATTTACAGAAAATCATTTTGTAATATTTAAAATAATGGCAGTTATAAAATTATTTTTATAATTTTTAGAATTTTTCCATAATTTTAGAGGCATAAAGAGGCTTCAAAAAAATAAATGCAGTGGCCCGGGGTCGAACCCCTGACCTCCTGTTCACCAGCACAATACCAAACCAGTAAACCAAAGGCTCTAAGCCGCAACAGAACTCGGTTTTATTTTTTTTTAACCATGGTTTGCCCAGTTTCCAATTCCACATGAACCCTAATTCGGTTTCAGTCAAATTGAACTCGAATTCGATAGTGTTAATGCTAAAACCATGGGGCTTTTGATCCCCATGTATAAACGAATAGAATGATGTATTAAATTACCTGTTTGGGTTCGAATTGATGCTAAGAACACTCGAAGAACAGCCGCAGTATAACTCGAATTGAATGTGGATCAAACCGTGATAAAAATCAAATTAATTGTAGGGAAAGCTTCGAATGATGATGATAATCGAAAGCCCGATGCTATTTTGGGTTTAGAATGTTCGGAGAGTGGCAGTTGATTGAGTTGCAGGTCGCGGCAGAGGTGGTAATCAATTTGGTCGATTTGTGTGTGTTTTGATGAATTGCCAGTAGTGTTCGATTCTTAATGAGTTAAGGTTCGATTCCACGGTATATTTTGATTAAAGTGATTTTTAGTGGTCGATTTAGCCGTTGAACGGTCGATTGTTAAAGTGGAAAAAGTTATGGCCGTTAATCGACCGTTTAAACGCGTTTTAGGGTGGTGTCGAGTTCGAATCTTACTCACGAGACGATTGGTAATAATTTGGGCTATTAAAATCGAGTTTTTGACGCGTTTTGGGGTTCGCCGGCGTGTCGCCGGACGTCGGCCGGAATAGTGTGGCCGGAAACACAGGTTTTGGGCGGGGGGTTGGGTTTGAAAATTAATAATTACAGATTTGGTCCCTGAGGTTTATGTGTTGTTATTTTATGTTTAAAATTCATTTTTAAGTTTCAAAAATATCAAAGCAGTCCCTGTACTTATTATTATTATTACTATTATTATTATTGTCATAATTATTTATTATTTTCATTATTTTCATTATTATGATTTATTAGTATGTTATTATCATTATTATTTATTATTATTATTATTATTATTATTATTAATACGAATGTGTATACGAGAATTTCAACTAAATCGATATATATATATATATATATATATATATATATATATATATATATATATATATATATATATATAATAAATACATAAAGATAGTTAACACATATGGACGAGTACACAAAGGTATTTTGGTTAAAATCATAATGAGACTATAAGAAATATATGAGTCTAGTTAATACGCGATGAGTTACCGAGCTTTATGCCGATTCGACGGTCTATTGGTGACAGATGCTACACACCATCGCATTCGCCATGATCTTCAACAAGAAGAATCTTAGGTTTTCTTTCTGATTTGGGAATATCTTGAATGTTTCTAAAAATTTGTTCATTAAATCCATGTGTATCATCTGAACTGTCACACTAATGTGACAGTGAACCACAATTTCTTTGCTTGATTTTGTGAGGTGTCACACTAGAACTTTACGTTGTATACGCACAACACCATATTATTAGGGAACTTCGGTGATCACGCGTAGTGTTGATCTCGAATATTGAATCCGACCCTATCATGGTTATGACTGAAATCCTGAAAGTATGACGGATATGCAGTTATCATTAGACATAATGTGCTTATATGCTTATTTGCTATTACATGCTATTATTGGAATACTGGCTCATGGACATGAGGACATTATATTATTTGTGCTTGATGAATCTAGATAATACTATGATGTAACTGGGGTAAGTGAAGTTAAGGGTAGATTACCATTACGGGTGCACACGTAATTGCAATTCACCATGCATGAGAAGTCTGGCTAATCTTACCATGAGGTAACGATCATGAGTATCACAAGTTTCTATTCTATACCTAGGGTGCTAGGGTCATAATTCTAGTAAGACCTTGTTGAAGGCAATCAAACATTATCATTTACTCAAGTCCTGTCCTACTTAGAGCCTTCATAGTATTTCCAATCATGACGATTGACCTTAATCTTTATTGGACATTCTCCCACTTAGCATTTCAGTAACTACTGATTAATGCTTAGAAGGAAAGTGGAATACATGAATGTAGAGGAGTAATGATACTCTCTACCCATACAAAATGTTATTATTTGAGTAGGTGCTAAGGAAAATTAAGATGTTATGTAACTAGTTTAAGTATTATTCAAGGTATATCGTGAATGTGGTGGGAACGCTGTGGGGAACCCTATATATAAGCATCACCGGTGTACTAAGAATGTGCTTAAACTGGGCTACGTAATGATCTTGATGGACCGAAGCATAGGTTATAGAAACTTGATAAGCGAAATCATGCGGTGACTAAAGTTTCCATCTTTCTGTAGTTAGAAGATGGCGCCTAGAAGAGTCACACACAAAACCAACCAAGAAGCTGAAGCCCCACAAAACAGGAGAAGGGGTAGACCATCAAGAGCTGGTGGTGCTCCAGCTGGCAATAATCAGGAAACTGGCACCCCTGATATAGCTGCTATGATTGCTCAGCAGCTAGCTGCATTGGTTCCTACCATTGTGACGTAAGTAAGCGACACCATGCTGAATCATCCTCTCCACGGGGATCATAACACCAATGGCCAACATAACCAAGGGGTAGTGGATGATGTTGGCATTGGCAGAACAAATGTAAACGAAACTGGTGTCAACCATACCAAACGGGGGTGCTCATATAAAGAATTTGTGGCTTGCAAACCCAACGAATCGATGGATGGAAAGGCGGAGCAATAGCCTTCACCAGATGGATCGAGAAGATGGAGGCAGTAATCCACATTAGTGAATGCCTCGACAGTCAACGGATCAAATATGCCACCTGCTCACTTCAAGGTAAGGCATTAACCTGGTGGAACACCCAGGTTCAGACTAGAGGAAGGGAGTCTGCAATGCAGATGACCTGGGATGAGTTTAAGGCATTAATTTCTGAGGAATATTGTCCTCTTAATGAAATGCAAAAACTCGAACAAGAATTCTGGAATCACGCGATGGTGGGAGCTGGGCACGCAGCGTACACCGATCGATTTCATGAATTGGCAAGATTGGTTCCGCATTTAGTCACACCGGAATCCAAGAGGATCGAGAGATATATTTGGGGACTCGCGCCTCAAATCCGAGCACGGTAACAGCAGTTGCTCCTCCTACAATCCAGAGTGCAATTTGAAAGCTGGCGCTCTTACTGATGAAATGGTGAGAACCGGATTACTGGGGAAGGGAACCGAGAAGAGAAAAGAGTTCGGGTCTAACGCTGGAAGATCCGATAAGAAGGCTAAAACAGCCCGAAGTTTTGTGGCTGTAACCCAAGAAAAGAAGGATTACACTGGACCGCACCCCAAGTGAAACAAGTGTAACTATCACCATTCCCCAGCAAGGCCATGTCGGGAATGTACAAACTGTAGGCGCTTGGGTCATTGGGCGAAGGACTGTAGGATTGCGCCAAACCTGGTAGCGCCCATCAATGCGGTTAACCCCGCCGGGAATGCCAGGGCATGCTATGAATGCGGAGGTCTCGATCACATCCGAAACAAGTGCCCCCGACTAAACAAAGCACCCGGTCAACAAGGCAATAACCAGAAGCAATTGCTGGCCATAGCTGGTAACCCGGGACACGGCAATCAAGGAAATGCTGCAAGAGGACGAGCCTTCGTTATTGGAGCCAATGATGCCCGTCAGGATCCCAATGTCGTCACGGGTACGTATCTTCTCAACGACCACTTTGCCTCTATATGTTTGATACAGGAGCAGACAATAGCTTCATATCTTCTGATTTTGCACGCATGCTTGACTTGAATCCTAGTAGGCTAGAAACTAGCTTTTCCATAGAAATGGCCAACGGTAGATTCGTACAAGCAGATAAGATCATTAGACAGTGCTCCGTAATATTAGAAGACCATGCCTTCGACATAGATTTAATACCTTTCAAGCTAGGGAGCTTCGACGTGATTATGGGATAGATTGGTTGTCGAAGCACGGAGCTGAGATCGTTTATCGGGAGAAAGTAGTACGAATTCCCATGCCTAATGGGGAGGTACTCAAAATTCAAGGAGAACGACCAGGAAGAACTCTGAAGCTTATTTCCTGCATGAAGACACGTCGATGTCTACGGAAGCAGTTCTACGCACTCCTGGCTCATGTTGTAGAAAATAAGAAAGAAGGCATCAAGCTGGTAGATATTCATATGGTGCGAGATTACCCGGAAGTATTTCCTGATGATTTGTCGGGTTTACCTCCTCTACGACAGGTGGAATTTCGTATCGAGTTGGTTCCTGGAGCTACGCCGGTAGCAAAGGCACCATATCGATTAGCACCATCGGAGATGCAAGAATTATCCAGCCAACTACAAGAGCTATTGGAGAAGGGATTCATTTGGCCGAGTCATTCACCATGGGGAGCACCGGTTCTATTTGTCAAGAAGAAAGACGGGTCATTCAATATGTGTATCGATCATCACGAGTTGAACAAGTTGACTGTGAAAAATCGATACCCTCTTCCCAGAATTGATGATTTGTTTGATCAATTACAAGGATCTTCGTATTTCTCCAAGTTGATCTTCGTTCTGGATATCATCAACTGAGAGTTTTTGAGGATGACATACCGAAAACAGCATTCAGGACTCGTTACGGGCACTATGAGTTCTTAGTCATGCCGTTCGGGATGACTAATGCACCAGTTGTGTTCATGGATTTGATGAATCGAGTGTGCAAATCATACTTAGATAAGTTCATGATCGTGTTCATAGACGATATACTTATCTATTCTCAATCGAAAGAGGATCACAAGAAACACCTTCGAGCAATTTTAGAATTGTTACGGGAAGAGAAGCTTTTCGCCAAATTCTCGAAATCTGAATTCTGGCTTCAAGAAGTGAAGTTTTTGGGCCATGTGGTTAACAAAGATGGAATTCACAAAGACCCTGGCAAGATTGAAGCGGTGAAGAAATGGGATATACCCCAAAACACCATCAGAAATCCGACAATTCTTAGGATTGGCGGGTATTATCGACGGTTTATTGCAAACTTTTCAAAAATCGCACAACCGTTGACCATGCTAACCCAGAAGGACAAGAAGTTTGATTGGGGAAATGCACAAGAACAAGCTTTCCAAACGTTAAAGGAAAAGCTGTGCAATGCTCCAATACTGTCCCTTCTGGACGGAACTGATGACTTCGTGGTATTTGCGATGCTTCGCATCAAGGATTGGGATGTGTGTTAATGCAGAGAGATAAGGTGATTGCATACGCCTCACGACAACTAAAAGTGAACGAAAAGAACTACACGACTCATGATCTGGAGTTAGGCGCTGTAGTTTTTGCACTTAAGATATGGAGGCACTATCTGTATGGAACCAAGGCATCATCTATACCGATCATAAGAGCCTTCAACACATCCTAAATCAGAAAGAGCTCAACATGTGACAACGACGATGGGTAGAACTACTTAGTGACTACGATTGCGAAATCCGGTATCATCCGGGGAAAGCAAATGTGGTGGCTGATGCCCTCAGTCGTAAAGAACGCATAAAACCACTACGGGTTAGAGCTTTGGGATTGACTATTCAAACGAACTTAAAAGCTCAAATTCAAAGTGCGCAAAGTGAGGCTCTAAAAGAAGAAAACCTTGCGGGAGAAGAATTCCGAGGGTTGGATAAACAAATGAATCGCAAGGATGACGACGTACATTATTTCATTGATCGCATATGGGTTCCCAAATGGGGAGGTGTGCATACACTAGACTTGAATGAAGCACACAACACTCGATATTTGTTCTTCCCGGTGCAGACAAGATGTACCATGATCTGAAGGATCTGTACTGGTGGTCGGGTATGAAGAAAGATATTGCTCTACATGTGAGCAAATGCTTGACGTGTTCAAAGGTTAAAGCTGAACACCAGAAGCCATCGGGATTATTGCAACAACCCGAAATTCCTGAGTGGAAATGGGAAAACATCACTATGGATTTTATCACCAAACTCCCGAGAACGCCAAGCGGGCATGACTCGATATGGGTCGTAGTGGATCGACTGACTAAATCCGCTCATTTCTTGCCTATCCGAGAAGACTATAAAATGGATAAGCTGGCAAGATTGTACATCAAAGAGGTCGTGACACGGCACGGAGTGCCGTGTCAATCATATCCGACCGAGACAGTCGATTTACTTCATGCTTTGGTAGACGTTGTAAAAAGCGATGGGCACTCGATTAGACATGAGTACAACCTATCACCCCCAGACAGACGGCCAAAGTGAACGCATAATACAGACGCTTAAGGACATGCTACGGGCATGTGTCATTGATTTTGGTGGCAGTTGGGATACTCATCTACCGTTGATCGAGTTTTCCTACAATAACAGCTACCATACTAGTATTGGGTGTGCACCACTCGAAGCGCTGTATGGCCAAAAATGTAGATCACTTGTATGTTGGGCCGAGATTGGCGAGAGTCAGCTAACAGGACCCAAAATCATACAAGAAACAACTGATAAGATTTTCCTAATCAAAGACAGACTTAAAGCTGCTCGAGATCGCCAAAAGAGCTATGCCGACAACCGTCGGAAGCCGTTAGAATTTAACGTTGGAGATCGAGTGTTACTTAAGGTCTCTCTTGGAAAGGGATCGTTCGGTTTGGAAAGAAGGGGAAGTTAGCCCCAAGATATATTGGAAAATTTGAGATCACAGAGAGGATCGGTCCAGTGGCATATCGATTAACGTTGCCACAAGAGCTTGGCAGTGTGCATGATACTTTCCATGTATCAAACCTCAAGAAGTGTTTAGCTGACAAATCACTTCACGTGCCTATTGAGGACATCAAGATTGATCAAAGTCTCCATTTTGTGGAAGAACCTATTGAGGTCATGGACCAAAAGGTCAAGAAGTTAAGAAGCAGCAAGATACCCATTGTTCGTGTGAGATGTAATTCTCAAGGAGGGCCAGAGTTTACATGGGAACGTGAAGATCAGATGAGACTCAAATACCCACATCTATTCGAGGATGACACTCTTGGACCTAGCACCAGTTGAATTTCGGGACGAAATTCCCTCAACTGGGGGATCCTGTGACACCTCACAATATCAAGCAAAGAACATTGTGGGTTTACTGTCACATTAGTGTGACAGTTCAGATGATACAGATGAATTTAATGAACAAAGTTTTAGAAACATTCAAGATATTCCCAAATCAGAAAGGAAACCTAAGATTCTTCTTGTTGAAGATCATGTGATGAATGTGATGGTGGTAGCATCTGTCACCAATAGACCGTTAATCAGCATTAAGCTCGTTAACTCACCTTGTGTATTAACGATCCTCACATATGTTCGTAGTCTATTTATCGTGTTAACCGAATTATCTACGTGTTCATGTTCCATGTGTGTTAACTATCCTTATGTATTTATTATTTATATATATATATATATATCGTTTTAGTTGAATTTCTCGTATACCGTTTGTATTAATAATAATAATAATAATAATAATAAATAATAATAATAATAATAATAATAATATAAAAATAATAATAACAATAACAATAATAATAATAAGAATAATTATAATCATAATAAAGTCCAGGGGGCAATTTATCAATTCTGAAACTTCAAAAGAAGTTTAAAAACATAAAATAATAAATATTAAACCGCAGGGACCAAAAATGTAAATTTCCAAATTACAAAACCAACCCCCCACCCATTTCCCTTTCGATTTTCCGACCAAGTTCCGGCCGAAGCTCCGGTGAGCTCCGGCGAAGGCCAAATCTCCCAAAATACTTGATTTTGAAACACAAAATCGGTTCCATTCGTTCGTAGACAAGACTCGAACCCAATGCACCCTCAAACGCGTATAAACGGTCGAATAACGGCTATACCCTTTTTCACTTTATTTCCCGAACGTTCAACGGATAATTACCCACTCAAACACTAATATAATCGAATTAAATCGGCCTACACGAACTTTAACTCACTATAAATCGAATGCTACTGGCATTCCATCAGAACACACAAAATCAAACCAATTCGATCACCACCTCTGTTTCGACCTGCAACTCATTCGAATCCCATCATATAAGCTCCAATACACGAAATTGACAGAGGGCTATTCATCATTATTGTCATTGAAAGCTTCCTGTGCAATTAATTTGGTTATCATCAACAAACCAACTCGAACCGATTCTCCCTTTTGCCGCGGCCTGTTCTTATCTGTTCTATCATCAAATCGAAACAAAACAGGTAATTAAACACCTATACATACTCGTTTACACATGGGGAATCAAAGCCCCATGTTTATTTCAGTAATCATTATCGAATTCGTGTTCAATTTGGGGGAAATTGAATTAGGGTTCTTAGGGGATTTGGGGAAAGCTGGGGAAACTGTTTAAAAAGAAATGGAGCCGGGTTTTGTTGCGGCTGAGGCCTTTGGTTCAGTGGTTGGTGATGTGACAACCTCGTGAAACCTTAAAACCCTACATTTCTTTATATTGGAATTTTTTTTAGAAATTCCAGAAAACCCTATCCTAAGAAAACTTTTGACTGCTCTTCTGTGCTGCTATTGAAACCTGATGTTCTGCGTTAACCTTATATTCTAATTTTCGGGACGAAAATCCTTCAACATGGGGATAATGTGACAACCCGTATATTTCAAGTTAACTCGTTCTATTAACCTAACCCCTCTCCGTTATCTATATCTAATTAATTATTATTATTAGGTGATATTGGTTATTATCCTAAATATTATTAATAATTAACTCCAAATAAATTACAATTAACTAAACTAGGTTCAATGCCAAATCATGTAAAGGTGAGGGACTAGAATGGCAAGTTGGAAACCATATCTATTCTAAATAATCATCTCCCCCACCACCTACGGGACTTTCTATAACCCTAACCCCACCACCTTTAATATAATGGATCATTGTAAGGTGATAGTATTGTTATTATTATTGATTATAAGTAATAATATCACGTTATGGTTGACAGATAGTTTGATAAATTATATCTAATAATTTATGTCAAGTTGCATTTGTCACATTTCTTACAGATAGTGGTTTAACTCTACTCAGTTGCATGTTTCCACGATAATGTAAACAATAATATAGATATTTAAATTAGGATGTAAAGTGGTTCCAACTTGTGCTAGTGCTCAACCAAGCTTCATAAATATATTATTGATAATGTAAAAGAAGTAACGATAATAATTTCAAAAATATTATAAAAGAAAGTGCTCAACTTTCATAGAATCAAACACCATCACCACTCGAAACTCTAGCTTCATAAATTCTTGCAATGACAGCCTCTCTCGCACTCTCCTTTTCGTGCGAGTGTCTCTTCTCCGGCAACCGCAAGAACACCGTCCGAAGGTGTCTGTCTCTCGGCCAAACCGCAACCACAATCACGACCGCAGCCTCCATCGATCTCCCCCTCCACTCTTTCGCAGTCCATCAACCAAGTAGTCTCGGTCTCCTCTCCCTCTGCGAAGCGCGAGTTACGACAACCGCAAGACTTCGGCAGCCCGATTGCTCCTCCGTTAACCAAACAGCGTCGGATTGCTCCTCCGACGATCCATCTCCGGCAGCTTTCTTCCTTGACTTTGGTGGCCTCTCTCTCTACAACCGCACCACCCCCGCAGTCACAAAAATCGATCGGAACCACTTTGGTTGATGGATAGGTATGAATAGGTGTGGTTTTATGTATGCGAATATGTATGTATGTATGTGTCATATAAATGTGTTGTGAGTGTTGGCAGACATGTGGTTTGGGTCACATGGGGTGGGGGCATGGACTTAATAAAATCATACATGTAACCTAATAATATATATGTAGTACAAATATTATGGTGTAGGTTTTAGGATAATATATGTTGGTGCATGGTCATATGGGATAAATAAATGTTAAAACAAATATATTGGTAGGTGTACTTATATGTGCTTTTATGCACAATATGTGTGATGTGTGAGCAAAATATATATTATGTAGTGCGGATGATATTATATCATATAGATATACGTGAGGGTGGATTAGTATGCATTAAGGAGTGTAAGTTATGTAGTGCTAAACGTAAGAGTTATATTTTTAAAGCGTTATATAATTGATTATATATATAAAGATTGTTTTCGTATATAATTTGAGCTATATGTGAATATTGGGTTTTGTGCCAGTGAGAGTTATGTATGTTTTCTTTTATTTGGGGTTGGGTGTAAACGTCGTTGGTGGACCTGGTAACCTGAACTGAGAACGCGAAACCGAACAACCCCACTATTAGTATTTAATATTAATTAAATATTAAATGTAAATTCAGGTTAATCGAAACCCTAATCATTGTGCGATCGTTCTTTCGTTGCTGTGCATTCAAGGTGAGTTTCACGGCCTCTTTTTACTTTCTTTCCTTTTTGGGGGAGAAAACATGCAAACATATTTTATGAATGGTTGCCAGTATTATTGATATCGCTTGTTACGTTAGTGGGAAACGCACACATGTCCTCACACAATCGAACTGTTAGTAATTGGATTAGCGAGGTAATTTGGGTAGTACTACTGGGTCTGACAAACCCGCCCGGGCTAGTCGCGCTAGCTTGATTGGAGGTCAAACGGGTGCTTAATTGACCTAACACATTGTCATGGTCTGACGAGACATGACGGGATACAACAAACACAAATAGGACGTAAACAGTCAGCTTCGGTTCGAAACGCTAAGTAACAAGAACAGAGGCTAGCTACCTAACGATATGCAATATATACTAAACCATTGAAACGCAAACTACGGATACACTTACAAACACATTTCTTGTTGATTAAACCTGTGAACTCACCAACTTTATGTTGACACATTTTAGCATGTTTTCTCAGGTCACAGGAATGCATAAGCCTATGATGCACGCTACAAGAAACGCACTCAGGACATGCATTCATCAGTTTCATTTAGTTGCATTGAATGTTTGTTTTGGCATAACATTTTCAGACTTTCAGTGTAGTTTACATTTCACTTTTACGCTTCCGCACTGTTATTCATTTCTTTTAAGTACTCTGATTTAACTCAACGTTTATTTTTAAATTCATATAGTGTCGTTCAATATGACTGTGTCTGAGATCCTGGTATGTCACACGCCTAACGGTAAACCCCGTTCGTGAAAATTGAGGGTGTGACAGATTGGTATCAGAGCCACAGGTTATAGAGAACTAGGATTGCATTGCATCTAGACTATAGCCTTAGACACAACACTAGTATTGCACAGACACTTTTACATGGTTACCACTATTGTGCAAACAACCTTCTGGTGTATTGACATTACACTGCTGAGCAAACATAACACTATGGGTATGACATGTGTGTCATTACCGGTTGACAGAGGGACGGAGAATCACGCTCGCTCACAACCAACGCTTACACTTGATCCCTCACTCGCGGAGTGAAAGCAACAACGAATTGAATCAAACATTTCCATGATTGGAACACGAAACTCTTTTCTAACGCACGTGATAAGGTTAACGATGACAAACAAAAGGAACAATACCTCACTCTTCCAACTCTCTCACACTTGTTACTATTCCCAACATATCCTATCCTCTACACTAGTCCGAGCAGTAAATGAGGGACAACTAAGATATTCAAGTCGATTAGAGAATCGGACTTAGACATCCAAACACCTAGAACTTCGAAGGGAAAAAGGGTCAAATTGTCTTGATTCCCGTTGTTATCTTAACCAAATCACTTGTACGACCTTAGTACAATCTTAGTTATTTGACTCTTGGTATAACAAATATATCTTTGATGTTTCTATCATTGATAACACTCGGTACTCGACAAGGTATGTTATCTCGAAAAGGAGGAACCATGTGTGACCATGCAAAACAAATTAGAATCACGGGTGCACACGTAATTGTAATTTGTCGTGCATGAGAACTCTGGCAACTCTATTGGGTGATAACAGATACGGTCGGTACAAATTCTCAATTCCATACTTAGAGGCATGAGGCCTCGAAATCAACACAAAGCCACACTATCGATATGCAAACAAATCCTTCATTCCTACTAGCATGAAAGTTATCATCTACCCTGAGCCTTAATGAGATTCGTGTTATGACATTAGCCCTATTCTCTATGAGACGTGCTCTTTTTTAGCATTTCAGTATTCTTGTAACACTATCCATCTACATTGTGCCAGATCTTCAAAAGTTGCAATAAAGTGATAATATTCTTGACGCGTGTAGTCTTTGTTCACTGGATTGATCTTAAGACTTAGAATCTCGGTAATTTTAGCGTTCCAGCATTCATTTCATTTGATATCTATCCTGTTTAAGCATACGTTACATTCGTTTGTCTCCCCAGTGGTGGGACTCAATCGATTTTTTTCTGACTGACTACATTTGGCGTGGGAACAAATAGCAAGATATTATGACGACCTCGTCCATTACATCTTCACCTTTCCATTATAAGCAACAAATACAACTATAATCTCCATGGGTTGTACAACAAGAACATTTGAGAGTGCTCTGCGGAAATTTGGCTATACCATCAAGAACTGGGCGACACCTAAGACTCCGACTGAGGTACGACAGTTTCTTGGGTTGGCTGGCTATTACGGAAGATTCATCGAAGGGTTTTCAGAGATTGCTCAACCTCTCACCGCGTTAACTCATAAAGGCACTACGTACAATTAGGGTGACAAACAAGAATCCGCATTTCAGGTCCCGAAGCAGAAACTCTGTACGACACCGATTCTATCCCTGCCTGAGGGAACAGACGATTTTGTAGTTTACTGTGATGCTTCTATTCAAGGTCTCGGTTGTGTGCTAATGCAACGCGAGAAGGTGATTGCTTACGCTTCCCGACAACTGAAAGTTCATGAGAAAAACTACACAACACATGACTTAGAATTGGGAGCCGTTGTGTTTGCACTCAAGATATGGAGACACTACTTGTACGGTACCAAGTGCACCATTTACACCGATCACAAGAGTCTCCAGCACATCTTTGAACAGAAGTAGCTGAATATGAGACAATGTCATTGGGTCGAGTTGTTGAACGACTACGATTGCGTGAGCAAATATCATTCGGGTAAGGCTAAGGTAGTAGCCGAAGCCTTAAGTCAAAGGAGATACCTAAGCCGAAGCGAGTTCGAGCATTGCAACTCATCATACATACTGGATTACCCGATCAAATACGTGATGCTCAACTTGAAGCTTTGAAAGACGAGAACCTGAAAGCCGAATCACTACGAGGCATAGAGAAACAATTAGAGGTCAAACCTGACGGGAATTCGTTACTTTATGGGACGAATATGGGTTCCTTTCTATGGAGTCCTACGAGAGCTGATAATAGATGAAGCTCACAAGTCACGCCATCCTATCCATCCGGGTTTAGACAAGATGTATCGCGATCAGAAAGGTCTTTACTAGTGGCCAAACATGAAAGCTAACATTTCTACCTATGTAAGCAGATGCTTAACCGATTCCAAGGTTAAGGTGGAGTATCAACGATCATCTGGTTTACTTCAACAACCAGAAATACCAGTATGGAAGTGCGAGCAGATATCTATGGACTTTATCACGAAACTACCTCGGACTCCCAGCGAATGCGATACCATTTGGGTGATTATAGATCGTTTAACGAAATCCGCACACTTCTTACCAATCAGAGAGACCGATAGAATGGAGAAGTTAACACGTATTTACCTAAGAGAAATAGTCTCTCGGCACGGTGTGCCAATTTCCATTATCTCTGATCGTGACGCTCGATTCACTTCACATTTCTGGCAATCATTACAACGAGCATTGGGTACACAGTTAGACATGAGTACGGCATATCATCCTCAAACAGATGGCCAGAGTGCGCGTACGATCCAGACTTTGGAAGACATGTTGCGCGCCTGCGTGATTGATTTTGGCAGCAGTGGGGAAACTCACTTACCGTTGGTTGAGTTTTCTTACAATAATAGTTATCACATATCGATCAAAGCTGCTCCATTTGAGGCACTGTATGGGCTAAAGTTCCGATCACCTATTTGTTGGGCGGGAGTTGAAGATAGTCAACTTACCGGTCCTGAACTTGTGTACGAGATGACTGAGAAGATCGTGCAAATTCGTAACCGCATGGCAGCAGCACGTGACCGACAGAAGAGTTACGCTGATAAGCGTCGTCGACCGTTGGAATTTCAAGTTGGCGACAAAGTACTTTTAAAACTGTCACCTTGGAAGGGTGTGATTCGTTTCGGGAAACGTGGAAGGCTAAACCCTAGACACGTTGGACCGTTTGAAATCGTCGAACGGGTTGGCCCCGTAGCCTACCAGCTGAACCTACCCGAAGAGCTTAGTGGAGTACACAATGTGTTCCACATTTCAAACCTGAGGAAATGCCTTGCAGATGAGACTCTCGTCGTTCCGTTAGATGAGATACATGTGGATGAACAACTACGTTTCATTGAAGAGCCGGTGGAAGTTATGGACTGAGAGGTCAAAACGCTCAAACATAGTCGTATTCCTATTGTCAAAGTCCGTT
Organism: Flaveria linearis; assembly: GCA_024085815.1. Classification (NCBI taxonomy): domain Eukaryota; kingdom Viridiplantae; phylum Streptophyta; class Magnoliopsida; order Asterales; family Asteraceae; genus Flaveria; species Flaveria linearis. Next base: position 19,776,768 of record CM044017.1, on the reverse strand, counting down.
GGAAATCAAGGCGTGGATCAGAGTTTACCTGCGAGCGCGAGTATCAGATGAAGAAAAACTACCCACAACTGTTCAACAATCATCCGTCTACTTCTTAGGGTATCCATTCCTAAGATATCTTTCCCTTAAATTTCGAGACGAAATTCCTTCAACAAGGGGATGATGTGACAACCCTCGCGAAACCTTAAAACCCTACATTTCTTTATATTGGAATTTTTTTAGAAATTCCAGAAAACCCTATCCTAAGAAAACTTTTGACTGCTCTTCTGTGCTGCTATTGAAACCTGATGTTCTGCGTTACCTTATATTCTAATTTTCGGGACGAAAATTCCTTCAACATGGGGATAATGTGACAACCCGTATATTTCAAGTTAACCTCGTTCTATTAACCTAACCCCTCTCCGTTATCTATATCTAATTAACTTATTATTATTAGGTGATATTGGTTATTATCCTAAATATTATTAATAATTAACTCCAAATAAATTACAATTAACTAAACTAGGTTCAATGCCAAATCATGTAAAGGTGAGGGACTAGAATGGCAAGTTGGAAATCATATCTTATTCTAAATAATCATCTCCCCACCACCTACGGGACTTTCTATAACCCTTAACCCCACCACCTTTAATAATGGATCATTGTAAGGTGATAGTTATTGTTATTATTATTGATTATAAGTAATAATATCACGTTATGGTTGACAGATAGTTTGATAAATTATATCTAATAATTTATGTCAAGTTGCATTTGTCACATTTCTTTACAGATAGTGGTTTAACTCTACTCAGTTGCATGTTTCCACGATAATGTAAACAATAATATAGATATTTAAATTAGGATGTAAAGTGGTTCCAACTTGTGCTAGTGCTCAACCAAGCTTCATAATATTATTATTGATAATGTAAAAGAAGTAACGATAATAATTTCAAAATATTATAAAAGAAAGTGCTCAACTTTCATAGAATCAAACACCATCACCACTCGAAACTCTAGCTTCATAAATTCTTGCAATGACAGCCTCTCTCGCACTCTCCTTTTCGTGCGAGTGTCTCTTCTCCGGCAACCGCAAGAACACCGTCCGAAGGTGTCTGTCTCTCGGCCAAACCGCAACCACAATCACGACCGCATCCTCCATCGATCTCCTCCTCCACTCTTTCGCAGTCCATCAACCAAGTAGTCTCGGTCTCCTCTCCCTCTGCGAAGCGCGAGTTACGACAACCGCAAGACTTCGGCAGCCCGATTGCTCCTCCGTTAACCAAACAGCGTCGGATTGCTCCTCCGACGATCCATCTCCGGCAGCTTTCTTCCTTGACTTTGGTGGCCTCTCTCTCTACAACCGCACCACCCCCGCAGTCACAAAAATCGATCGGAACTGCCTCGTTTTGGTATAATTCTTTCACTACTCATTTCATGTTCGTTATATGTCGATTTCGGGTTGCGGTTTACGCGCTCATTCACGCGTTCGGGTTCAGGGGTCATAGCAACCGAGTGATGTAGGTGGGAGATCGAACTTATGTATGTATGTATGCGTATACGTTTTGCTTATGTAAGGCTGCGTATATTTTAATGTATGGTTGGTATATGTATGTGTTCTGCGCGTATGTGTTCCTGTATGTGTGTGTATACGCAGCTTTGTGTGTATATGCATATAGATATATAAACATGTAATCTGTGTGTGGGTATATATATATATATATATATATATATATATATATATATATATATATATATAAAGGTGTGTGAAATGTATGGTGTGTAGTTCTGCAAGTAAGGTATGAATAGGTGTGGTTTTATGTATGCGAATATGTATGTATGTATGTTGTCATATAAATGTGTTGTGAGTGTTGGCAGACATGTGGTTTGGGTCACATGGGGTGGGGGCATGGACTTAATAATATCATACATGTAACCTAATAATATATATGTAGTACAAATATTATGGTGTAGGTTTTAGGATAATATATGTTGGTGCATGGTCATATGGGATAATAAATGTTAAAACAAATATATTTGGTAGGTGTACTTATATGTGCTTTTATGCACAATATGTGTGATGTGTGAGCAAAATATATATTATGTAGTGCGGATGATATTATATCATATAGATATACGTGAGGGTGGATTAGTATGCATTAAGGAGTGTAAGTTATGTAGTGCTAAACGTAAGAGTTATATTTTTAAAGCGTTATATAATTGATTATATATATAAAGATTGTTTTCGTATATAATTTGAGCTATATGTGAATATTGGGTTTTGTGCCAGTGAGAGTTATGTATGTTTTCTTTTATTTGGGGTTGGGTGTAAACGTCGTTGGTGGACCTGGTAACCTGAACTGAGAACGCGAAACCGAACAACCCATTATTAGTATTTAATATTAATTAAATATTAAATGTAAATTCAGGTTAATCGAAACCCTAATCATTGTGCGATCGTTCTTTCGTTGCTGTGCATTCAAGGTGAGTTTCACGGCCCCTTTTTACTTTCTTTCCTTTTTGGGGGAGAAAACATGCAACATATTTTATGAATGGTTGCCAGTATTATTGATATCGCTTGTTACGTTAGTGGGAAACGCACACATGTCCTCACACAATCGAACTGTTAGTAATTGGATTAGAGAGGTAATTTGGGTAGTACTACTGGGTCTGACAAACCCCCCCGGGCTAGTCGCGCTAGCTTGATTGGAGGTCAAACGGGTGCTTAATTGACCTAACACATTGTCATGGTCTGACGAGACATGACAGGATACAACAAACACAAATAGGACGTAAACAGTCAACTTCGGTTCGAAACGCTAAGTAACAAGAACAGAGGCTAGCTACCTAACGATATGCAATATATACTAACCATTGAAACGCAAACTACGGATACGCTTACAAACACATTTCTTGTTGATTAAACCTGTGAACTCACCAACTTTATGTTGACACATTTTAGCATGTTTTCTCAGGTCACAGAAATGCATAAGCCTATGATGCACGCTACAGGAAACGCACTCAGGACATGCATTCATCAGTTTCATTAGTTGCATTGAATGTTTGTTTTGGCATAACATTTTCAGACTTTCAGTGTAGTTTACATTTCACTTTTACGCTTCTGTACTGTTATTCATTTCTTTTAAGTACTCTAATTTAACTCAAACATTTATTTTTAAAATTCATATAGTGTCGTTCAATATGACTGTGTCTGAGATCCTGGTATGTCACACGCCTAACGGTAAAACCCCGTTCGTGAAAATTAAGGGTGTGACAGTGCGTGGGTGTGAGTGTTGGAGGTCCCGGGTTCGAACCCGGTTACCTGCAATTATTTTTTTAAAGCTTTTTAAGCTTCTAAAAATTATAGAAAAATTCCTAAAAATTATAAAATAAATCTTGTAAACTTTCTTTATTTTAAATCTTACATAATTAATTTCTGTAAATTTATTTTATTTAAAAACCCTAAATAATCTTTATAAAATATTATTTATAAATATTATAAATTATTATTTTTATAAAAATGGACTCTAAATCGTGTGTAATTATAAAATAATCAAGGAAAATTTTAGAAATTATACAATTTACAATTTCACGAATTATTTACCAATATAACTACAAATTATAAAATGTACTTTAAATTAATTAAATTTAATATATTAATCAATAATTTATAATTAAACTCAAATATATAACGAATCGTGCGCGTCAAACTAAACTGACCTGAATCCAATCAAATATATCTATTCGCGCTGAATATGTTATAAAGGCTTAGTTATCAATATTAGGTGTGAACGTGTTTGATCGTGCATTGCCTTATTCTGTGAAGTCTTTGTGCATTACATCAATTCAAGGTGAGTTTCGTGGCCCCTTTTTATGCTTATACAAGTTTTCAATGTTTTCAATCAATGGGGGAAAAGTATGCTCACCCGTTTTCAATGCTGTACATCATATACTCTATTTTCATACTTGGAATCAACGTGATACTGTTTTGCATGCATACATGGTGTTATTCTATGGATCATTCTTACAACCATTAATTCCCGGTTTGGGAACCAACGGTTAGGTATTGGTAGTACTACTGGGTGACACCCCCACCCATCGACGATTGGTTAACTTGCGAGTTACCAACACAGCTGCCAGCAATCAGGCCATGGGTGAAAATATTCCGTCTAATATATATGCATAACGTCATTAGGTTTGGTTGTCTAAAACACATGTTATGTGGTTTTGCTTGCAGTATGATTCCACATCAAATTCTATACAGCATCAATTACATGTTTTTAATTTAAACCTGCGGAACTCACCAACATTATGTGTTGACATTTTTAGCATATCTTTTCAGGTGATCATAATCAAAGAGGATAGCTAGAGCTGATGCCTTAGCAGAGACCCCCTGGATTTTAATAGGCTTGCATTAGTATTGTACATCGTTTGTTTTCATTTATGAACAATGTGTATGTTAAATTCTTGAATTAATAGATTATGATAGTCGTAGAACTGACTAACCACGAAACAAGTCACCATTGTGTCGGGCGACGTCATGACATGAGGATTTTGCATATATCATGTCTCTATAATTATATAAGTGTTATGACGATCCCAAGTTACCACCCACTAAACTATGTCAACCTATTTTGAATCATGCTTTTGAGAAACCGGGAATAAGGTACCATCAACATCACCTTCCTCGGGAATCAAGTGTTAGAAGTCTAGAATTGCTTTAAGGTTTCAAAATTCAAACACACCCATATTCATTTTGAAGGGCGCCTATATTGGAGACGGTATTCCCGATTCCTTTCGGGTAATTAACTAACAAAATCCGATGATGCTGATGAAGGGCTTCAAAGTGTAAAGGGGATAAGGAAGGCGTTGGATACATTTTAATATTGTTTCCATTTTCAAGATCTCATCAACTAAAGATTACGATCACAGTTTGATGTTAAACTGCAATTAGCTTGATTATTGTAAATGCTTCTATTACAGGTGACCACTGAAGGCTGAAGCGTTAAATGACGGTGACACCTCCCGATTATCCTAATGATAGGTCTATTCCGCTTGTTGCTTAATAGCGATGGTGGTTATGAAGGCGAATGACAGCCGCCCACTTGATACGAGTAAATAATATGGCTATCTATGATTAATAAACCTGCAATTGAGATTTGAAGTGATGAAACTAAGCAGTCATGAAATTAAAGCAGTGGGAAAGTGTGTCATCATCAACCTGTAGTTGCAATAAGGTAAATCATGCTAAAAGAAAGTTTTATTTCCTAAGGCAAGTTTTGATTTTCTTTTGCTCTACTTAGAGAATTAGAGGTGAACATGGGTTTAGGTTTTTGTATTTTGGCAAGTGACTTAATCAGAAGCAGGAATGAAGGAACAAAAGAGTACTTAAAATTTGGCTTTGTAGTTGAAGTCTCTAAGGCGTAGCGCGTAGACTGTGGTTCGCCGAAACTGTTACAAGGCGACCTTCACTGCGTAGGAAGGAAGCAGGGGGAGAAAAACATGGTTGAGATTCGTAGGAACAAGTGAGAGGCCGTAGAACAATTATTAGATTTTTAAAATCTCAAAGTCAAATGCTTTCTGTGTAGGTAGTTTACATTGAACAAATGTTGTTGTGTTGAGTGTTTAATTTTATAAGTTGTGTTACTTGACTTTTAAGGTACGCTTAATATGCATAGAGTTTTCATGTTCATGTTCTGCTTTTTAATATGACACATTGATTTTATATTAGTGGATATAAGATATTAGAATATATTAACCCCATTTTGTTTTCCTTTAATGATGTAGATATGCTACAAAAAGAAGATGAAGCGGAACAGGAAAATGAAATGAAATCAAAGCACTTATGAAGCTGAGGTATCTTTGCTATCCTAAGTTACATATCGTGGGTGGTTAGTTATCTTTGAGATTACCAACTAGGAACCACTACATATGTGCCATTATTTACAACTATTATGAATCAAGTTACCTAATCAGTAGAAGTAAATTAATATTTATAATTCTAAAGTATCTACTTCCACATTTGTATGAAATATTAATCAAATTGCTTTTGTATACTCACAGTAATAAAGTCCCTCTACAAGTTTACCATTAAATCACTCTTTATGTTTGTACATTAAAACTTCATTGATATCCACGTTTGTGATTGGAAGTTAAGAAGTTGTTTGACAAAAATGTTTTTTTATAATTATCTATTTACTAGAGGGTGTTGAATAAAGAGTTAGTAATTAGTAGTAGGCTGCAATTAGTCTCTATTTTAACTTCTTTTAACCTGTTTATTGATATCCACGTATTTGTGATTGAGAAGATTACCAACGCCCCTGTGATGGTTTTAGTCGTTTTGATCCCAAAGTGGAAATAAGAATTAAAAAATATGAAGGAAACGACCTAGAGACACCAAATAGTGTTTGGATTTTTAACATAAACATGATGTGATATTGAATAGAAGCATCATGCAATCAACTATAATTTTAGATTTCTTGTCATAGAATTTGGATGTCATTATGCTCCTTGTAATTTACAGTAATTACATTAGATGTTGAGTGTTTAGGAAAATTGATAGTCAATCATATTATAGTTGGTCTCAAGTCATTATTCAAAACTTGATATCTAACCCCTAATCAACTTGCGGTTCTGTCGTTGTTATGACAGGTTATAGTTAAGTATTTCTTTATGCAACTCATTTTGGCGCTACCCCGCATCACGCGGCCATCCTACTAGTGTGTGTGTGTGTATATATATATGTAGGGGATGGTTTCTGAGAAAACCAATATTTATATGAAAACCAAGAAAATTACGAAAACCAGTAATATAATTCATAAATTTTATATTATTTTAATTGTTAAAAGGGTATTTAAGTATCTGATACATATATGTTGAACGTAAATACGAGAATGAAGAGTCTTACGTATACGTAACACTATTTCAAATGAAAAATGGTTATGTATACGTAAACTATATGTGACGTATATGTAAAACCATGTTACGGTTTTCATTTGACCCATACCCTTATTTATATATACACACGCACACACAAATATAAAGGGTAATGATAAAAAATATTTTTAAGTTATGCGATCGATTTATTGGTTTTCTCTAGTTTTCACATAACATTGTGTTTTTCTTAGTATCACTCTTACATATATATATATATATATATATATATATATATATATATATATATATATATATATGTATGTATATATATTTATATGTGTGTATATATATGGGGAGGGATCCCTTGAAAACCATATTATAAATGAAAACCATGAAAACTAGGGTTACATATATGTAAGTACGTATTACAAAGTGTATAACTAAGATATACATATATGTAAGAGTTATGTATATGTAAGTACGTGTTACCAAGTGTACAATTAAAGTTACGTACATTTAACTCATACAAGTTACGTATACGTAACTCGATTCGTTATCACCATCACCTTGGAGTTTAAATTAAAAAATAAATAATGATATAAAAAATAAGGTTAAAGCTTACTCAAATATACTTTAAACAATTAAAAATTAAATCAATTATAAATTATGTGATTGAATAGTGATGGTCTTCATGATTTTCATTATAAACATGGTTTTCATTTGATCTCTCCCCATATATATATATATATTATATATATATATAGAGAGAGAGAGAGAGAGGGAGGTTCCCCTAAAATTAATTTTTGCCTAAGTATGCTAAGAAGTAATCTTAGACTTCTAATTATCTAATTAAGGGCTAAGATCAAAGTGTAGAAAAAATAAGTAATCAAGGGTAATTTGGGTATTTTATTACATTACCCACAATTGTTGACTTTTTAAAATTTCCCCCCTATTTTTTTAAATGCTAATAACTTTTTCATACGACATTATTTTTTAAAATAAATTACACCATAAAATCAAGCATTTTTTTCTCTTTAATTTGAGTATAGTATTACTATAGTTTTTTTTTTGAAAAAATCAAATTATGTGACGTTGTGCTACATTTTTAACGTTTTTGTGCTGCATTTTATAAAACAGCACAAGGCTGTGCTGTATTTCATAAAACAGCACAAGGCTGTGCTGCATTTCATAAAACAGCATAAGGCTGTGCTGTGTTTCATAAAACAGCACAAGGCTGTGCTGTGTTTCATAAAACAGCACAAGGCTGTGCTGTGTTTCATAAAACAGCACAAGGCTGTGCTGTGTTTCATAAAACAGCACAAGGCTGTGCTGTGTTTCATAAAACAGCACAAGGCTGTGCTGTGTTTCATAAAACAGCACAAGGCTGTGCTGTGTTTCATAAAACAGCACAAGGCTGTGCTGTGTTTCATAAAACAGCACAAGGCTGTGCTGTGTTTCATAAAACAGCACAAGGCTGTGCTGTGTTTCATAAAACAGCACAAGGCTGTGCTGTGTTTCATAAAACACAGCAGAAGGCTGTGCTGTGTTTCATAAAACAGCACAAGGTTGTGCTGTTTTCATAAACAGCACAAGGCTGTGCTGTGTTTCATAAAACAGCACATGGCTGTGCTGTGTTTCATAAAACAGCACAAGGCTGTGCTGTGTTTCATAAAACAGCACAAGGCTGTGCTGTGTTTCATAAAACAGCACAAGGCTGTGCTGTGTTTCATAAAACAGTACAAAGCTCTAGGTTTATTAAATACAGCACAGCACAGCTTATTGAGTCTTATTGACCTACTATCAATTATTAATGTGACACCCGAAAATTTCACGAAAACTTCGTTAGTCTCGTTAAACGTTGGTGACCTAATTATAAAAATAATAACAATAATAATAATGATAATATAAGTTTTTATATGTTAAAGCTTGTAATTAATAAATCTTTTACATAAAACGATAACAATAATAATTTCAGAGACCAAAGTGTAATTTATAAAAATTGAAACGAAATCTTATGTTTTAGTTGACAACTGATACAAATCACATGGACCAATTCTGTAATTTCAAAACACCCAACCCCACCCCCACCTTTTTCCCCGAATTTTCATGCTTTTGAGAACCCATGTTTTTCGGTCACTTTGCCAAGCACTAACAGTTATAATAATTGAATCCATCGAAAGTGAAATCATCCTATATACATATCTGATCTAACTCATCTTTTAGTTGCATCAAAAACTACACACTCGATTCCCTCTCCACCGCCGGCAGCCCTCCTTTCCGCAGCAATCACCGCCGACAGCCTTTCACTCGTACGACCGTCTCTTCTCCGGCAACCACAGGAACACCTCTCGAAGGTTTCTGTCTCTCGGCCAAACCGCAAGCACAATTGCACAACAACACCGACATCTTCTTCGCGAGCAAACAACACCGCTGTCAACCGCGAGTACCCGGTGTTAGCGAACGGCAATTGAAACAGCCCCGAACCACGTTCGGTAAAACTCTTCCATCGAAAAACATGTTTTTATTGTTACGGTTTTGAGACACGTGTTACGGTTTCCGCGTATGTTTGCGTTGGGTTCGTGGGTTGCGATGATTGGGTTCGTAAGCGTATGTATGTACCCGTGGATATGTGTTGAGAAACAGAACACAGCAGCCGAAGGCTGCTGTGTGCGTGTATGTATATGTTGTTTTGCATGTATATATATAGGTGATTTCATCATGAAAACATAAATGTGTATGTGGTTGAGGGGCACCACAAAGCAGCCGAAGGCTGCTGTTGTGTGCATGTGTATAAGCTGATGTGTGTATATGTATGTATACGTTTCTGTCGTATGTGTATGCTGTTGTATATGTACGTATATATGTGTGTGCGCAGGTTGTGTATGTATGTATATATGCTGCGCAGGAAGGACGAACACAGCAGCCTTCGGCTGCTGTGTACGCGATGTATATGTGTGTATGTATGTTTTACACCGTGTATGGGTAGATGTATGTATATGTGTGTTATATGTGTGTATAAATGTTTTGTGTAAGTGTTTTGTGTATGTATGGCAGGGTATATGTGCTGCGTATGTATGTATCGGTATGTATATGGGCTGCGTATGTATGTAGCGGTATGTATATGTGCTGCGTATGTATGTATCGGTATGTATATTTTGCGTGTGTATGTATCGGAATGTTTCTGCGTATGTATGTTCTGCGATCTCTAGATATATATAAACATATATCTTGGTTGTGTGGTGCTCCTGCTGGGCATGGATGTTGTTGTGTTTAAAATTAGTATGTATGCATGCGTATGTAGGGGTAACTAATGGGTATGCATGAATGTTCATATGTATATTATATGGACGCATGTGTGTATGTGTGGAAAATGTGTTTATTCTATTTGAGATATTATATTTATAGTAGGAGTTAATTATCATCGAAAAAGAATTATATTAATAATGCTGTTTATATTGTTTCTAAATCCCATAATATAATAACGTAGCAATCCAATAATTATATTAATAAATACAAGGTGTTCATAGTTGCAATCTATAATTCAAAACGAAATTATCAACATGGTTTATTGACTGCATCAACTTTGGCTCTGAAGTTGGATTGATATTATATTTCCTTCATGTTATAATATTATATAGTAACTATGTGTAGTATATATATTATTATTACAAACGAGTGAATAGAATATCTAATATGGGTATTTAACATATATATAGTAGTTATGTGTGTTATATATAAATTATTATTACATACGTGTGTATAGTATATGTTCTGTGATATATAAATATATATACGTGGATATATGTATATCGGTTATCCTTGCACATACAGTAATATACCTGAGAATAAATGAGTTTATACAGTGTTGAGGGTGCTTGTGTATGAATGGGAATTGGAAACTGGAACCGTAACCGAACCGTGAACGCGAAACCGTACACCGCCTATGTTATAATAAATAATTTATTAATTATATACATTAACTGGAATTCAGGTTAACTGGAGACTTAATTACCCGTTTCTGCGTTACTTTATTGCTGTGCTTTTGAGGTGAGTTTACAGCCCCACTTTTACTTTATACTCTTTTTGGGGGAGAGAAACATGCTGATTTCAAAACTTACATTACATTGGATTTTTGTAATATTGCATATACTTGATACTATGGTGTATACTTGCCCAACGGACCGTTAATATGGACTTAACGAGGTAATTGTTAGTAGTACTACTGGGATTGACATACCCCACTCGGGCTAGTCGCGCTAGCTGGTCAAACGGGTGAACGGTTAGCCTAATTTCAAGTGTTGTGGTGTGTGATCCACAACCGGGCCTACATTATACTATTGCTTACATGTCAGTTCGGTCGCGCCTTCATATACATAGTGATCATTATGGACTAGCTACCCATTATATGCTTTAATACAAATCCGGGGATTTCATTATATTTATCGGGTTGATAAATCCGAGGATTTCACTATACTTATCGGATTACTTAATCCGGGAACTTCATTACTGATAATTACTGTTTTCTGATAAACCTGTGAACTCACCAGTCTTGTACTGAGAATTTTTGCATGTTTTCTCTCAGGAAAATGATGTGGCACGTTTAGGAGCACAGCATCTACAGCATGTCATTCTGTATTCACCACAAACTATTTTCAAGATTTAATTTGCATTTACTTTACATAAACTGGATTAGATACATGTTTGTGTGTTTCAAAACTATTGTTGAATGTTTCACTGTATTCGCTTCCGCACTACTTAAATACATTTGGTCTGTTTCCTTAAAATTAAGCAACTTATAAGATTTGTAATTATCGAGTCGTTTGATGTAACTAATGCTTATCTGAGATCCTGGTTATGTCACACGCCTGACGGTAAAACCCCGTACGTGGAAAATGAGGGTGTGACAGATTGGTATCAGAGCATTAGTTATAGCGAACTAAAATGGACTTGCATCTCATTTGCATTGCATTTTAGACTATAGCTGGATTTGCATTAGTTACACACACATAGATTTCTAAGCTATGTTTACTTAATTTAGTTGCCTGAAAACTTTTGCCTTAACATATCTCTGTGCTGTGAGTCACGGGAGGGTTTGAGTGCCTAATTCAAGTGATTTCAAACTCCAAAACCTCGATTGTTATTAATGGTTTCAAAGTCTCGTCAAAGTCTGTGTCTTACAACTTGAATACATGCAATGCTGGAAGAGTAAGATGCCTGTATCTCGGGGTGTTCTGTCTAGGCAAGGTATTCGCATATATCCAAATCAACCGATGGACCTGTTTACCTTACCTGGGAACCCTTGGGATGAGTATCTGCTTATAGGTACGCATGTCTTCAACAAAGTTGTGATTGACCCAATACTTTGATTAGTCAACGTACTCGCTTTGATTCATGAATCAAACGAATACACTCCGAACATCTCATTATCGTGTGAATAATTCTTGTCCTTGATTTCGCCTCCCGAAAATAAACTATCTAAGATTTGAGCACCACAGCAAACTCTATCGTACTCGTTTCTACTTCCAACATACTCTATCATCTTTGCTAGTCCTAACAGACAGCACTCGGTACTTGACAAAGTGTGTTATCATGAATGGGAGGAATCATGAATGACTATGCAAAGCAAATTAGAATTACGGGTGCACACGTAATTGTAATTTGTCGTGCATGAGAATTCTGGTAACTCTATCAGGTGATAACAGTCATAGTCAGTACAAATTTTTCGTTTCTATACTTGGAGACATAAAGTCTCGGTTCTCATGAAACCTCACTATCGATATGCAAACAAATCCTTCATTTCTGCTAGTATGAAACAGATTATTGTTATCAATAGTTATTAATCGATAGTGACTGTCATGTATTGTGAATACGTAGAATCATGTCTGGACGAAGAATTGGACGCCCACCTAGACAAGAAAACATTAATCTAACACAAGCTGAACTCGATGCCATCATAAATGAGCGTGTTGCTGAAGCGCTCGAGGCGTTCGAACAGACCAGAAACCAAAATCAAAACAACAATATCAACCAGAACCAAAACCAAGGAGGTAAACCTCTGTCAAATAGATCTTTTGGATCAAATCCTTGATACTCTACGTAACAATCCTTAAATCATTAATATGTATCCACTCATTCCAGGTCAAGCAGTCTGCACTTTCAAGATGTTCATGGACTGCAAACCTCATTCCTTCAAAGGCTCCGAAGGTGTTGTTACCCTCCTTCGTTGGATTGAGAAGCTGGAATCCGCCTTTGCAATGTGTAACTGTCCAGCAGAAAACCGTGTCAAGTATGCTTCCGGCACTTTGGAAGGACCATCTTTGACATGGTGGAACTCACAGGTCCAAACCTTGGGACTTGATGCTGCTAACAGTATGCCTTGGGAGGACTTCAAAATTTTAATAAAAGAAGAGTACTGCCCCAGGAGCGAAGTCCAGAAACTGGAAGCAGAATTTTGGAATTTAAAGATGGTTGGTTCAGACATTGAGGAGTACACGACTCGTTCGCACGAGTTGGCTGCATTATGTCCTCAGATGGTGACTCCGGCCTACAAACGGATCGAAAAGTACATTGATGGCCTGGCTCCTCAAATCCAGGCTAGTGTGATGGCTGCTGATCCTGTCACTATTCAGCAGGCCATCCGACTGGCTCATAAACTCACCGACCAGGCAGTGGCACAGGGCACCTTGCCTAAACGTGGCGCTGCTTCTGGTTCATCAGATCACAAAAGGAAATGGGAACCATCTACCAATGGAAAGCAATCTTCATCCTCCACTTATCAACCTCAACATAAGAAGTTTAACCCGTCCCAACCTTCTCATTCGGGCGGCTATCATGGGAATCTCCCAAAATGCAACAAATGTCAGCTCCATCATACTGGGCAGTGCACAAGGAGCACGTGTGAGAGGTGTGGGAAGTTCGGGCATGTTGCCAAGTATTGTCGGGTGAATCTCTCGGGGAAGGCACCTCAACAACAGCAGAACCACAAACAGAATGTGTGTTTTGAATGTGGTCAACCCGGACATTTTAAAAATGAATGTCCGAAACTGAAAAGAAACGGTAACAATGGTGCTGCTGATAAGCCTAAAGACAACAACAATGGTGGTGGCGGTGGCAGAGGCAGAGTCTTCATCATGGGCTCAGGTGAGGCTCGAAACGACCCTACTGTAGTATCTGGTAGATTCCCTATTAATGGGTGTTATGCCTCTGTTTTATTTGACTCTGGTGCTGATAAGAGTTATATGTCCACCAAATTTAGTAAAACACTAGGGATGGTGCCTACTGATTTGAGTTCTAATTATGCCATAGAAATAGCCGATGGTAGAACGATAACAGCAACACAAGTGTTTAAAAACTGTAAGCTAGGCTTATCCGGACACACTTTCAGCATAGACCTTATTCCTGTCACACTAGGGAGCTTCGATGTAGTCGTCGGGATGGATTGGTTATCCCAGAATAGTGCTGAGATCGTTTGCAAGGAGAAGCTGATCAAGTTACCTATTTCGGATGATGAAATTCTTATTGTGGAAGGTGAAAAGGTGGGTGCGGTGGTCGGCATCATATCATATTTGAAGGCTCAGAAATGTCTCAGAAAAGGACACCTTGCCTTGTTAGCACTTGTTACTGAACCGAAGGTGGATGAAAGGCGAGTTGAAGATATTCCTGTTGTTAGAGACTTTCCTGAGGTATTTCCCGAAGACCTACCTGGCCTTCCTCCACACAGACAGGTAGAATTTCAAATTGAACTAGCACCAGGAGCAACTCCGATCGCTCGGGCGCCGTACCGTCTAGCACCGAACGAACTACAAGAGCTGTCTAAGCAATTGCAAGAGTTGTTAGACAAAGGATTCATACGTCCCAGCTCTTCACCTTGGGGAGCTCCGGTGCTTTTCGTTAAAAAGAAAGACGGAACCTTCAGAATGTGTATTGACTACCGCGAACTGAACAAGGTGACAATCAAGAATAGGTATCCACTTCCACGCATTGATGATTTGTTCGACCAGTTGCAAGGATCTAGCTACTATTCCAAGATTGACTTAAGATCAGGTTATCATCAGTTGAGAGTGCGAGAGGAAGACATCTCCAAGACTGCGTTTCGAACACGCTATGGGCACTACGAGTTCACCGTAATGCCTTTTGGGCTGACCAATGCCCCAGCAGTTTTCATGGACCTCATGAACCGTGTCTGCAAACCTTATCTGGATAAGTTTGTCATTGTCTTCATTGATGACATACTAATCTACTCCCGTAATAAGGAAGATCATGAGGGACATTTGAGAACCATACTGGGATTGCTAAGAGATGAACAGCTTTACGCAAAGTTCTCAAAATGTGACTTCTGGATGCGTGAAGTGCAATTCCTTGGGCACGTGGTGAATGAAAAGGGTATACATGTTGATCCCTCAAAGATTAAAGCAATCAAAGATTGGCCGGCACCAAAGACGCCTACTGAGGTGCGACAATTTCTTGGTTTGGCAGGCTATTACCGAAGGTTTATTGAAGGATTTTCTAAATTGGCGCAACCTTTGACTGCCCTGACTCATAAAGGAATAATTTATAAGTGGGGTAACAAAGAGGAAACAGCGTTTCAGGCGCTTAAAGACAAACTCTGCAGCGCACCAATCCTAGCCTTACCAGAAGGAACTGATGACTTTGTTGTTTACTGTGATGCATCCATCCAGGGTTTGGGGTGTGTATTGATGCAACGTGACAAAGTCATAGCTTATGCATCTAGACAGCTCAAGGTGCATGAGAAGAACTATACAACGCATGATCTGGAACTAGGAGCTGTAGTGTTTGCCTTGAAGATCTGGAGGCACTACCTATACGGAACCAGGTGCACGATCTATACGGATCATAAGAGCCTCCAGCACATATTTAACCAGAAGGAGCTAAATATGCGGCAACGACGATGGTTAGAATTACTCAATGATTATGACTGTGTGATCAAGTACCATCCGGGTAAGGCTAATGTGGTAGCTGATGCCCTTAGTCGTAAGGAAACCTTAAAGCCTCGTCGGGTGCGCGCATTACAAATGACTATCCACTCTGACCTACCAATGCAAATTAAAGCTGCTCAATCTGAGGCCTTGAAGACAGAGAATCTCAAAGCAGAATCCATGCGAGGCATGGAGAAACAATTGGAGGTTAAAGCTGATGGAATCCGTTATTTTATGAAACGGATCTGGGTACCACAGCATGGGAATCTGCGAGAGCTGATAATGGATGAAGCCCATAAGTCCCGTTACTCGATCCATCCAGGTTCAGACAAGATGTATCAGGATCTGAAAGAATTTTACTGGTGGCCGAGAATGAAAGCGGAGATAGCCACATACGTAAGCAAATGCCTAACTTGTTCCAAGGTTAAGGTAGAATACCAGAGACCATCTGGATTACTCCAACAACCAGAAATTCCAGTGTGGAAATGGGAGCAGATCTCCATGGACTTCATCACGAAGTTACCAAGAACTCCCAGCGGATGCGATACCATTTGGGTTATAGTAGATCGCTTAACGAAATCCGCACACTTTCTGGCAATCCGAGAGACTGATCGGATGGAGAAGTTGACGCGTATCTATTTAAGGGAAATAGTCTCTCGGCATGGCGTGCCGATATCTATCATTTCTGATCGTGACTCTCGGTTCACTTCTCATTTCTGGCAATCGTTACAACGTCATTAGGAACACGGCTGGATATGAGTACTGCATATCACCCGCAGACCGATGGTCAAAGTGAGCGTACAATCCAAACACTGGAAGACATGTTGCGTGCCTGTGTGATCGATTTTGGCAGCAGTTGGGAAACTCATCTACCATTAGTTGAGTTCTCCTATAATAACAGTTATCACACCTCGATCAAGGCAGCTCCATTTGAAGCATTGTATGGACGTAAGTGTCGATCACCTATCTGTTGGGCAGAAGTAGGAGAAAGCCAACTTACAGGACCCGAACTTGTGCACGAAACGACTGAGAAGATCGTGCAAATTCGTAACCGTATGGCAGCAGCACGCGATCGACAAAAGAGTTACGCTGACAAGCGTCGTAAACCATTGGAGTTTCGGGTTGGTGACAAAGTACTGTTGAAAGTCTCACCCTGGAAAGGTGTAATACGCTTTGGAAAGCGTGGGAAGTTAAGCCCAAGATACGTGGGGCCATTCGAGATTGTCAAACGGATTGGCCCTGTAGCCTATCAGTTAAATTTACCTGAAGAACTCAGAGGGATACATGATGTGTTTCACGTATCCAATCTGAGGAAATGTCTGTCTGATGAATCATTGATCGTGCCTTTGGAGGAATTAAAGATAGATGATCAACTACATTTCATCGAAGAACCGGTGGAGATCATGGATCGAGAGGTCAAGACACTAAAGCGTAGCAAAATTCCCATTGTGCGCGTAAGATGGAACTCTAAACGGGGACCAGAATTTACATGGGAACGGGAGGATCAGATGAAGTCTAAATATCCACACTTGTTCATGGATACACCTTCGGAACCTAACTTCAACTGAATTTCAGGACGAAACTTTCCCAACTGAAGGATACTGTGACATCTCACGATATCAAGCAAAGGACATTGTGGGTCTACTTTCACATTTGTCTACCTCATAAAGTTGCACAGGCGTATGATAGCTCAGATGATACAGATGGATTTGACGATATAACTGACAACGAGTCATCAGATGACGACATCAACTCTTCAAAGTGCTACCTATGATCTATCTATGGTTTCATGGCCACCTTCTGATGAACAAAAGTGCTAGAAACATTCAAGATATTCCCAAATCAGAAAGGAAACCTAAGATTCTTCTTGTTGAAGATCATGTGGTGAATGTGATAGTGTGTGACGTCTGTCACTAACCAGTATGTCAGTTAGAATTAAGCTTGTTAACCCATTGTGCGTATTAACTGTTCTCATATATTTTCATAGTCTATTTATTGGTTTAACCGAATTCTCCTTATACTTGTTTGTTAACCCCGGTGTTCCAATTTTCGGGACGAAAATTCTTTCAACATGGGGATAATGTGACACCCGAAAATTTCACGAAAACTTCGTTAGTCTCGTTAAACGTTGGTGACCTAATTATAAAAATAATAACAATAATAATAATGATAATATAAGTTTTTATATGTTAAAGCTTGTAATTAATAAATCTTTTACATAAAATGATAACAATAATAATTTCAGAGACCAAAGTGTAATTTATAAAAATTGAAACGAAATCTTATGTTTTAGTTGACAACTGATACAAATCACATGGACCATTCTGTAATTTCAAAACACCCAACCCCACCCCCAACCTTTTTCCCCGAATTTTCATGCTTTTGAGACCCATGTTTTTCGGTCACTTTGCCAAGCACTAACAGTTATAATAATTGAATCCATCGAAAGTGAAATCATCCTATATACATATCTGATCTAACTCATCTTTTAGTTGCATCAAAAACTACACACTCGATTCCCTCTCCACCGCCGGCAGCCCTCCTTTCCGCAGCAATCACCGCCGACAGCCTTTCACTCGTACGACCGTCTCTTCTCCGGCAACCGCAGGAACACCTCTCGAAGGTTTCTGTCTCTCGGCCAAACCGCAAGCACAATTGCACCACAACACCGACATCTTTCTTCGCGAGCAAACAACACCGCTGTCAACCGCGAGTACCCGGTGTTAGCGAACGGCAATTGAAACAGCCCCGAACCACGTTCGGTAAAACTCTTCCATCGAAAAACATGTTTTTATTGTTACGGTTTTGAGACACGTGTTACGGTTTCCGCGTATGTTTGCGTTGGGTTCGTGGGTTGCGATGATTGGGTTCGTAAGCGTATGTATGTACCCGTGGATATGTGTTGAGAAACAGAACACAGCAGCCGAAGGCTGCTGTGTGCGTGTATGTATATGTTGTTTTGCATGTATATATATAGGTGATTTCATCATGAAAACATAAATGTGTATGTGGTTGAGGGGCACCACAAAGCAGCCGAAGGCTGCTGTTGTGTGCATGTGTATAAGCTGATGTGTGTATATGTATGTATACGTTTCTGTCGTATGTGTATGCTGTTGTATATGTACGTATATATGTGTGTGCGCAGGTTGTGTATGTATGTATATATGCTGCGCAGGAAGGACGAACACAGCAGCCTTCGGCTGCTGTGTACGCGATGTATATGTGTGTATGTATGTTTTACACCGTGTATGGGTAGATGTATGTATATGTGTGTTATATGTGTGTATAAATGTTTTGTGTAAGTGTTTTGTGTATGTATGGCAGAGTATATGTGCTGCGTATGTATGTATCGGTATGTATATGGGCTGCGTATGTATGTAGCGGTATGTATATGTACTGCGTATGTATGTATCGGTATGTATATATTTTGCGTGTGTATGTATCGGAATGTTTCTGCGTATGTATGTTCTGCGATCTCTAGATATATATAAACATATATCTTGGTTGTGGGTGCTCCTGCTGGGCATGGATGTTGTTGTGTTTAAAATTAGTATGTATGCATGCGTATGTAGGGGTAACTAATGGGTATGCATGAATGTTCATATGTATATTATATGGACGCATGTGTGTATGTGTGGAAAATGTGTTTATTCTATTTGAGATATTATATTTATAGTAGGAGTTAATTATCATCGAAAAAGAATTATATTAATAATGCTGTTTATATTGTTTCTAAATCCCATAATATAATAACGTAGCAATCCAATAATTATATTAATAAATACAAGGTGTTCATAGTTGCAATCTATAATTCAAAACGAAATTATCAACATGGTTTATTGACTGCATCAACTTTTGGCTCTGAAGTTGGATTGATATTATATTTCCTTCATGTTATAATATTATATAGTAACTATGTGTAGTATATATTATTATTACAAACGAGTGAATAGAATATCTAATATGGGTATTTAACATATATATAGTAGTTATGTGTGTTATATATAAATTATTATTACATACGTGTGTATAGTATATGTTCTGTGATATATAAATATATATACGTGGATATATGTATATCGGTTATCCTTGCACATACAGTAATATACCTGAGAATAAATGAGTTTATACAGTGTTGAGGGTGCTTGTGTATGAATGGGAATTGGAAACTGGAACCGTAACCGAACCATGAACGCGAAACCGTACACCGCCTATGTTATAATAAATAATTTATTAATTATATACATTAACTGGAATTCAGGTTAACTGGAGACTTAATTACCCGTTTCTGCGTTACTTTATTGCTGTGCTTTTGAGGTGAGTTTACAGCCCCACTTTTACTTTATACTTTTTGGGGGAGAGAAACATGCTGTTTTATAAACTTTACATTACATTGGATTTTTGTAATACTGCATATACTTGATACTATGGTGTATACTTGCCCAACGGACCGTTAATATGGACTTAACGAGGTAATTGTTAGTAGTACTACTGGGATTGACATACCCCACTCGGGCTAGTCGCGCTAGCTGGTCAAACGAGTGAACGGTTAGCCTAATTTCAAGTGTTGTGGTGTGTGATCCACAACCGGGCCTACATTATACTATTGCTTACATGTCAGTTCGGTCGCGCCTTCATATACATAGTGATCATTATGGACTAGCTACCCATTATATGCTTTAATACAAATCCGGGGATTTCATTATATTTATCGGGTTGATAAATCCGAGGATTTCACTATACTTATCGGATTACTTAATCCGGGAACTTCATTACTGATAATTACTGTTTTCTGATAAACCTGTGAACTCACCAGTCTTGTACTGAGAATTTTTGCATGTTTTCTCTCAGGAAAATGATGTGGCACGTTTAGGAGCACAGCATCTACAGCATGTCATTCTGTATTCACCACAAACTATTTTCAAGATTTAATGTGCATTTACTTTACATAAACTGGATTAGATACATGTTTGTGTGTTTCAAAACTATTCTTGAATGTTTCACTGTATTCGCTTCCGCACTACTTAAATACATTTGGTCTGTATCCTTAAAAATTAAGCAACTTATAAGATTTGTAATTATCGAGTCGTTTGATGTAACTAATGCTTATCTGAGATCCTGGTTATGTCACACGCCTGACGGTAAAACCCCGTACGTGGAAAATGAGGGTGTGACAATTAAATACAGCACAGCCAGCAATTGACCGAAAACCATCTTCCACTGCCATCCCAAATAGCCAGCAATTGACCCTCCTCCACTGCCATCCCAAATACAGCACAATTCAGCATCGGTCGACATCTAATCAACCATCTTCGGTCGACCAAACATCACAATCATCACTGTTGACCGAAAACCCAATTCACTCTTATTGACCTACTATCAATTGAATCCTCAATCGACTCAACATCCTCGATCGTTCTTCAAACACCATCGAAGACTCCCAATCACCATTCCACCATCCGACAACCTCATCCCTATCGATTCCTTCATCACCAAGACCAATCATCATAAACATCTCCACCGAACCCCCAAAAGTCTGAATTTGTTGGTCGATTTGGTTCGACTGTTCAACGACCTTTGGGAGAAAGAGGAAGTGATGCAATCGTGCTACTGGAGAATCGTGATGGGGAGAATCGTGATGGGGATGAGGCGGAGCTCCGGCTCCGGCCGGACAACACTTGGGACCCTACATCTGAGAAGGCGAAGAAGTTGAAGTTGAGACAGAAGATGGAACAAAAGCTTCAGGTGAAAGAGATGGAGAAGTTTGTGCTGCATTTTGATAAAGCTTCAGGGACTAATGAGTGTTTTAGGACCATAATGCCCCTTTAACCCTAATTTGAAGAGTGTCACATGTAATCCCCTTATTCCTTCTTAGGCAACTTAGGCAACTAATTATTCTTAGTTGAACCTCTACCTATATATATATATATATATATATATATATATATATATATATATATATATATAAACTTACATATTTAAATCTTAACATTACTACCAAACCTTTATGCTTCATGAATAGTAAGATACAAGTTATGCAACAAAAAGTGAAAGTCAAAATAGGGCCTACGAACTTTGACTTTGCGACTCATGAGTAATTTTTTATGTTTTGTTTTTAATATTTTAATATAATAATTAATTTGATATATATACCGTTTAAAAAATAACTAGTTTTAATATCCAGACGCGCATTGCGCGTCTTGGAAACGCCGTAAATCGATACTCTATCAACTATCTAAGACAGCAAGATCACACCGAGAGGACCACGCCGACCACAAAATGTCGGTGACACCACAGTTTGAGACTATTAAAATCAACAATTTTCCACTTTAATGTCGGGCTCAGAGTGTGTAAAGAAATGACTCTATCATGGCAAGAGGGCGGGTTGCAGGCAATAACCTGCCATCCTACACCCCTTCCAGGGCTAGACAATGTCCTCAATCAATTTTTACTCAGACCCATCAACTCATCACAGCCCATTAGAGACACCAACTTAAGATTAGGTAGTCAGACCACCACCATCAAAAGCCCCACCATCAGAACCACCATCATCAAAACCACCAATATTAATGTAACATCCGACCCATTTTCAAATTGTAACCCGAACCCCTTTTTCTAAGGGTATTAATTTCAATGAATTAAATGTAACTCGGTATAGTTTAATCAATATTATAAATGGCTTTATTTAGAATGTCATTTATTTAAACCATTTAAACAAGTTATAATAATTTTATAATTCATAAAGTAATGTGTTACAAATTTTCAAATAATTGTCATTTATGAACTTTAACATGGAAAGAATAATTATATATCAAAGTTTTTACAAAACATATAATTTACAAAAGTCTATAAGATGTAATGAGAATTAGATTTAATTTTAAATTATTTCTTTTTATTTACAAACTTTTTAAAGTTTTAAAAGACAAATTTAGTTATAAATGGGTTTAACAAGTTTGGGGCAAATTTTGTAATTGTTAAAACTTAATTCAATAGGTCAAGCATAAAATAGCAACCACTCTAAAATGCAGGGACCAAAGGTGTAAACTTTTCAAACCAACCCAAACCCCCCATGTTTCCCCTTCGTCAGCCGACCACCGTCCGGCCACCCTCCGGCGACCACCTCTCCCTCAAATCACCCGAAAATTTTGCAATTAAACCGCTTCTTAACTCTTGCACATCTGTTTGGAACTTGTCATCGGTTTCAATTCGAAATTAGTACAATTATATCGAGTTTTATCTTAAAAACTGAAAATCAATCAAACCCAAATCCGTTTCAACTCGAAGTCCAGTAAATTGATTCATGTAATCAACTCGAAACGTACTAAAAATCATTACGGTTATAACTATCCAAACAATTTGAACTGATAACGTAAAAACTAAAAAAAATTCGATCGATTATAACCGTACGCAAACTCAAAACGCGTTCATCATGAAGCGGATGAAATTGAACCTTCATAACAGAGGGCAACCGTTCTAATCAACCTTTCCAAAGTTTCTGTACATCCAATTTCGATTATACATCACATCTTCATCAACTTCGACCTCCATCACCACTCGCGACATGCAACCGATCGAACACCACATCCGAGAAAATTTCAGAAGAAATTGGTTTAGGGCTTCTCATCCTCATCATCTAAGGAAGCTTTACACCAATTTAATTGGAATATTATCAGCAAACAAAGCCTCAGTGGAGATTCAACCCGTCGTGACCTAGTTCTTCTTTTCTTTATCAATTCCATCTCAATTCAGGTAATTGGATACATGATTACACTCGTATATTCATGTTAGTCGAAAGCCCTATGCTCAATCCGATTATCAACATCGGTTTCTTGTTCAATTTGATGATTCTGCAATTAGGGTTTATGTGGATTTGGGGAAATACTTAATTATTGTTTTAAGGTTTAAAATCGGTGTTTTACCAAATCATGGACTTCTGCCCAACTGGTAAACCACACGCCTCACTCAAAGAGGACCCGGGTTCGACCCTGGTCCAACGCATATTTTTTTAAAAACAATTTTAATCATTTTAAATTCTAGAAATTGCTAAACATTATTAAATAAAAATTATATATTTAATTTTTCTCTTAATTACATTTATTTTAGAAATTATTAATCAATTTCTGAAAACTTTGAAGGTAATACTTTTATCTTAAAATCTTTTAAAAAAATGTAAATGTTATAAAAACCCATTTATAAGTCTTAAATTTTGTAAACCCTTCTAATAGTTAAATACTCATTCAATAATTTTTAACAAGACATTTCATAACTAATTATTGAAATGAAATATTTCATTATAGATAATAAAACCATTTCACTAATTAATCATTATTATTGTATCTTTTTTTTTAAAGTTGTATTATTCAATTAATTTATTTTGTTCAATCAAGTTATTACGTTTTATTGAAATCCCCAAAACCCAATTGAAACCTAATTCATATATAGTCGCCCAACCATTGTTATTCTAACAAAGAGTACACCAAACCTTAGGTTGAATCTCGAGGAGTTTTCTTTGGTGACACGTCTAGCATTCTATTACTTTCAAAACGCTTATAATTATCAAGTGAGTATTCATTGTCCATTTTTCATGTTTTATTATTTGGGGAAATCATGTGATTCAATATTCAATCATACTTATTCAATTTTTATTCTATTTCATTCTAAATTCAATTCAATACATGATATGTATTACTTGTAATTACGTGTTCATAATTAGACAAACTTGATAACATGATCATTAATTCACACAACCACGGTAACAATGATAGATCTATTGGTTTGACAAACCCACCCCATTTGTTTAGACGCGTGGTGATTGAAACCGGAAATCATTCATTCTATAAGGCTCCGTCTGAGGACCAAGTCAATTCAGTCATTAGGGTTGATTGTGTTGGGTTTTTCTGTTATGATTCACTGTTGCATTTTATTCTGACATTGTCATGTGAATTGAATTGTTCTTTTTAAGATATTTAATCCACCTATGTATGTGTATATAAACCTATGATTACTCACCGGCTAATGTGTTAGCTGACTCGTTACTTTTTCGCATGATTTCAGGAAATGCTATTTAGTGGAATTCTCTCTGCTCATATAGGATGGGACCTAGTCAAAAATAAAGAAGACAATATTTATTTCATGGTTTTATTTTAATTGCGTTGTAATGTGTGACTTGACTGGCATTATTCAATAAATAAATGACTGTTAAATGTTATTTCAACGTATTTATTACCTTGTGCTATGAACAATCGATTCAAATTCGTCCGCCTCGATGATTCCGCCATCGGTCGGGGTGTGACAATTAAGACCCCTACTACAGTCTTTTACATGAGTGAATAAAATGCCAAAGAAAAAAGTGAAATTAAAATTATTAGAAGATAGTACCTAAATTAACATACCTTTTCTGGACCTGATATCCATAGTGATCTGCATTTGTAATGGCAGCAGTCTAAATACAAACTTCATTAATCATCATCTACAACACTTCAGATTTTACAATTCGATAAGAAAAATGTAAGGAACCAAACAGAAACCAATTGTTACATGGTTTGTTAAAAGATCAAAACAGAAAGAATATTGCCCAAAAAGTTAAATTAGTCATCGAATACACATAAGGACAAATATCATGAATATAGTTTAAGATTAAAGTATTAAACCTTGATGGGCACTTCAATAGCCGCTTCATAAAACCTTCGCTAGCAGTTCCACAACATACCTGATGAAATATAAAATATCATATTATTGATAAGACAAACCAGAACCCATGCAAAAAAAGGTGTTTCATAAAATTTTAGAAAGAAGAGAAACTCAAAGAAGGGACAATCCTAATCAAACATTAGCTTTCATCCCAATTGTTGCCAGTGTATTTATAGGATAAATGAAACACCACCACTAACCAATGTAAATAACTTATTCTGCTAACTACTAATCCAATTGACAATTATGACGGTAGCAATTTAAACCACAATAACAATATAACTACTAACCAAAGTGTTTTGAATCTTTTTTCTCAAACCTTACAAACATTTTATCAAACACCTTGGTGCATGCTTACTTCTGAAAATCAATAACAGTGTGAATATAGATGACGATTGAGGGCTCGATCGGAACCGCCACCCACAAACAAAACCATCAACCACCAAACGCCTACATAGGCGCGCCCGAGCCCAAATTGTAAGTATGAAAAACCCACAGATGCAATTCACTATCAAGGTTAAGTGAAACCCCAACTCTCAAATGAGCTTTCGCACATCATCACGGAGTCGATTAAACATGCATACCCGAATAGGTTGGCTAGAAGGACAAACTGGCCGAAACCAGAGCTTCAGATTCAGCCGATTCCAGCGATCATGACCAAGGTTCCATGCTGCAAGGAGACCAAATCATCAACACCGATAACGAACAACAAAACTAACAAAACAGAGCCCTGAAAACCCTAAACAAGTTTTCGAGAGACAAGGAGAGAAGAAGGCAACAGCCGCTGTTGGTGCTGACGCCACCAAAGGCGGTCGTCCGACCACCGGCGGCGTCGAAGGCTGCAGATCTTGGCCGAGCTAAACATGAACGCGTATCCACAGCAACCTCGATACACGGCTCCACCGGAGACGCCACCGATGACATAGACCCGTCGTAGTTTGCGGTCGGCGGTGGGGCTGCCGTTCGTGGGCGGTGGGCGGTTGACGGTGGGAGGTGGGCGGTGGGCGGTGGGGTAGCGGCACCCAAGAAAGCATCGGAGATGGAGGGTTCGGTGGGATAGCAACATCACATCACATGGGGGAGCAACTACTAAATCGACAGAAACAAGTAGAGGGTTTGAGGACTTATCCTCAAGCTCTTTGTGGAAATACCAAATTGCCCCCGTGAATAGTACTATTCATCCTGTCATATCAGAAATTAGTTTTTTAATATAAGTAAATAAATAAATAAATACATTATGGAATTTTAAAATATACCATTACAACATGTTTATTCACATATGAATATAAATTTATTCAAAACCGAGTTCTGCGTGATAAAAATACGTATGAGTTAAAGTAGTTTAAAGGTACGAGGCATCAAAGATTGCTATCAGGTTTTGTTTTTGTTTTTTATTTTTGTTTTGTTTTCTTTTTTGTCTTTTATTTGTTTTCTTCTTGCAACTTTTAGACGTCATGTTCTATAAAATCTTAAATTTGTCGTTATGCCGTATTAAGTTCTGCTTCAATGTAAATTATTTTCAAATTTGAGCTGAGCATAGTAATGTAAACTAATCGAAACACAAACATGTGAATGATAACTACATCAAGGTTTAGTTTCTACTTCTATTTAAATTTTTAAAAGTTCTGAATATGGGGCTACGATGTAAGTTTTTATCTAAGCTTGTTATAATACATCAAGATTAATGCTGATATACAAGTTATGAAAACCGAACGTTACATATCGTCCTTCGTTGCAACGTGATTCACTTAGACTGTGTGTTGTGGAAGCTTGGGTGGTGGCATCCCAACTGGCTCACTGCCATCGTGGTGGCAAATACCACCACACCCAAGCGTAAGCAAGGAGCGTGAGCGCGTGGCGTTGGGCAACCGATACCTAAAGTTACCATTGAAAGCATGTGGGGTCCACCTATTTAATTCTTTTTACCATTGTAAATTAAAAAAATCAATTTTTAATGAATTTTCCTATATAAACTAACTCAACTCTTTTAAAAACTCACAACTTGTCAATCTCTTCCTCTCTAATATTCATATTATTTCCTTCAAATGAAATAAAAAAACAACTCGTTGGGGAGATTGTTACTACTCGAGCATGACTTCCCAGTTCATGAAGAGGATAACACGCAATTCGACTAAAGTTTAAGTGCTATGCTGCCGCCTTCTCCTGATTTGTATGTTCGGAGACACAACCCATTCAACCGGCACACTTCATTCAACTAAACAACCGGTCACCCAAAAACGTTCACACACATGCACAAAGAAATCGAGCGCAAACAAACCAAAGTTGTGAGTGAGTCGACCAAGCAAAAAACGACACCATGGACAAAAGAAAAAAAATAGCATTGTGTTGCACTAGGATTTCTGTTTCCAAGGATAGCATTTGCGGTAGTTTATTAAATATATTAACTATAGTATTTATAAATTTTGTATTAATTTGATTTATTACACAAAAAATCAATTTTTTTTTGTTTAGCCGACTATCAAAATGGGCAAATTGTTTTGGAGTACAATTTGAGAGTTATTCCACAGAGAGGTGGGTAGTACCGCGTGTAGTGCCGATATGATTTCTAGTAAATGGACGGATATACGTAAATATGTAGGTTTGTTTATATACATACATAATATAAGTAATCACATGCGACCGAGTGGGTCCGATGATGAGCAAGTGTACGACTTCATTTTGGAGGAATGGAAAAGCGAGGTGTTTGCAAGGTACAGGGTGGTGAAAAACTTTGACGAAAAGTATTGTGGGTAATACTTCGTAGATGCTCCAAATGGATGGAGTTGGTTGCACCGAATGCGGATGACAGGGCACAATGCTATGTCTTACGCATATGTCTGTCAAGTAGCTTGGATGGTTGTTTCGGCATCGACCTCAACGTGGCCAAGCAAGAAGCACAAGGTTCACAAGCTTCTCGTCGACCAGCGGAAGGAACCGGGAAAAGGTAGAACTAATGACATCGATTATGAGTTTAGCGGCTCCATAACAAAAATATCAAAAATTATCGAAATGGCGAAAAAAGTGAAAATGGTAAAATGAAGGAGAAGAAACCTAGACTTTCTTAGTAGGGACTTTAGTAACATGTTGTCGTCGGACCAACTCTTGATGGAAAAGAAAAGGAGAGTATTCGGAAGGAATTGGCAGCCCAACAAAACGAAGACGAAGATTAATTCTTTTTTATTATTATTTTTAATGAATGTTGCATCTATTTAATATTTATTTTTATGTTTCTTTAGGGTAATGTTTTAATGTATTAGGTTTTTATGTATTTATTTAATGAATGTATTAGTAATACTAGGTTATAATCTCGTATATTACATGGGGTTATATAATTACAATTATAATTCTGTAGTGTAGAGGATAAAACTAATATAACTACAGAAAAAATGACCCATAAGCTCTCAATTAAGTCAAATTTATATCCAACTAACTAATGTTTTGAGCAGTATATACAAATACTAGGCTAACCACCCGTGTGTTACACGGGTTGGACAAATTTACATTTTAAAGGGATCTCAGATCTACTTTAATCATATAGGTTATGATTTGCAGCGGAATAGTATAAGAATTAGACAAAATTTAAGCAAGAACACAAGGATATTCAATGAAACAGTACGGTAATAAAGAGAGAAAGTTTTCTGCAAAAAAGAATGTTTTCATTCATACACAAGCTTCGGTTATTACAAATTAGGTCAACCTTCCTTTTATAGAGGTAAGGTGGATGTTAGCAGATGTAACCTGATAGTGACATCTAACCGTTTTACATAAACAACTGAAAATAACTAAAACTACTGAAGATGTCCACAACAGCTGAGGACATCTTCTTACAATAGAAGCTAAGTATTACTAATACTACAACTACTGAAAACAAACTACTGAACTACTGATTACAAACTACTAATTACAAACTACTGAACTGATAAAGACAACTACTGAAAAGTAAACCATCATAACTACTGAAGAGTACTACTTCAGCTGTTGTGACAACCTTTGAAGACTTGGTCTTCAGACTTTGTCTTCAGCTGATGTCTTCAGACTTTGTCTTCAGTACTTGTCTTCAGACTTTGTCATCAGTACTTGTCTTCAGACTTTGTCTCAGTATTTGTCTTCAGACTTTATCTTCAGTACTTGTCTTTAGATTTTGTCTTCAGCTGATGTAGTCTTCTTCAGTTGTTATGATGTATGTGGGACTTAAAGGCTTTTCTGATCTGGCTCATTGGTTCTTTTGGTCCAACAAACTCCCCTGAACCAATGCAGCCAAAACCTTTAAAATTATTGGAGTCCCACTTATTAGGCAAAAAGATTGTCTTTTCTTCTGGATCAGCTCAGAAGTGACCATTTTAAGCACAGGCCTGGGAAGAGGTTTCAGTAGATCTGATTGGCAAGGGATGGATGGGAACTCTGTCTTGGGGAATTGGACATAGAGTTGTTACCCCATCCATGAAACCTACTTCCCTACAATGAGTCTGTAAGACTCTCTTACATAGGCCTCCAGGAAGACAATTTGTTCTTCCAAAGTGAGTTCTTCAGCTTCTCCTTTAAAGAAGAACTCTGGCCCATAATACTCAGACAGATATTTGACCTATTTCCTATTCTTTAGCTCCATAATTGTTATTTCTCTATAAGCAAACTCATCAGGGTGATTACCCTCAAGTAACAACTGGAGCTCATTGCTTCTGACTTCTTCAAGCCTCTTATAAATTAACCCTTTTTCACCATTTTATTTTCTAGTAACTTTTGGGGGGAAAGATTAGCTTCGTAGGCTCTCTTGAAGTCTTCTAGGATTTCCCAGGGTGACACTACAATGGCTAGCATGATTACTGCATCTACAATCTTCTTTACTTGGCCATTGTATCTATTTGGAATGTTCTTCTTGTGAATTCTATGACTCACCCTGGGATCATGCCAAATTCTAACTCTCTCCTTCTGATATTGAAAGGTAAATCTAAGAGCATACAACCTCTAAGCATGTTTCTCATAGATTGTATTGATGTAGTATGAGGAAAGTCTTTATCAACCATACTCAACAGCTGCTCATCATGTTGTTTGTGCAGTTTCTTCTTCAAGCTTTACTTTGACAGTTTGCATCTGGATGGCAGGAGTGATCACTGTTGGTTGGCTCTTGGCAATATTCTTTGATACTTCAGGCATCTTCCTTTTTGATTTAATAACAGTTGAAATGGGCAGCTATCATCCTCATCATCTTCTTCTTCTTCTTCTGGAAGCCTCAACACCCTTCTCTTCCTCTTAGGTGCATCATCGGCAGTTTGTGTTGGCTTCTTGGGTAAAGGAGTTGGTTTTGTGGGTTATGATTTTGGTTGTTCTGGTATGGGAGATTGCACAGGCTGCTCTAGTATTTTGGTTGCAAGTGTGGCTTTGGAGTACTTTGCAGATCAGTCCTCTTCCCAGCACCAGCTTCATTAAGGGCTTCTATGATCAATCCTTTTGTAAATACTTCAGACGAACAGATTTGGTTGATTATCTCCAAAATACTGTCCCTGGTCCATGATTTCACCTCAAGGATTGTCCTCCCCAAATACTTCAAAATGAACCTGACCATAGCATCTAATCTTTCATTCTCCTTCTCACTATAGCCAGCCCATTGATGCTCAATCTCTTGTATCTCCAACTTCCTAATCTCAGTGTCAAGCTTAGCAGTGTCAAACCCTTATCTGAATAGCTGATCAATGATTTTATCCATTGATCTGCTATGTTGCTCATCAGCTTCTTGATCAGGTCTTCTAATTTCTTCTTAGAAGTCTTCTCATCACCCTTCCTCTTCTTATATGTGACATGAAAGTCTTTTCTTTTTCCTTCTCCTTCTTCTTTTCTTTTTCTTTCTCCTCCTCCTTTTCTTTCTCATTCTCTTCTTCAACTCTCTTTCTTTTGACTACTTTCACAGACTTAGACTCCCCCTTTTTGGTTGCATTGAGTTCAGGGGTTTGAATGTCAGAAAGTTTCTTAGTAACTGCATCATCAACTAGGGTTTGTATATTTGAGGAGAGCCTCTCATCAAGGGCTTGATGAACAATGTCAGTGATGATGGGAGTGAGGAGAGGCAGGGAAGATTTAAAGACAGCAACCATTTGCTCAAAGGGGTTCTGTCCCTGAGAGATGGTACCAGAAGCAGAGGCTGGTGGTTGATTATTGAGAGTGGCTCAGTGTATGGGAGACCTTCAGAAGAAGGTGCCATCTGTGAGTTAATGTGGGCAGATGGACTTGATTCTTGAGACAATTAGGCAAGCAGTTCTTGTAGTCTGCTTACCTCAGCCTCAAGAATGGTGTTGTGGGCTAGAACATCAAAGAAAAAGCCCAGGTCATCATCAGTGGTTGCTGAATCATCTGACCTCCTGATTTCATCAGGATGAACATGTACTGAGTGTGGATCAGTATTCACATATGCCCCTTAATCTTGGTACTGGGGACTTCCTGCCTCAGGATTATGCCCTTCATCGGCAGTTGCCTCTGGTGAGGTCTTAGAAATATTACCAACTTCAGCCTGTTCATATGCTGAAGGAGGAGAAGTAGCAGCCTCACCAGAAGTTCTAATCTCCTCTCCACACAAGGAGATTGAACTGTGTAATCCCTGTGTTGTGGGTTATCAGCAACACTAGAATCCTCCCCCTCAATGGTTGAGGTTTTCCCAGTTGTAATAGGTTCCTGGGAGGGGTTGCAGTGTTTAACTGAGTCAGCACTTCTGCAATTATAAGAGTTAGGCTTTGTGGGGTGGTTGTAGTGGGAGATAGATGTGAAGCAGATTGCACCTGGGGTGAATGGTGCTCTTCAATAGCAACCTTCTCAAATGAGAGAGGTTCCAGTAATGTGGCATCCCCTGAAATGTTTGCTTCAAGATCCTGTTGAGAGGATTCCTGAGCGGTTGTGGTTGATGGAGTCTGTATAACTACTGGTGGATTACTACCAACAGTTTCTTCCTGCCTTGGTGTTGCAGGGGCATCCTCAGGGGACTCAACTCCTGAGTAGCCTTTTTGGGCTTTTTAGATTTTGGCTTGGTGGGGGACTTTGGATCTGGAGGATGAGGCTGTGGGTTCCCGCTGCTTGGCTTTTAGCAGCTTGGCAGCCTCTTTTAGTTGTGTGTTCGAGTTGTGCCTGGAGTATACTTCAGGCAAAACTGCCACAGCAGGGACTCCAAGGCCAACAAGGCCGTCAGATTTTAATTGATTTTCAATAATGTCCATGAGAAACCTTGGATATAATATCCATCTGTTAGCCACAGGTTTCAATGCCAGATCTTTTAGTTCTAAAAAGATAATTTCAGAAAAATTTAAGCTTTGGCGCTCAAGAATAGAATACAATACCCGCTGCCACCTGAAGACATTTGATCCCATGAGGAGGTTTTGGGAGCAAGGCAGACATTGACCATGTGGAAGATTAGGCGTTTAGGGTCATGGAAGTGCTTCTTCAAAATGTGGTAGCACTTAGGTCGCCTTCATACCCATTGTTGGTAAAGGATAAATCAGTGGTACCTTGGGGTATTCGGTGACGAAGTCGGCATCATTCAGATTTAGGGTTTTCCGAATGATATCAGAAGTGACAACCACTTTCTTCGGATTGACAAACGACTGGAGCGTGATCTCGCCATCATTCTCACAGTTGTGAGTGTGACGTTTGTCCAGAATTGTTGTAGGGATTCTACGTATGTGACATTCGTCACCATCTGGTCCTTCAATTGATTCGAAGCTCTTTAACTCTTCTCGTGCATTATTATTCCTGCGAAATTAATTTAATTTTGAATCGAATCTCTTTGTATCCCCGTTGCGTGTCAACTCTAAAATTATAATAATATTAAATTAGGCAAACACATTAATAATAACTAATAAAACTAATCAATGATTAGTATAATTAACATATTATTATTACTATTATCATTTATATTATTAGTTGCATTAGTATTATTATTATTATTATTATAATTAATAGTTTAGGGTTTAAATTATAAGTTTAATAAACTTGAGGGAATAAATAATCTAAGGTGAGGGACTAGAGTGTAAAATAATTATTATATATAAAAAAAAATTGTTTCGGGCAACCCTAAATGTCGTTTCCCCCCTTTGCACCGTGACAACACCGCCGTTAGCCATCGCCGTTCTTCATCGCGCCACCGCCGTTCTTCATCGCGCCACCCACGTTCGTCGTCGCACCACCATCGTGAGCCCGCTTGACGCCGTCGTCCCTCCGTTGTTGGTTTCGAAGGTAACCGGTTGTCGTGCGTTAGTTTCGTTTCGTTTCGTGTCGATACGTTGATTACGTGGTTGGTTCGGTTTTAATCGGGCTGCGTTATGGCTACACAGCAACCATTGTACGCGTACAATTATATATATATATGCTGCTGCGTGTAATAGGTTCGTATATATGGGATGTATGTATGTATCAGTGTATATGTAACGTATGTTGATGTGTGTGTGAAACTGGATGTACGGTTGTGTGTGTGCGTAGTGTGTGTACTGTGTGCTTGTGTGTGTAACAGTGTTTGTGTGTGTACGTATTGTGTGTGTGCTTTGTGTTTGTGTTCATGAGTGGGTGAGTGTATGTATGTGTTTGTGTGTGTGGATGTATGGATGTGTGTATATTATATATGTATGGGTGGATGAATGTATGGTGTGTGTAGTAATATGGCTGTCAAATATATATATATTATATCTCTAAACTATATAATACATATGGATGTCCACATTTGTAATTTTACACCTTCCGTAAGTCGCGTCTCTTCAAGCGACCTTCTTCACCGTTACCACCGATGAGCCCTTACCACCGATGAGTCGCAGGTAGGGGGACCGGCGGACTTCCGTTGTCGCACATTGAAGTGCATGGATGTTGTTTCTTCGGTTGAAGGAGTAATGCCGCCTCCCCGTGTATACCCAAATCCAAATTACAAAATTCAGCGGCCGTCGATTGTGAACATAGCCGCTACGAAGTCGATCTGAAGGTGATGTTTCTATTCCCACGCAACGTTGGTTGATTTTTACTACTGATTTCGGTGATTTCATAGACCCACACGGAGCTCCTTCATGTCGACCATTGGTTTGGTTTCTAGGTTAAGTTAATTTCTGCTCTGTTTGATTAATTGGCTTTCTGCGCATATTTGTTTACGGATTGTTGTTATTGGTTGATTTTACTACTGATTTCGGTGATTTCATACACCCACACGGAGCTCCTTCATTTATGTCGACCATTGGTTTTGGAACGATGGTGACTACACTTGCTTAGTTTTCATATGTTTGTTCCTAGCCTTGCTTGCGATTAATTTACAGACCTTTGCCTTCTTATGAACTCATGATCTGTGATTTGACTAAGGTGTCATAAATTTAGCATTACTAATTATTTGAAGTGTAATGACGTTTTTGTCATGGATCTGTATGAAGATATGCATTGATATCAGACATAACATGTGTAAAGATGATATCTTATTTGCTGGATATTTGACCTTTTCTTTGCACCTTTAATAATTCATTCATATCCTTGCTGTAATACGTCATCATTGTTTGTCTATTTGAGTTCACTTTCAACTTGGTTCAACATGTAATCCCATTTAAAATTTCCCTATGATTTAATTTGAATAATAGTTAACTTTCCATTATGTCTCGATTCGACATCCATAATTTTGTTACAGAACTTTAAAATGTTTAATGACAAGGCATGCTTAAATCTTTCTCTCTTGAAGTTGTGTGTTTTGAGATTCGATGATCTTAATGACCTTGAATGTGACAACTTGATGAAGTAGTAATTGAGTTAAACAAATTAACAAGTTTAGCAGGATAAGAATACAATAACCTGATTTATAAGAAGCTGTTTTACAATCACGTATGTAGGATGAAACTTTTAATTAGAACTAAAAAGAATCCTTACAAAGAAGATATAGAACAACAAAAATCATCACTGATATTCCCACCACAATTTACACAAACAAAACTATATATGATCATTTGATTTTTTGAAACTCAAGCTTAAAGATCCATCTTGTCTTCC
This sequence comes from Flaveria linearis, assembly GCA_024085815.1. Classification (NCBI taxonomy): domain Eukaryota; kingdom Viridiplantae; phylum Streptophyta; class Magnoliopsida; order Asterales; family Asteraceae; genus Flaveria; species Flaveria linearis. The sequence goes on along the minus strand of CM044017.1, from coordinate 19,741,306 downwards.
ACTCCATGACATATCATCTTTGGTGATCTTATACATTACACCCAACCCTCTTGCTTCTGAACCTTTCATGATTCTCAACCTCTTGCAAGATAACATAAACATTCTGCATATCACACCATAACAATCATCATCATCATATATATATTTTTAACATGTATGCATGTCATGTATAGAGACAGAAAGTTAGAGGACATACTCCCATGGAACATCTCCAACAAGCATCCAATCATTATCTTTGTCTTGATAAGTAGGTGCATACTCAGACCCTTTATACCCATCTCTCTTACATCCACACGGGATTTTTGGTTTGTAGGTTAAGGTGTCTTCTGTTATGTTTGTCTAATTTTCTTTGCTTTTATCTGTATTTAGGGTGATTGATTGTTGTGGACTTGCCTTCTTCTTAAACCTATTTTCCTATGTGCATACAAACTATTAGGAGTAACAGGTAAGTGGCAAATTACAGACTTTTGCCCCTGTTTGTTTTCATGTCTTAGACGACGCACCAGCAACCACCCCTATTTTCTTTGTTGCACCCCCAGAGGCTTGGATGCTGCTACTGGTTTCCGACCGCCCTTCTTTTTCTAGGTTAAGGTTTTCGATTGCAAGGCTTTTGATTCATTTGTCGAGATTATATGTATTTAGGGTGATTGTGGTTGTGATTTGCCTTTGTTGTTAAGCCTTTTTGCTATGTGTCTACAACCAAGTAGGAGTAACAGGTAGGTGGCAAATTACAGACATTTTCCCTGTTTGTTTTGATGTCTTAGACGACGCGCAGCAGCCCCCCCTTTTTTTTGTTGCAGCCACTTTTTTCTTATTTTTAATTCCCCTACAATGCACACATGCACTATGAACTTCAAGTGAGTATATTAAAGTCTAGACTCACCCAATGTTCCTGCATTATTAGCTAAATTATATCAGCGACATCACACATGAAGACTATGAAAGCTTGAAATGCTAGAAATTGTATGTATTGATATCTGACGTTGCCTAATTATTCATCCTGGATAGCACGACTTGAATGACCAACTGATTTGATAAATTTGATGTCAATCAAGCAACAATTACATTTAATTGAGATGGATCAAGTGGGTTAACAATTTGCAGACTGTTAATATTGTGTGTAACACCGTGAATCTATATTGTTTCTCATACACATTATACTTTCTAATAAAATTTGCTTTAAAATATTAACAATTACTGACCTCTATAAAAGAGGATTAAGAAGAAGGTAATCTTTATATATCTGCAGAAATTAATATTTTTGTAATGATACATGCTTGACTATCTATTTTCAGTTACGTGATTGGATGCAACACAAGTTCAGCCAGACAGACAATGACCAATCATAGAATTTGCTCCCAGTAAGTTATTAATCTCCCATTCTAATCTTTACTTATAAATGGGTTGATTTGGGTTGTGTTTATATCAACGGGTCAAAACAAATAAGTTAGCTAAAGATGTCAGCAGTCGTTGAAAGTCTCTTTCTAATCTATAACATGTAATTGATTATTGTTGCAGCACAAGTTTAGTGTATTATTCATCCTACATAGCATGCCTTGACTCACCAAATTGCATGTTAGGTACACGAAATCCTGTTTCATGAATGTTATTTAGATTATTGTTGCGACAATATTGTCTTATAGATAAAAAAGAAGATGCTTACCCCTCTTTCAAGCGGTTGGTTAATTCTCTCTAAATCCTTTAAAAATACATATTACAAATGACCCTTTCAACCCACACCCATTGTCATCTATTACCCAATCAAGTCAGACCCACCAATGTTCCTGCATTATTTAGCTAAATTATATCAGTGACATCACACATTACTTTAAAATATTACCAATTAACTGAGCTCTATAAAAAGAGGACTGAAAAGAAGGTAATGTTATATATTTGCAGAAATTAATATTTTCATAATGATACATGCTTGACTATCTATGATTCAGTTACGTTATTGGATGCATCACAAGTTCAGCCAGGCAGACAATGTGCCACTGATAGAATTTGCTCCTAATAAGTTATTAATCTCCACTCTCATCCTTACTTATAAATGGGTTTATTTGGGTTGTGTTTATATCAAACGGGTCAAAACAAATAAGTTTAGTATGGCACCACTACTGTTGATTTATAGTAGGTAAAAATAGGCTTTAATTGTTGAAGTTCTTACCTAAAAGCATAGTAAATTATGTCCTAACGAGATAGCTTAGGAACTTAATTATGTTCACAGAAGAGAGCTTAAAGAGAGAGAATTCAATTGCTGAAGTTCTTACCCTTGTTTGAATTATACTTTTGATTACCTTGTGGATAGTTTAATTAGTACCACTGCTACTGACTTTTAAAGTACGAAAAAACAGGCTTTAATAAACATGTTTACTGTGTATTTTAAGTTACTGGGAGTTTAATGAAATACATATGCTGATTTATAATTAACAAGTAATTTGATTCTCGTAATGGTCTTATCTTTTATATGCAGTTGCTAAATTTTAGATCCAGTACCATGAATTTTCGCAATGTCACTTAAACCAACAATTTGCTGTGTCTTTTATTTACGAATTCTACAGATGAATTTGCTAACTTTCTAGGTCAACTTTACTTGGAGTTAGAAGGAAAGAACATTATTTCTGCATCATACTTATTACCTTCCTTAACATGTTTGTATTGTTTATGCTTCGAGCTTATGTAACCTGATTAACGCATGTGTCATTTGGGTCGATTTTAGATTACCATGAATTTTTGCAAGGTCGCTTAAAACAACAATTGCTGTGTGTTTATGGCTCGACTTTTGCATATGAATTTGCTAACTTTGTATGTCAGCTTTAGTTGAAGGTAGAAGGAAAAACATTATTTTTGGCATCATACTTATTACCTTCCCTAATATGTTGTATCTTTTATGCTTTGAGACTATGTAACCTGATTAATGCATGTAGTGCTCTCATTTGGGTCGACTTTAGTTTGCTGCCTACTGTTATTATTCTCATTATTAGTTCTCTTGTTTGCAATGCATGCTGGTGTAGTCCTACTTGGAGCTTTATCGGATTTGAATTTAGACGCTTCATCGGGTTTACATTTTACAAAACTGCCCAATGCATTGTAAGTTCCTTCCCATATACTTTTTTGTTTTGATTTGTTTCACAGCATGAAGAAGATATTCCGATTTTTTGGTAACTAGGAGTGCCATTTAGAATGGTTTGATTTTGTTACATGTTTCCAATCAAATTGTATGTGGTAGTTATCATACATTGACTATGTGTTCATTTGTATGTACGATTTAAATACATCACTCTCTGATGTAGTTTGCTTTGGCTTTGATTCGTAACAAATGTTATTTAATGTTGATCGATGTGTACCTATGTATGCTACTAAGTATCAAACTCATCCTACAATGACTGTTAACGAATAATAACATAATGCTAGGTTTGAATTTCGTTGATTGTGTAGGTATTTTCCCATACGTATTTTAGCATTAAGGTTATATTAGTTCTCATATTTTGGGTTCATAAATTAAGTATAGTATAATTTGAACTTTCATATATGTCCAAACATAATTTAGACATTTCGCTTTATTTCCTTCAAAACATAAACCATAACCTTCAATTTCCCCAAAATACATACCCTTTTTACTTATTGATAGCAGTGGATGCGGTTCTTTTTACCATGTATTCTCCCTCCCATTCAAAACTACTAATAGTAGTCCTAAGACTTTTAGTATGGCGTTTGCTTAGGCCTTGCCTATTGCCACCGGTAAGATGGCCATAGGCAAAAGTATATAAACGCATCGACGAAACAATTATTACCTCGTTACATATTGCGACTTCTCAAACTATCTCGTACTACTATATCTATCTACATAATTTTTATGTCACAAAATATTTGACAAAATTTTTCTTTAAACACCCAAACCATAACCTTAAATTTCCACAAAACACAAACCATTTATGGTTATTGAATAACAATTACCTTTTATGTTTACTAAAAATAAGATTACCGCACACCTACATACAACCACACGATAATTTTCAACGATCCAACTACACCATGCACAATTAAAACTCTTCACAACACCCTTCTTTCTTTCAATTAACATGACGCATGCGCCGCAACGCGCGCGGGCACCCACTAGTATATATATATATTATGTGAATTCATGTATATAGTGTGTATGCATAAAGTCATTTGATTTCAAGTTTGTGTGTGTTGGTATATTATCATACATTGTTTGTGTGTGAGAGTTATATATATAACATGTCTATGTGGGTATGTTAATTGGATCATAAAATAAACGTTGATTGGATTTTTGGGTACCTAGGATCAAGAATTATGAGATTGGGAATAAAGACTTATGTTGTATTTTAGACAGTTGCTGTCAGAAAATTGGGTCATTTTGTGCGAGTGATAACTTGTCATACAAGGTTCAAAATGAACAAATTTAAAGTCTAAAACTACTAAAGAGTATACCTTTCAACACAATTGGTCTCGTCAAAAACCATGAAGTTTTGAGCACCGAACAATTGATACAAAAAGATTGGTTAAATTTGAATTTCTGGCAGAATGTTTCGTCCGATTTTAGAAACACATATCTTCTCAATTTTTAACAAATAATCTTATTTTCCTCAAAACAAAAATTCACATGTTACCTTTAAAAAAAATTGGTATCGCGTCATTTCGTTATCGTTTCGACCTCCAAACTGATTTTACAAGATCTGTGTGCAACAGTAATGTATGCTAAATACTTTCTAAACTACTAAATTGAGGGTAGTAATTTAAACATTAAATTAAGCTACAACTTAAAATGAAGATTAATAAATACTATATGAGATGATATGGTATAAATGTGCGATCGCGTTGAAATAATGCATGTGTCATGTGGGGCTATGAATTTTAATATATAAATATATATGGCAAATAATAGTGGTGTGTTATATGAGTACTATTATATACATGTTATTTGCTCGTGTCTAACTATGGGAGTAATCAATTAATTAGCGATATATATATATATATATATATTAATATATATATTACATAATATATTATTTTATTTTTTATTTATTTATTTATGATGTGAGTCGCGAGCGTCAAACCCTAATTGACCCGAGAAAGACCACATGTATTTTAGTGTTTATTAGACGAGTTACAAGTTCAATTATATATTGTATAGGTGTTGATTGCGTGGTTTACTCACGTTGCAAGAAGTATTTTGGTTTCATCACTTGCTGTATCACACAAGTGAGTTTCGTGGCCCCGTTTTTTACAATTATTTACAAACATCAAGGGGGAAAACTATGCTCAACCCTTTTTCATACTGTGAACTTATTCAATCTTTGGACTGTTGTGTTTACTTTTTTTTGTAAGTATTTATCTAATACATGCATGAGTTGTCTTGTGGTTCTGTATTCACAACTATTTAACTCCGTGTGGGGCCGACGGACAGATGTTGATAGTACTATTGGGCTGACACCCCCCCTCTATGTTAGTATACTAGTTGGGACTGACAGTGGCCAGGAACGGGCCCTAGAGTGAATATGTTCCGACAAATTCTTTGTGTACGTCATAGGGTTAGTTGTGATGCTCATGCGATATTACTTGCTTATAACTGTATACACTCATGTCCTACCAAACTTTTACACAGCATCAAGTTTTTGTTTACTATTTAAACCTGCGAACTCACCAACAATATGTTGACCTTTGAGCATATCTTTTCCGTTAACATTATTGAGGATTGCTAGGGATGCTGCCTTAGCGATGACCTTAGGCTTACATCATTTAAACTTTGGATTCTTCGACAATTGCATTTGTATTTACTTGTTATACACATTTTGATTACTTGCTCCCGTTTTTGGGTGGACTTATACTTATTTTGGTTTGTATGACTATGTTGTCGTGGAATTGACTAACTGCGACACAAGTCTCCATTTGTCGGGTGACGTCATGACACGTTGTCTTTCATTAATTATTGCATCTCTATTAATTAACAATGTGTTATAACGATCCCGTCTGTTACATCCTCGTGTTTCGCTATAAGCGGGGGTGTGACAGATTGGTATCAGAGCCAAGTTTTAGAGAATTAGGTAAATCACTCGACAATAGTATAACCTAAGAACCTTCATGTAGAATGCATACTAGGGTATGTGTGTATTGATATCACATGCATGATCTTCATGATTCTGTTGACTATGCTTATTACTTCATAATATATTGCTTACCCACATGTAGTATGCATAATTGGATTATGTGTGCAACAATATACATGTGAATGTTTTAAGTACATTATTAGTTATGCTTACATAACTTGTCTTACAAGCTATCAATGTTACCTTATTTGAGAAGGTTGTGGGTATTATAGCATCTATTTATACCTTGAGAAGCACTCGATAATCGTATTCTATTGTTAGTGATTGGCTACATTTGGTTTGGATAATAAGGGATTTTATAAGAACTCTCTTAAGGACTTAGGTTGTCAGTCCAAACTTTATCTGTGGCGTCTGTCAATGTCGCATTTTTCTATATGCTCCCTTATTTATAACTTGTTGGGCTGAATCTTGAAAGAGGGACGTGCTGGCTAAGATGACTAGTAGACAAGAGAAGCGACGTACTCGGATCAGATGACTACTTAATCATAGTTCGGATTAAAGTACATGGATCCTTTCGACTATTCCTTGCTCAAGTGATGTTTACTCAATCGATCCTTGTACAACTTCGATTAATTAACTTTTCGTTAGTAACCACATCTTGATACTCAATCATGGATAACACTCTGTACTTGACAAGATATGTTACTTGGATAGGTGAAGCTGAGGGTGACTATGCAAAGCAATTACCATTACAGGTGCACACGTAATTGCAACTTGCAGTGCATGTGAAGCCTGGCAAATCTTGTCATGAGATAACCATCATAGTCAGTACAAATTTCTCATTCTATACCTTGGGGACGCTAGAGTCTCTATCCTTATAAGACTCTGTTAATGATTAGAAAACATCTATACCTTTACTACTCTTATGAAAGTTCTAATCTACCTATAGTCTACAGGGGATCATAGTGTGACATTAGTCCTACTTCCAGTGAGACGTTGCTCCTTTTAGCATTTCACAAATTATGCAATTGACTATTTGTTAGAATACACATGGCCTTTGGAGAGTTGCAACAAAGTAATGATACTCCATTTCACATGTATCATCTTGTTCAATGGATTGATCTTAGAACTTGGAATAGTTTGAATGTTCTAGCATTGCGCCTTGATGAAGTAATTGGATGTCACGTGACTAGTTTAAGCATTGTTCTTGGTATATCATGGATGTGGTGGGAATGTTGCGGGAACCCTATATATAAGCATCACCGGTATACTAAGAATGTGCCTGAAATGGACTACGTGATGATCTTGATGGATGGAGTTGGAAATGGTAGGTAATGGTATTGGAGACGTGATTGTTTGTACATATAAGGATTTCACAATATGCTAGTTTAATGAGTATATCAAGAACTAAGGGAGCAATAGCCCTAACTCTTTGGATAAAAAATGTAAACTATAATGAATATCAGCAACTATTCTTAAAACCAAAAGATGAAGGCCATAGTTATGATTGTAATGTGTGTCCTAGCTGAGTCGGGCACTGAAACAAGTTAGGAACAAACAGGCTCAAGTAGTGGCTATCACCAGAAATCGGGACTGGGAAAACTATGAAATCAAGTTCATGCAAATCATAGAAGTCAACATGCATTTGTACATTTACGAGCGGAGCGAAAGACGCTCGCCAATACCAAACAATGTATGGGTGCAGATCTCCTCGATAATTATTAGGCGGTCTGTGTTACTTAATACTAGAGCAGATGATAGCTTTCGATTCTTTAAATTACTCCTTACCTTGGCATGAACCCTATTTTCTTAGTAATAGTTTACTCGGTTGATATGCCCAATGGTAATAGTTAGAGGTTGCACATAAGTACAAAAAAAATCATGTCTTTGATATAGACTTAATACCGTATGAATTGTTATCAAAGAATGAAACCAAGATAGCCCATTAGGAGAAGGTGATTCTTCGATGCCTAAAGAAGTGATGTCATGCATTTCTAGCACATACGGTGGAGAAGAAGACAGAAGAAAGAAAGTTGAAAGATATTCCTATTGTACGTGATTTTCCAGAAGACCTTCCTTGTGACTTAACAGGATTGTCTCCTCTTCGTCAAATAGAAATTCCAGAATGATATGAGCCCTAGAGCAAGTTCTGTTACAAAGCACCGTATCAGTTAGCGCCAACACAAATGCAGAATTATCAAGTAAGCTACAAGAGCTCTTGATAAAAGTTTTTTATTCGACCTAGTCACTGCTATGGGAATCACTGACCTGATTGGTGAAAAGAAGGATGGGTCATCCAGTTGTACATAGATTATCGAAAGATGAACAAGTTAATTCTAAAAAAACAATACCCTCTCCCAGGAATTATGATCTATTCGATCATTTGCATGCAGGACGCAACGTGCTTCTTAAGTTCGAACTCTGGTCAGGGTATTACCATTAAGGGTTCAAAAGACGACACCTGAAGGCAACCTTTAGGACTCGATATGGAAATTACGAGTTCTTAGCCATGTCGTTTGGGCTCACTAATGCTCTGATAGTGTTCATGGACTTGATGCACGGTAATGCAAGCCGTATTGGATAAAGTCATAATCGTGTTTGTAGACAATATCCTCATCTATTCCCGACCAAGGAAGACCACGATCAATGTTTACGGATGATAATAAAATTATTATGGGAAGAGCAACTCTAGGCCAAGTCCTCGGATATGAGTTCTAGTGGTGTGAGGGGAAGTTTTTAGGGCACGTGGTTTAGGAATAGGGAATTCACGTTGATCCTTGAAAGATCGAACAGTGAAGTAGTGGGATACACCTAAGGCTTCCTTGAAAATTAGGTGATGTGCAAAAAGTAGTTTTATTAAATGATTAAAACTAACTCTAAAACAGACACTATTTAAACTCTAGACTTTCTAAAACTAAACTACTAACCGCAAGTGAACCGGTCGACTCTAGTATAGCTAAGTAAGTCCGGATATCGAACCCACGAGACTCTATTAATTACGTAACTAAACTCGATTTAACTTATCTACTAAGCTGAATTAATTATTTTGTATTTAAAGGGGGGAAATTTCTAACAAACTAAAGGGTGTACCTGTGCTGCAAAGAGCTCCCGCGTTTCGCAGGGTCCAGGAGGGGTCCGTCCCATTTAAGGGAAGATGTACGCGGTCTTTCCCCCTATTTTATGGGGAGGCCGTTTCCACGGATCGAACCTGAGACATTTGGTCCCTTAGGAACAGCTTTACCGTTGCGCCAAGGCCCGCCCCTTCTAACAAACTAAAGCAAAGATAAATAACTTTTTACTAAAAATGTAAACAGAATGAGATTTAAACTGTTCAAGTGATTGTGAGAATACTACCTAGGTCAGATTTCTACATGCGAGTGACCAGCTTCTCATCGGCAATGAAACTGTTACGAATCGGGATCTTAAAATGCTAAACTTAAGAGAAACCTAAGGACCCTCACCCTTCTCGAGAAGAACCTATGGAAACTCTACAGTTGTTAAACTACCGGTTAATTGACATCCTTCATAGGATTCCAATATGAAACAAAGTGCCTAGATTTACAATCTACCTCACAGCATGAAAGTCTAAGGCAACTATGATTCTGATTCAATTCGATACACAAGGATGACAGGGAAATTAGGGAGATCTTTTCACAAGGTCCTATCCTAGCAATCTATCAACCTAGAAGAATCGACAACTTCGACCTCACGGCTATTGAAATTAGAAGAACATCCAAACCAGTTAATTACTTGATCACAACTCTATGGATACCACGTCTAGCAACCATAATTAATCAAACACAAAAGTCATTGATCTAACACGAACCTATAACTGAACGACATTTAACAAGGTACATGTGGAGTTTATAATCAATCATTCAACCAATCAAGATGCGCATACACATTGAATCATAGAATCAAGTCTTTACTTTGAATATCAAACCGCATACGAGTTCATCACAACCGATTAAAGCAAGTCAAACCATCATGTATCAATCATAACCTAGGTAGTTCAATTGTTCTAGCTAACAATCATCATCAAACAGAGACGAAAGAGAATCAAAAGTATGAAACATGGATAGGGAAAGATTTTACGAAAGAAAACTAAAAACCGAATGATTAACACCCGAGGTTCTTTGATTCTCTGCTTGGATCTTGTTTTGGCCTTCAAAATGCTTCAAAATCGTCTGAAAAGTCTCTTCAATCACCTCCAGCCGTCCGCGCCTTCTCCTTAGGTTTTTTTATAAACCTTAAATAATGATCTAGGGCAAAATTTCTCGTTGGGCAATATTAGCGCGTCGCCAAAATAACCCCAAAATCTTCGCTACGTGCTAAAAACAAAAGTCGATTTCTGACGCAGGAATCTTGGCGCGTCTCTCAGGTCCTATCATCACTTGGCGACGCGTCAAGATAAGGATTTTCAGAATTCTTCCATTTGACCAAGCTTCTTTCGTTCCTTAGCTCGCATGCTTGTTTATTTTTCAAATATCAACCATTTTACGCTCCTTGACCCACAAATACCTGCAAATACACAAATACGTAAATAGAAACCGAAAACTAATAAAAACGGAAAATAAAGACTAAAAAGATATACAGAAATCGCATGGAAAAACAGATGTGTTTTGCACACACATCATTAGGCCATTCTTAGGAGTGGCTAGATTTTATCGATGATTCACTGCGAACTTATCAAAGATTGCTCAACTGTTGACAATGTTAACTCAAGAGGGTGAGAACCGATTAATTTTCCCTCATGGGTTAATGCCTTCGTGGCATTTTGTGACGCCTCACCTCAAGGGTTTGGTTCCATTCTAATGCAGAAGATAAAGTGAATGCTTGTGCATCAAAATAACTTAAAGTCCATGACTAAAGTTTACGAGCATGATTCAGAATTAGGTACGCTGGTGTTCGCACCCATGTTTGGAGACACACTACCTGTACGGAACGAAACGTGTATTCTATACTGACCATAAGAGCCTCCAAATATTTTTATCAGAGGAATTGAACATGCGTTAGAGGCGATGGGTGGAGCTTCTCAGCGATCACAATACGATACCCCGTATGATGCTTTGAGTAGAAAGGTACGTGTGAAACCTTTACGTGCACGAGCGTTAGGGATGATTATTCAATCGAATCTGAAAATTCAAATCCTGACAACATAAGTGAAGTACTAAAGGAAGAGAATATTACGAGTGAGGAATTTCGAGAATTGGATAAACAGATGAATTGTAAAGAGGATGGCATACGGTACTATATAGATCGTATATTGATACCCAAGTGGGGAGATGTTTGAACCTTGGTTACGGATGAAGCATATAAGTCCAAGTATTCTGATCATCCTAGTGCAGACAAAATGTACCAAGATGTTAAGGAGTTGTATCGGTGACCAGGTATGAAAAGGACATTACAAAGTATGTAAGTGAATGTTTGACCTGTTCGAAAGTTAAAGCCGAACATCAGAAACCGTCGGGTCTGTTGCAACAATCAGAAATTCCTGAATGGGAGTGAGAGAATATAGCGGTGGATTTCATCACTAATTTCCTAGAACCAGTAGTGGGCATGATCGATTTGGGTCATCGTGAATCGAATGACAAAATCTGCTCATTCTTCTACCTATTCGCGAGGACTATAAAATGGAGATGTTAACGAGATTATATGTGAATGAGATCGTGGCTAGGCATGGAGTACCTGCGTCAATTTATCAGATCGTGATAGTCGATTTACATCGCGGTATTAGCAGACTCTACAGAAGGCAATGGGACTCGTTTGGACCTAAGTACTGTCTATCATCCACAAACAGAAGGTCAGAGTGAACGACGGTCAAAGTGAACGAACAATACAAACACTAGAAACATGCTTAGGGCATGTATGATTGACTTTGGGGGAGTGGGGATACTCACTTACCGTTGATCGAATTCTCTTATAACCTAGTATCAGACGAGCATTGGGTGTGCTCGTTTGAGGCATTGTATGGAAGGAAGTGTAGATCTCCGGTGTGTTGGGCAGAAGTAGGTGAGAGCCAATTGACAGGTCCGGAGATTATTCAGGAAACGACAGATAAGATATTTCAAATCAAGGACAGGCTTAAGGCAGCCCAAGATCGTCAGAAATTACGCGACAATCGTCGCAAGCCTTTAGAGTTTAAGTTGGTGATCGTGTCTTATCAAAAGTTCCCTATGGAAGGGAATCGTACAGTTTGGAAAAAAAATAGGAAATTAGCTCCAAGATATGTTGGACTATTCGAGATCACAAAAAGAATTGGTCCTGTAGCATATCGATTAAAATTACCTCAAGAACTTAATGGCGTGCACGATACATTCCATGTATCGAATCTAAGAAGTGTTTAGCAGATGGATCCCTCCACGTACCAATTGAGGAAATTAGGATTGGTGAAAAACATCACTTTGTCGAGGAGCCAATAGAAATAATGGACCGTGAGTGAACAATTGAAACACACCAAGATCCCAATTGTCAAGAGTGAGATGGAATTCTAAGATAGAGCCTGAGTTTACGTGGGAACGGGAAGACCAGATGAAATCTAAATATCCGCACCGTTCGCGGATAGAGCTTCAGATCTAACTCTGGTTTAATTTCGGGACGAATTCTCTCAACTGGGGGATACTGTGACATCGTCACTATCTGTCCGTCAATTGATTCGAAGCTCGTTAACTCTTCTCGTGCATTTATTATTCTCCTGCGAAATTAATTTAATTTCGAATCGAATCTCGTTGTATCCCCGTTGCGTGTCAACTCTATATTATAATAATATTAAATTAGGCAAACACATAAATAATAACTAATAAAACTAATCATGATTAGTATAATTAACATTATTATTATTACTATTATCATTTATATTATTATTAGCATAGTATTATTATTATTATATAATTAATAGTTTAGGGTTTAAATTGTAATTTTAATAAACTTGAGGGAATAAATAATCTAAAGTTGAGGGACTAGAGTGTAAAAAATAATTATTTATATAAAAAAAAATTGTTTCGGGCAACCCTAAGTTGCCGTCTCCCCCCTTTGCACCGTGACATCACCGCCGTTAGCCACCGCCGTTCTTCATCGCGCCACCGCCGTTCTTCATCGCGCCACCGCCGTTCGTCGTCGCACCACCGCCGTGAGCCAAACCGCTTGACGCCGTCGTCCCTCCGTTGTCGCGTTTCGAAGGTAACCGGTTGTCGTAGCGTTAGTTTCGTTTCGTTTCGTGTCGATACGTTTGATTACGTGGTTCGGTTCGGTTTAATCGGGCTGCGTTGTGGCCACACACGCAACCATGTCCGTACGTAATGTATATATATGCTGCTGCGTGTATATGGTTTCGTATATATGCGGATGTATGTATGTATCCGTGTATATGTAAACGTATGTCGATGTGTGTGTGAAACTGGATGTAACGGTTTGTGTGTGCATAGTGTGTGTACTGTGCGCTTGTGTGTGTAACAGTGTTTGTGTGTGTACGTATTGTGTGTGTGTGCTTTGTGTTTGTGTTCATGAGTGGATGAGTGTATGTATGTGTTTGTGTGTGGATGTATGGATGTGTGTATGTATGTGTTTGTGTGTGGATGTATGGATGTGTGTATATATATATATATATATATATATATTATATATATATATATAATATATATATATATGTATGGGTGGATGAATGTATGGTGTGTGTAGTAATATGGCTGAAAAATATGTATATAATATATATCTAGGGTCAGGATCTTTTCAGAACTATTAAGATCGTGAGAATTACGAGAACTTATCCTAGCCATTGATTGATATAGATTTTATTATTTATTTAATTTATTCTCAAAGGGTATTAAGGTAAATTTATAAATTATATCATTTTATCTACCTTATTTATCTTTTTTAATTGTAGAACTTAGACTTTTCCGGATCCAAAAAGAATGCAATTCGAAATTGTGTTCAAATCAAGGAAGTTTCATATCTGAAGATTATAGTGACATTTTTTTGAACCAGCCAATCTACGTCATTTTTTGATTTTTTAAGAAAAATATGAATATCATGAAGTTTGAATCAAATCAGTTTGTTTTGGTGCATGTTTGAAGCGCTCCACATGCGATTTTTCTACATCTTATCCTGTTTAAAACCATATCATACTCGAGCATCAGAAAATCAAAATTAAGTTTACAAGAAGAAGGCGGTTTTGCGGATTTAGTCTGTTCATCTTTTATGTAAGTTAATCGTATATATTTCTTAAATTTTTTATAAGCTTACATGTATATGTAATTCGTAGGATCTTTATAAAGCAGCTTTATTTAATTTTTTTGAGACTCTAATGTCATCTAACAAATCGTATTTCTACCGGTGTTCATCAGAGTGTTCTAATACGTTCGTTAGACTGTTCATCAGAGCGGTCAGCAGTCTAAACGTAAGTTACAAACATGCATTAATGATACAGATTTACATGCACGTAAATAAACATAATGTTATGTAAGTCTGGCTCATGTGTACTATGAGTTGTTTAGTTGTTCATATATGTAAACAAATAGAATGTATACCAATAGTTTATTTACAAACATGTAAGTTTATATAATACTTTACATGTACGTAGATCAAATATTAATTATAATAAGCTTCTAGGAATTTTAGGTACATTTTAGTTCTTAAACCTTAAAAAAAACTTATTCTTTAGTTTCCTATATTCTATTGATGGATATTATAAACATAATCTGCTTTAATCCAAAACATCATAATATTACTTACATTATCATTTTTTGAGTGCAAACAAAAATGACTTAATAAACTTGAATAAATTTTACAAGCACCTAATAAATAAGTAAATTAGATACCAAACTATCATAATTACAACTCAAACAATAAACTTCATTGTCTTACAAAATTCATACGCCCAATTTTGAATCAATTCACGTTCCTCATCACAAACATTCCGAACTAAATTGGATTATTACTTTGTTGGCCAACTCACTTTCCTATTTAAAGGGTTATGCTTTAATTTCTTTACATTTTCTGTGCTGAACTAATTCTATATAGTTTACAAGTTAATATGTACTTCTACGAAGACAATCAATTTGCAGTTTGACTTTTACATATATGTATGACACCTCAATAATAGCAAATCGAACAATGATTTTTAATGTGTAACACTCATAACATTTACATACATGTATATCACTTTAACATCATACATATAGCAAACAAAACAATCATATAACTAAATCAATAACAGATTAGTAAATTGCACAGCTCATACTTCTTAAAGAACTAAATTGCTAATAAAATTTAAATTTATATTATAGAATTTTGTGCAACCAGATTCAAAATTCATTCATCATTAATTTTGTCACATCAAAGATACAAATTTACATGCACGTAAATAAACATAATGTTATGTAGTCTGGCCCATGTGTACTATGAGTTGTTTAGTTGTTCATATATGTAAACAAATAGAATGTATACCAATAGTTTTATTTACAAACATGTAAGTTTATATAAATACTTTACATGTAGTAGATCAAATATTAATTATATAAGCTTCTAGGAATTTTAGGGCATTCTAATTCTTAAAACCTTAAAAAAAAACTTATTCTTTAGTTTCCTAAATTCTATTGATGGATATTATAAACATAATCTGCTTTAATCCAAAACATCATAATATTACTTACATTATCATTTTTTGAGTGCAAACAAAAATGACTTAATAAGCTTGAATAAATTTACAAGCACCTAATAAATAAGTAAATTAGATACCAAACTATCATAATAACAACTTCAAACAATAAACTCATTGTCTTACAAAATTCATACGCCCCATTTTTGAATCAATTCACGTGCCTCATCACAAACATTCCGAACTAAATTGGATTATTACTTTGTTGGCCAACTCACTTTCCTATTTAAAGGGTTATGCTTTAATTCTTTATATTTTCTGTGTGAACTAATTCTATATAGTTTACAGTTAATATGTACTTCTACGAAGACAATCAATTTGCAGTTTGACTTTTACATATATGTATAACACCTAGCATAATAGCAAATCGAACAATGATTTTTAATGTGTAACCCTCATACCATTTACATACATGTAAATCACTTTAACATACATATAGCAAACAAAACAATCATATAACAAATCAATAACAGATTAGTAAATTGTACAAGCTCATACTTCTTAAAGAACTAAATTGCTAATAAAATTTAAATTTATATTAAAGAATTTTGTGCAACCAGATTCAAATTCATTCATCATTAATTTTGTCACATCAAGAGCAGTTTAACATATGTAGATTTTCAACTTTTACATAAAAGTAAAACATTTTTCCACTGCAAGATTGTTTATTTTTTGAATATTAATGGAAAACATGTAAATATGATTATCTTGCTCCACTCACAATTGTTTACGGATTGGTTTTTTACACTTTTGGCTATTAATTGAGTGGCTATATACGGTATCCCAATCTTTAGCAGGTTTCCAAAATCAAAACCATATCATTTTACTAATCTATCCTTTGTGTTTAAATTAAATAATTATTTGATATGAGAATTTACGTCATTACACTTTTTAATCTCAACCATTGATTATACTAATCAATGGTTATTAAGAGTTCTACAAGTTCTTATTTTAAAAGAAGTTTTGTAAATAACCTAACCCTATATATATATATATATAATTCATGCATATAGTGTGTGTGTATAAGTCATTTGATTTCAAGTTTGTGTGTGTTGTATATATATCATACAGGTGCTTGTGGTGTGAGAGTATATATTATACATGTGATATGTGGGTATGTTAATTGGATCATAAAATAAACGTTGATTGGATTTTTGGTCCCTAGGGTCAAGAATTATGAGATTGGAATAAAGACTTATGGTTGTATTTTAGACAGTTTTGTTGTCAGAAAATTGAGTCATTTTGTGCGAGTGATAACTTAGTCATACAAGGTCAAAATGAACAAATTAAAGTCTAAAACTAAGTTTAAAGAGTATACTTTTCAACACAATTGGTCTCGTCAAAACCATGAAGTTTTGAGCACCCGAACTGTTGATAAAAAAGATGGTTAAATTTGAATTTCTGGCAGAATGTTTCGTCCAATTTTAGAAACACATATCTCTCTCAATTTTTAACAAAATAATCTTATTTTCTCTCAGAAACAAAATTTCACATGTTACCTTTAAAATAAAATTGGTATCGCGTCATTTCGTTATCATTTCGACCTCCAAACTGATTTTACAATATCTGTGTGCAAACAGTAATGTATGCTAAATACTTTCTAAACTACTAAATTGAGGTAGTAATTTAAACAATTAAATTCTACAATTTGAAATAGATTAATAAATACTATATGAGATGATATGGTATAAAGGTGCGATCGCGTTGAATAATGCATGTGTCACGTGGGCTATGAAATTTTAAATAATAAATATATATGCAAATAATAGTGGTGTGTATATGAGTACTAATTATATACATATTATTTTGCTCGTGTCAATAACTATGGGAGTAATCATATTAATTAGATATATCTATATATATACATATATATAATTTATTTATTTATGGTGTGAGTCGCGCGTCAACCCTAATTGACCCGAGAAAGACCACATGTATTTTAGTGTTTATTAGACGAGTTACAAGTTCAAATATAATGTAATAGGTGTTTGATTGCGTGGGTTTACTCGCGTTGCAAGAAGTATTTTTGGTTTCATCTCTGTTGTATCACACAAGGTGAGTTTCGCAGCCCCGTTTTATTACAATTATTTACAAACATCAAGGGGAAAAAGTATGCTCAATCTTTTTCATGCTGTGAAC
>CM044017.1:19336180-19723341 GCA_024085815.1 Flaveria linearis | reverse complement strand
CTGATAGCGGAAACACGAGGGCGCGACGGACGGGATCGTCATAACACATTGGGGGTCTAAGAGAATCACTATATGCCATTCTCCGTAAATGTCATGACGACACCCGACACATACGAACTAGTGTCAAGTTCCATCATGTCATTACGAACAACAATAATGCAATATGTCCAACAAAAGTCCCAATAGAGCAAACACTCCAAAACAATTACAATCCGAAATAAATTCAACAAGAACATCCTTAACGACCAGTCCTAATTAATCCAAAAGATCATAAAAAAACAAGTCCAAATGGAAGTCCAAAAATAGTCTATTGCTCCCAAGAGAGCGGTCCCATCTAAGTCCACATCCAATCCACCTATGCATTGTTACCTGAAAAGACATGCTCATAAAGGTCAACATACGTTGGTGAGTTCACAGGTTTAGAGTACAAAACATGCCGTGTAACCATGTAGAACAAAATAAGAGTGTGTGAGTAAGAGAACATAGTAGTCATAGAATTCATACAAAACAATAGTCATGCCCATGTCCACAACCGGATTATTATTCACCCAAGGGCTCGCCCAAGGCCAAGTTAGTCTTAGCTAGCATACCAACAACAAGGGTGGGGGTGTCAACCCGTTAGTACTAACAATACCTCTCCATGACAGTCCAGTCCACATACAGTCCAAGTACAGATAGCACATTTGTAAGAACTCTAGACTAAATCCTATGTCCCAAACCACACACAAGTTGTTTATAACACGGCGTAGAACAAAACATTTGAGCAAGCTTTTCCCCCAAGAAAATATATTAAAAAGGGGCCGTGAAACTCACCTCAAAGTAGCAAAGTTCAATGTCCAACTCACAAAAACGACGAGCAAGCACTAAAAGCACAATACACAAAAGGGTTACCACAACATACAATGACCAATCATGGTGTAATCCTTTTAGTCCAGCCCTTAAAGCTAATCAAGGTTTTCTATTGTCACGATTGTTAATTTAGTTCTTTGTAGAGACAATTAATCGATTCATATGCAAAACTTGTCTTAATTTTGATTAATTAGTTCCAACTCTTACTTTTTAAGTTTACCAAAATATTTCAGATTACATATCTGATTGCGCACCAGTCTTGTATAGGCTGTTTGGAGATCGAAAAGATAACGAATCATCGCGTAAAAAGTGTCGTTTGAAAGAAGAGACTTTAAATTAAAATACAAAAAAAAGAATCATGTTCATTTGATAAAGTATGAGGAAGTTATGGCTCGAAGAACACAAGCTAACCTGCTGCCCAGATTCGTCGGTTTTGACCTTCTGTTTTGTTTGCAACGTTTGGAGGATCAAACGGTGTCGAAACGACACGAGGTCACTTGGGTTAGTTAGAGGACTCATAGAGCTACATTTTAGACCCAGACTTTGTCCCAATTGGTCGTATTTTGACCAAGTTATGACGTGTACAAGATGTCCCAATTTTCTGACAGCAAGCTGTCCAGTTTGTTAGTTCGTTCCCTTGTGTCACAAATCCCAACATAGGTTCGTTAACATTATGAGATTATAATATACTTTATTCCAGGTTCTAATACATCATTATAAGTCCAAGATTTAGTTTAAGAGCAGGTCATCAAAGATTACAACCCAATATGGATAGATCCAAAGAATATACAAGTGCATAGATTAGGGTTTTTACCAACTAGAGACTCCGACAATCGAAGCTTCTAGATCTTCACGATCTAACACCCAAAACAAGAATATGAGAAGATTAGATGAAGATTTTGTATTTAGATGATGAACATCATCAGATTTAGAGTAGAACAAGGATTAAAAGTTATCAAAATCACTTTTGCTTACCGTAGATTCGAAGGTGAGTAGTTTGTGCCTAGTTTAGGATCTTGAATGTCTTGATTCACCAAAACTCGATGGATGGCTCAAGGATTTCAGAATTTTCGAATGGAATGAAGGAGAAGAGAGAATTTTGGAGGGGAAGGTGGCTAGGGTTTCAAGGATTTGCAAAAAGTGTGAACAAATGAGGCCAAGGCAAAGGGGAAAACCCCTTTTACCCTAATTCGGCCGATTACAAGGGGGGAAGAGGGCCTTCGGCCCTTAGCCCGTCTCGTGCAATCCGTCACGCCTCAATCCGCTTGTCGCCTAATTTTTACGTTTTCAAACTTCGCGCGCAACAACGGTTCCAACGAGCTATCACATGCCCTATGATTCGGTTAACTCACATTTTTGGAAACATTTTATGTTTATTTACTAGGCTTTAGGAAAAGCCCATGGATGTAGATTTAGTTGAGTTTCGGTGTACTTTCGTGTTTTACTTTTTAGGGAAACCTTGATCGGGCTCAACACATAGGACCTCATACAATGACAAGCCCACTAGTCACATAATAATATAAACCCTAGGCCCAACGTAACACGTAGGCCCATTAACCAAAATTTGGGCCCAACACGAAAACAAGCATAAATTAAGGCCAAGCCCAAATAAGACAAAAATTAAAGTCAAAAGCCAAAAACCCGAGTTAAGGCCAAGGTCAACGTACCTATTTTGGTGACGGATGTCACAGTATCCCCAGTTGAGAGAATTTCGTCCCGAAATTCAACTGGAGCTGTCAACTGCGCTGCCATCCGTAAATAAGTGGGGTACTTAGTCCTCATTCCGTCTTCTCGTTCCCAGGTAAATTCAGGGCCTCTCTTTGAGTTCCATCTTACCTTCACAATCGGGATTCTACTTCTCTTCAGCGTTTTAATCTCTCTGTCCATGATCTCTACCGGTTCTTCCACAAACGAAGTTTTTCGTCCACCTGAATTTCTTCGATGGCACATGTAACGTCTCATCAGCAAGACACTTCTTGAGATTTGACACATGAAAGTGTCATGAATACAGTTAAGCTCCTGCGGTAATTCAAGCCGATATGCAACAGGGCCAATTCGTTCGAGATCTTGAACGGGCCAACGTACCTTGGCGCTAACTTGCTTCTTTTGCCAAAACGAACGATGCCTTTCCAAGGCGACACTTTCAATAGCACGTTATCCCCAACAGAGAACTCCAATGGTTTCCTTCGATTATCAGCATAGCTTTTCTGACGATCTTGAGCCGCCTTCAACCTATCCTTAATCTGAAACACCTTATCGGTAGTCTCCTGTACGATCTCAGGACCAGTCATTTGGCTTTCCCCAACCTCTGCCCAACACACCGGTGACCTACACTTTCGCCCATATAATGCCTCAAATGGTGCACACCCGATACTAGTATGATAACTATTGTTATAAGAACTCCACTAGAGGAAGGTGGGTGTCCCAGTTACCACCAAAATCAATTGCACAGGCCCTTAACATATCCTCCAATGTCTGAATTGTACGCTCGCTCTGACCGTCGTTTGAGGGTGATACGCCGTACTCATATCAAGGCGCGTCCCTAGCATCTTCTGCAAACACTGCCAGAATCGCGAGGTGAAACGTGCGTCACGATCAGAGATGATTGACACTGGTACACCATGTCTCGCCACAATCTCATTAATATAGATCCTCGCTAGTTTTTCCATTTTGAAGTCCTCCCTAATGGCTAGAAAGTGAGCAGACTTAGTCATTCGATCCACAATGACCCAAATCGAATCATGGCCACTACTTGTCCTCGGTAGTTTTGTAATAAAATCCATCGTAATATTCTCCCATTTCCATTCTGGGATTTCAGGCTGTTGTAACAAACCCGACGGTCTCTGGTGTTCTGCTTTAACCTTTGAGCAAGTTAAGCACCTACTCACATACGCAGCAATGTCCCGTTTCATTCCAGGCCACCAATACAATTCTCTAAGGTCATGATACATTTTATCTGCTCCAGGATGTACCGAATACCTCGTTTTATGAGCCTCGTCTAGTACCATTTCTCGTGCATTTCCTAAAGACGGAACCCATATTCTCTCGACAAAGTACAACCCACCATCGTCCTTCATCACGAACTGTTTGTCCAACCCTCTCAATGCCTCCTCTTTTTCATTCAGTTCCTTTATTGCTTGCACTTGAGCAGAAATGATGCAAGTTTTTATACTCGAATGAACCGTCATACTTGTTACTCGAGCGCGTACAGGTTTAACACGCTCCTTTCGACTTAAGGCATCGGCCACTACATTAGCTTTTCCCGGGTGGTACCGGATTTCGCAATCGTAGTCACTGAGTAACTCCATCCAACGCCTTTGCCTCATGTTCAATTCCTTCTGATCGAAAATGTGTTGAAGGCTCTTGTGGTCTGTGTAGACTACACACTTTGTACCATACAAGTAATGCCTCCACGATTTGAGAGCAAAGACTACCGCGCCCAACTCGAGATCATGAGTAGTGTAGTTTTTCTCGTGATTCTTGAGTTGTCGTGACGCGTACGCAATCACCTTACTATTTTGCATGAGCACGCATCCCAACCCTTGATGCGATGCATCACAGTACACCACAAATCCCTCGGACCCTTCCGGAAGTGTTAATATTGGGGCGTTACATAACTTATCCTTCAAGGACAGGAATGCCTCCTCCTGCTTAACACCCCAGTCAAACTTTTTATCTTTTTGTGTCAATTGCGTAAGAGGTTGTGCAATCTTTGAAAAATTCGCGATGAACCGCCTGTAGTAACCTGCTAAACCCAAGAACTGTCTGATCTCCGAAGGTGTTTTGGGCGTCTCCCAGTCTTTAACAGCCTCAATCTTGCTAGGGTCCACATGAATTCCTTTCTCATTCACCACATGCCCAAGGAACTTCACTTCCCGTAACCAAAACTCACACTTGGAGAACTTGGCGTACAACTTCTCCATCCTCAACAGGTCTAAAATTGTCCTCAAGTGTTCTTCGTGATCCTTTTCCGTCTTAGAATATATTAGAATATCATCAATAAATACTATGACAAATTTATCCAGGTACGGCCTACACGCCCGATTCATCAAATCCAAAATACCGCCGGTGCGTTCGTTAACCCGAACGGCATGACTAGAAACTCGTAATGTCCATATCGAGTTCTAAAAGCCGTCTTCGGTACGTCCTCTTCATGTACTCTAAGTTGATGGTACCCCGAACGAAGATCAATCTTTGAGAAGTACTTGGACCCTTGTAATTGGTCAAATAATCATCTATCCTTGGCAAAGGATATCGGTTCTTAACTGTTAGTTTATTCAATTCTCTATAGTCTATACACATTCTGAAAGATCCATCCTTCTTCTTAACGAAAAGTACCGGTGCTCCCCACGGTGAGTGACTAGGTCGTATGAAACCTTTATCCAACAGTTCTTGGAGTTGACTGGACAACTCTTGCATTTCTGACGGAGCCAATCGATACGGGGCCTTAGCCACAGGCATCGCGTTAGGCACCAGATCAATGCGGAAATCCACTTGTCGTGTAGGTGGCAATCCTGTCAGATCCTCCGGAAACACTTCCCGAACTCTCGCACCACCGGTATGTCCTCAATCTTCTTTGCCTCCGCCTTCATACTCATGATAAATCCATTTTTCACTTCTGGCCTCTCACCGTACACCTCGAGCATCTCACCACTCGGTAGGGGAAGTCGTACAATCTTTTCGTTACAAACGATCTCAGCCTTGTTCTCTATTAGCCAATCCATACCTACCACTACGTCGAAGCTTCCAAGCCCAAAAGGAATAAGGTTTATGCTAAAGACATGATCATCTAATATTAGGGTACAGTCTCGGATTACCTCCTTAGTTTCTACCAAACTACCGTTTGCCAACTCAATTATATAAGGAGTCTGCGCATAACTAGGGGCCACCTCTAACATTTTCACAAATTCCGAGGATACGAAGCTATTATCAGCCCCCGTATCAAATAAGACTGTAGCATAATGATTGTTCAAGATAAACGTACCCGTCACACTTGTGGTTCCTGACGAGCTTCATTAGCTCCCAACACAAATGCTCTCCCACGAGCAGGATTTCCATTGTTGCCTTGTATTTGATTCGTCCCGATTGCTAGCACTTGATTTTGTTGATTATTCCCGAGATTCTGGTTGACCACTTGTCCCGTGCTCGGTTCAATCTCGGGCATGCATTGCGGTAATGCTCTAGACTTCCACACTCATAGCACCCACGCTGTCCACCTGCTTGTCTGACCGCATTGATTGGCACAGCTGGGTTCACTACAACCTTACAACTCTTAGCTAGATGTCCCACTTGCTTGCAGTTAAAACAAACCAGGCATGGTGCAGTATTCGGATGGTGAAGATTGCACTTGGTGCATTTTGGGTAAGCACCAGCATAGTCCTTCCTTGCTGGTTGTGCAGCTACATAACCCTTAACCACCTTTGCTTTCTTGTCTGCGTTACCACCCGCCTGCCTACTAGACTCACCCAGTCTCTTTTCTCTCTTTCACTTCCCTTGCCTAAGGCTCCGGTCCGAACCATCTCATCTGTCAAACTACCTGCTTTCAATATGGCATTCTGAATAGTCGGGGTGAGGCAGCAGTCACCATTCCCCGGATTTGCGGTACCAAACCCCATATGTATCGTTCATTCTCTTTGACTCTGGCGTCACCAGTGTGGCACTAGCTTTGCCAGTTCATGGAACCGGTCAGTATAAGCGGCATGCCCTGCTCCTACCATAGAGTGATTCCAAAACTCGTGTTCTAGTTTCTTCTGCATTCATTCATGGGGCAGTACTCTTCGGTTATTAATGCCTTAAAATCGGCCCAAGTCATGGCCATTGCCGCCTCTCTGCCTCGGGCTTGCACTTGTGTGTTCCACCATGTTAAAGCCTTGCCTACCAGGAGCAAAGGCATACTTTACTTTCTGGTTCTCACCACAATTACTAATGTCCATCACCGTCTCCATCTTTTCAATCCATCGGGTCAGGGCTATAGCTCCACCCTTCCTCAAACTCTTTCGCTTGCAAGTCATAAATTCTTTATAGGTGCAACCGACTCTACCACCCGACCATTTGCAGCAACAGGTCCTTCCCAACATTCCCTTTAGCACAGGTGCTTCACCACCATCAACCCCATCTTCATTACCATGCACCATTGTCCCCTTCACCCCCTTTCCATTGTTCATATAGTGTTACTCACTTGGGTAACAATCGTAGGTATTAGTGCAGCTATGTTTGAGCGATGATGGCGGCGATGTCAGGATTGCCGGCTTCATTGTTATCATTATTTGGTCCACCACGACCCCTACCACGCCCACCAGTACCTCTACCACGTCCTCGTCCCCTCGAGGCATCACCTCCACGGGCCGAGCTGCGGTAACTCTCTGGGCGGCATGTTCTAAAAAAATAAAAATAAAATATAAGAGCCCTCAATATTTATAATTCAACATTGCAACAACAGTAAGAAGAATTATTACGAATGGTAGGCAATCAGATAGTAGCACTTATTGTCAACACAACATCCAAAATTCATAAAGAATCTTTACTATTATTCAATCTTGATATTCGTATACCCCAATTTCAAGACTCAAATCCCACATACTAAACCCAAAATCATAGTCAAGATACTTAAGAACGAGAGTAAATCATAAAGGCTAATTGGTAGTAGTGTGGAGTGTCTCTAATTCATTCTTCTTTCCACTCCACGACAGGTGGCAATGAGTCCGCCGGTCATACGTCGTGCGAACTCTCTCTTGCCCTTTAAGGCTGGAGGGGCAGGTATACTGCCACCATCATTGCGAATAGTCGGTGGGGGCATAGCCACCTCCGTAATGGTCCCACATGGCTCTCACAACTGCTGACGGACCTGGGAACCGGTGGTGACTCAGGAGTACTATGATGTCCTTTGGATGAGGAGGGGGTTCCTCACTGCAAATGCCCTCCGGGGTGCTCCAAACCCATACGGCCTAAAACATCCTGTCATAGACCTCGTCCTCGTTTATGTCCACGCACCACTACTGCTTGCTCTACCGGCTTTGGCAGATCAAGCGCTTCTCTTCGTCCTCCGAATCAGACAAATATCAAATTATAATGAGGAACAGAACGAGTACCAAAGTCATGGCCTAAAAGAAGAAAACATAAATACATTCTCAAAAGAACAACACAAGAAAGAGGCGAGGACAACTCAAAATCAGAAAATAGTTAACACAAATATTCACACGTATAATGTACACATAATCCTATCATGTATACTACATGCGGGTACTTAGGTTATAGTCTAGGTCGAATAATCCACCTAATTCTCTATAACCAATGGCTCTGATACCAATCTGTCACACCCCCGCTGATAGCGGAAACACGAGGGCGCGACGGACGGGATCGTCATAACACATTGGGGTCTAAGAGAATCACTATATGCCATTCTCCGTAAATGAGTCATGACGACACCCGACACATACGAACTAGTGTCAAGTTCCATCATGTCATTACGAACAACAATAATGCAATATGTCCAACAAAAGTCCCAATAGAGCAAACACTCCAAAACAATTACAATCCGAAATAAATTCAACAAGAACATCCTTAACGACCAGTCCTAATTATCCAAAAGATCATAAACAAAACAAGTCCAAATGGAAGTCCAAAAATAGTCTATTGCTCCCAAGAGAGCGGTCCCATCTAAGTCCACATCCAATCCACCTATGCATTGTTACCTGAAAAGACATGCTCATAAAGGTCAACATACGTTGGTGAGTTCACAGGTTTAGAGTACAAAACATGCCGTGTAACCATGTAGAACAAAAATAAGAGTGTGTGAGTAAGAGAACATAGTAGTCATAGAATTCATACAAAACAATAGTCATGCCCATGTCCACAACCGGATTATATTCACCCAAGGGCTCGCCCAAGGCCAAGTTAGTCTTAGCTAGCATACCAACAACAAGGGTGGGGGTGTCAACCCGTTAGTACTAACAATACCTCTCCATGACAGTCCAGTCCACATACAGTCCAAGTACAGATAGCACATTTGTAAGAACTCTAGACTAAATCCTATGGTCCCAACCACACACAAGTTGTTTATAACACGGCGCAGAACAAAACATTTGAGCAAGCTTTTCCCCAAGAAAATATATTAAAAAGGGGCCGTGAAACTCACCTCAAAGTAGCAAAGTTCAATGTCCAACTCACAAAAACGACGAGCAAGCACTAAAAGCACAATACACAAAAAGGGTTACCACAACATACAATGACCAATCATGGGTGTAATCCTTTTAGTCCAGCCCTTAAGCTAATCAAGGTTTTCTATTGTCACGATTGTTAATTTAGTTCTTTGTAGAGACAATTAATCGATTCATATGCAAAACTTGTCTTAATTTTGATTAATTAGTTCCAACTCTTACTTTTTAAGTTTACCAAAATATTTCAGATTACATATCTGATTGCGCACCAGTCTTGTATAGGCTGTTTGGAGATCGAAAAGATAACGAATCATCGCGTAAAAAGTGTCGTTTGAAAGAAGAGACTTTAAATTAAAATACAAAAAAAGAATCATGTTCATTTGATAAAGTATGAGGAAGTTATGGCTCGAAGAACACAAGCTAACCTGCTGCCCAGATTCGTCGGTTTTGACCTTCTGTTTTGTTTGCAACGTTTGGAGGATCAAACGGTGTCGAAACGACACGAGGTCACTTGGGTTAGTTAGAGGACTCATAGAGCTACATTTTAGACCCAGACTTTGTCCCAATTGGTCGTATTTTGACCAAGTTATGACGTGTACAAGATGTCCCAATTTTCTGACAGCAAGCTGTCCAGTTTGTTAGTTCGTTCCCTTGTGTCACAAATCCCAAATAGGTTCGTTAACATTATGAGATTATAATATACTTTTATTCCAGGTTCTAATACATCATTATAAGTCCAAGATTTAGTTTAAGAGCAGGTCATCAAAGATTACAACCCAATATGGATAGATCCAAAGAATATACAAGTGCATAGATTAGGGTTTTTACCAACTAGAGACTCCGACAATCGAAGCTTCTAGATCTTCACGATCTAACACCCAAAACAAAGAATATGAGAAGATTAGATGAAGATTTTGTATTTAGATGATGAACATCATCAGATTTAGAGTAGAACAAGGATTAAAAGTTATCAAAATCACTTTTGCTTACCGTAGATTCGAAGGTGAGTAGTTTGTGCCTAGTTTAGGATCTTGAATGTCTTGATTCACCAAAAACTCGATGGATGGCTCAAGGATTTCAGAATTTTCGAATGGAATGAAGGAGAAGAGAGAATTTGGAGGGGAAGGTGGCTAGGGTTTCAAGGATTTGCAAAAAGTGTGAACAAATGAGGCCAAGGCAAAGGGGAAAACCCCTTTTACCCTAATTCGGCCGATTACAAGGGGGAAGAGGGCCTTCGGGCCCTTAGCCCATCTCGTGCAATCCGTCACGCCTCAATCCGCTTGTCGCCTAATTTTTACGTTTTCAAACTTCGCGCGCAACAACGGTTCCAACGAGCTATCACATGCCCTATGATTCGGTTATCTCACATTTTGGAAACATTTTATGTTTATTTACTAGGCTTTAGGAAAAGCCCATGGATGTAGATTTAGTTGAGTTTCGGTGTACTTTCGTGTTTTACTTTTTAGGGAAACCTTGATCGGGCTCAACACATAGGACCTCATACAATGACAAGCCCACTAGTCACATAATAATATAAACCCTAGGCCCAACGTAACACGTAGGCCCATTAACCAAATTTGGGCCCAACACGAAAACAAGCATAAATTAAGGCCAAGCCCAAATAAGACAAAAATTAAAGTCAAAAGCCAAAAACCCGAGTTAAGGCCAAGGTCAACGTACCTATTTTGGTGACGGATGTCACAAGTATGCCCGGAAAGAGAGCTTGACAAGGTCGAGCAAGAGTTTGTGAGTTTGGAGGCTGGAAATATGACTCACCAGGAGTACACTATAAAATTCAATGAAATGGCACGTCTGGTGCCTGATTTGGTAACCCCTGAAGCCAAAAGGATCAAGAGGTACATACAAGGGTTGCCTCTAGACATTCGTAGGGACATGGTCACTGCTCGACCTAGTACTTTTAGGTCAGCAGTGGACCTCAGTGGAAGGTTGTACGATCATCGTAGGCCGGTGACAGTGGGTGAAACAAAGAAAGTTTGGAACACTAATGGGAAGAGGTATGGAAGTGGTAACTACCAACCGGGAAACAAGAAACGCGAGTAGATGCAAAACAAGCGATCGTGAAGGAGGTAGAAGAAATTAAGGAATGTGGGAAGTGCGGGAGGAGGCATCCTGGAGAATGCCGGATGGGTAGCCCTGGGTGCTACCGGTGGGGAAGACTGGTCACTTGGCGAGAGAGTGCCCGAAAGTGGATAAGTGCTTCAACTGCCACGAGTCGGGGCACCGCAGCAATGATTGCAAGAAAGCTAAGGCGGGAGGCTCGGGAACTAGCGGGGAGGATGACAAAGGGCATGATGGAAAGCCCAAGGTCAAGGCAAGGGCTTTCACCATGAACAAGAAGGAAGCAAGGAAGGACCCGGACGTAGTGTCAGGTACGTTCCTTGTCAATGATGTTTGCGCCTCCATATTATTTGATAGTGGTGCCAGTAAGAGTTTTGTATCTGTATCCTTCTGTGCTACACTAGATGCTCAAACTAAGAAAATAGATGATGCCTTCGAAGTAGAAACGGCCGATGGTAAGTCCATTAGAATAGCCCGAGTGATAGAGGATTGCCACATTAAACTAGGAGATCATTACTTTCCCGCACAATTGTTTGCCATGCCCTTAGGAGGTTTTGACGTCGTACTAGGGATGGATTGGTTGGCTGCCCACGATGCTAACATAGTATGCCAGCAAAAGATGATCCGATTAACGGCCCCAGATGGTAGTCCGATTACGATCTACGGTGATAACGATTGCAAGGTTCCAAGGATCATTTCCGTGATCAAGGCGGAGAAATGTATGAGGCGAGGGTGCGGAGCTTATCTAGCGTGTGTAAGGATGTTAAAGATAAAGCGAAAGTGTTGTCCGATGTACCAGTGGTGCGGGACTTTCCTGACGTATTCCCGGAGGATCTGCCTGGAATACCACCGGATAGAGAGATAGAGTTTCAGATTGACTTGCTGTCAGGAGCCCAACCCATTGCCAAAGCACCCTACCGCCTAGCTCCCTCCGAGATGAAGGAACTCATGTCACAACTGCAAGAACTCCTTGACAAAGGGTTCGTTAGGCCCAGCATTTCTCCATGGGGTGCTCCCGTGCTATTTGTGAAGAAGAAGGATGGCAGCATGAGGATGTGTATAGATTACAGGGAGTTGAATAAGCTGACCGTGAAGAATCGTACCCTCTACCCGGATAGATGATCTGTTTGATCAATTGCAAGGGCAAGCTGGTTCTCCCGAATAGATCTCCGATCCGGATATCATCAACTGAAGGTAAGGGAGCAAGATATCCCAAAGACGGCCTTCCGAACACGCTATGGCCACTATGAGTTCCTGGTTATGTCTTTCGGGCTAACCAATGCTCCTGCGGCCTTCATGGACTTAATGAATCGCGTGTGTCGCCCGATGTTGGACCGATCAGTGATAGTCTTCATTGATGATATTTTGATATACTCAAAGAACAAAGGAGATCACGCTTGTCATATCAAGGAGGTGTTAGAAACTTTACGAAGGGAGAAACTGTATGCAAAGTTCTCTAAATGTGCCTTCTGGCTACAGGAGGTGCAGTTTTTAGGGCACATTATAAATTCCGAAGGAGTCATGGTTGATCCAGCAAAGGTGGAGGCAGTTACGCAATGGAATTCCCCAAAGACGCCATCCGAAATCCGTAGTTTCTTGGGATTGGCTGGCTATTATAGAAGGTTTATCAAAGATTTCTCGAAGATAGCTTCCCCATTAACAAGGTTAACGAGGAAGAACGTGGTGTTCGACTGGGGAAAAGAACAGGAAGAAGCGTTTCTGGAATTGAAGGATAGACTGACCAAAGCTCCTGTGCTAACCCTGCCAGAGGGAGATGAAGACCTAACGGTATACTCCGACGCTTCTTACTGCGGGCTAGGCTGTGTGTTGATGCAAAGAGGAAAAGTTATAGCTTACGCATCCAGACAGCTAAAGGACACGGAGGTTAATTACCCGGTTCACGACTTGGAACTTGCCGCAGTAGTGTTCGCATTGAAGATCTGGAGACACTATTTGTATGGAACTAAGTGCGCCATATTTACCGACCACAAAAGTCTGAAATATTTCTTTGAGTAGAAGGACCTAAATATGAGACAAAGGCGGTGGTTGGAGTTGATAAAGGATTACGACTGTGAAATCCATTATCACCCGGGTAAGGCGAACGTGGTAGCCGATGCCCTGAGCCGAAAGGAAGGATATGAACCGATCCGGGTGAAGGCGTGCCAACTAGTAGTGACCCCAGATGTTATGAGGATGATAAGCAAAGCTCAAATAGACGCTTTAAAAGAGCAGCAAATCAATAAGGAAAGGATGGTGGGAAAATTGGATGAATTGGTAGAGAACACCTTGGGTGTTAAGACCTTCCATGGCAGGATATGGGTTCCGAAGCATGGTGACTTGCGGGAAAGATTATGGACGAAGCGCACAAGACCCGCTACTCAATTCACCCAGGCGCGAATAAGATGTACCACGATTTGAAGAAAGATTATTGGTGGCCCGGGATGAAGAGAGATGTGGTTACGTATGTAAATAAATGTCTCACGTGCCTACAGGTGAAGGCTGAGCACCAAAGACCTTATGGTTATGTTCAGCCATTAGAAGTACCAGAATGGAAGTGGGAACATGTTACCATGGACTTCATCACCAAGCTACCCCGTACGGTAAAAGGCCACGACGCGATATGGGTGATAGTTGATAGACTAACTAAGAGTGCGTATTTCCTTCCAATCAAGGAAGCAATTAGTTCAGAAAAGCTTGCTGAACTGTTTATCCGAGAAATCGTGGCGCGACATGGTATGCCCGTATCGATTGTTTCAGATAGAGATACGCGGTTCACCTCGAAGTTTTGGAAAAGGTTCAATGAAGAAATGGGCGCGAGGTTGCATGTTAGTACCGCATACCACCCACAGAACGATGGGCAATCGGAAAGAACGATCCAGACACTAGAAGATATGCTTCGGGCATGCGTCATCGAATTTGGCGGTAATTGGGATGATCATCTGCCACTAGCAGAGTTCTCCTATAACAACAGCTACCACGCCAGTATTAAGATGCCCCCATATGAGTTATTGTACGGTCGACGGTGCAGAACTCCTATTTGTTGGGGTGATATCGGACAGAAGGAGCTAGGAAGCCTAGAGGTAGTGGAAGCCACAACGGAAAAGCTGGAGAAAATCAAGGAGTATATGAAGGCTGCAAAGGATAGACAAAAGTCATACGCCGATAGAAGGAGGAGACCAATAGAATTTAGCGTGGGTGACATGGTAATGTTAAAAGTGTCGCCATGGAAGGGGATTATCCGATTTAGGAAGAGGGGGAAACTGAGTCCCAGGTTTATTGGACCATTTAAGGTACTAGCACGAGTTGGGGATGTAGCCTACAGGCTAGACCTTCCAGAAGAATTAAGTGGGATTCACCCTACCTTTCATGTGTCGCACTTGAGGAAATGTTTAGCACCGGACGAGGTAGTCGTGCCTCTAGATGACATCGAAGTGGACGAGAAACTTAACTATGTAGAACAACCAGTGGCTATACTGGATCGGAAGGAGAAACAATTGAGAAATAAAGTAGTCAAGCAAGTTAAGGTGCAATGGAAACACCGAAAAGGGACGGATGCCACCTGGGAATCCGAGGAGGAAATGAGACGCCAATACCCCGATCTGTTTAATGACGAGTCAGGTTTCGAGGACGAAACCTAAATAAGGGGGGGAGACTTGTAACGCCCCGAAATTTCCCGAAACAAGCCACTTAATAATAATGGGCTTTTAAGGGTTAATTTAAGAAATAAAGGGGTAAATTAGTGGGCTATGGATAAAATTAGTCTTAATGGGCTAGGCTTAATGGGTTTAAGGGCCCTAATCAGCCCTTAAACATGCATGAACAGCTCCATCTTCACCATTTCAAACCCTAGCCACCAAATTCGTAGAGAGAGAAAGTAGAGAGAGAAAGTGAAGAAATTCAAGATTTAGAGCTTGAAGGTTTGAAGGATTGAAGTTCTGGTGGATTGGAGCATCAAAACACAAGGAAAGAGCAACAAAACAAGGTAAGAATCGACCTCTAAGGCCCTCTGTAGATCAAACCCGGATTCTAGGGTTTTGGGGTTTTGAAAAGTTTAAAGAAACACATAAAGGTCGAATTTTTACGTATGAAAACGTGTAAAAAGCTTAGATTTGAGTTCATGGAAGGTAAACTAAGGATTTGGACGTAAAAAGTTAAGATTTTGGGTTAAAAACGGGCTGGATCTGAGTTTTTGTTTATCCAGCGAAACTGGGCCCCGATCCAGCGAATTTAAGTATTCATCCAGCGAAACTGCACATTAGTTCAGCGAGACTAGGAGAAGTACCAGCGAAACTACAGTTTCGCCCGCTAAGACCTAGACTGACCTATAGACTTCGCAAGAATAGGGAATTCCAACGAAAGTTGGGCGCTCAAGGCAGCGAATCTGTCTAGCGAAACTAGCAGAAGTGATGCCCAGCGAAACTGCAAGCGAAACTGTAGTTTCGCTGTAGCGAAACTATGGGCGAAACTATGAAGAAAATGATGTTTTTGCATATTAAAGGGCACATTTAATAGCCAGGGGCGTTGCCCCTTGGACCCCACTAGGGGCTGCCGCCCCTAGAACCCCGCTATCAGGGGCTGCCGCCCCCGAACCCCCGCTGTCCCGCGGAGGGTCAGTTATCTGGTACATCTCTCATGATTGATGAAATGTGAATGCTTAGACTAAGAGTTTGCTTCTTATTATGTATTGTGTTGTGTTATATTATGTATACTTAAACATGACAGTGAAACATAAAGAAAGGTTATGAGGCCCATAACATGTACCTTGATAAAGTGATAAAGTAAAGCCTTGCAAGCAATTGATAAAGGAGGGTTGCATTCGTTGTACCCTCACCAGTGATAAAGTGATAAAGTATGCTCGAACAGGCAGGTCAGTAAGTCCTAAATTGGCATGACAATAATGGCCTGATCGGGTACGGCAGTAAGTCCTTAATTGGCATGTCGGTAAAGTCCTAGGCGAGCCTAGGCACCGATAGTGACAGAGAATTGACGGATAAAGAATAGTAATAAATAACAATAAATGATAAAGTAATGATAAAGTGATAGCTTGTGTGTATTTATATTTTGATAGACAATGATTGTTTTCAACTGATAAAGCTAATATCTCTTACGCAAGTTATTTAGCAAAGTAAACCTAGAATTCACTCAGCGAAGCTGACTTTTGTATGCATATCAGTTGACAGTAAGAGTTAGAGCTTATGGGATGTGAGCTTGGAATGGAAGCTTCTTGGCACTCAAAGACTGGCATCCCCGATAAAGAAAAGCTTAAAAGGACATTTAAATAGTTTTGATGTTTAAAGACAATGTTTATAATTTAATTTAACTACGTTGTAATGGGTTGAATTACGGTATATTTTTCCGCTGCAATATATATATTTATACACATATGAGTAAATAATTGCTTTAAATCTATGTTCGCTGTGAATGGCCAACTGTGAGGCTTCCCTGAGAAAGGTGGGCCTTACATTAATGCAAACTCCATAGATGTATGAAGAGAACAAAGTTTTTGTTAGTTTAGTAGATCTGTAAAATTTACATAATAGTATGTTGTATACACTTTCATATATATTTTATTGGTAGCCTTTGTTATTGTTCTTTTACATTTAGCATTGTTATTTTTAGTGGTAATGAAGAACATGATTAATGAATAAACCAAGCTTTTAATGCAAAACTCCATAGACGTATGAAGAGAACAAAGTTTTTGTTAGTTTAGTAGATCTTTAAATTTACATAATATTATGTTGTATACACTTTCATACATATTTTTTATTGGTAGCCTTTGTTATTGTTCTTTTACATTTAGCATAAACACTTCTAAAGTTTTCCGTTTAAGTATACATGTTGTGATTCTGATTGTTAGATTTGTTTCATTTGTAAATGGGATGAAATAAACATAGTTGTTGTTGAACATTTCTAGCTTCAGATAAACTTTTTAATTATATGTGATTCATTGTCAAGTCCTAAACTGGATGCATATATTCTCTCAAATAGGTAAAAAACAACATCTTTTTTTAGTTTTTTTCAACTTTATTATGTTTTGTTTTATTTATCTCATTACATAAACTTCCAACTTTCAAAGCAAGATAGGAGATTATTCGATTTTAGCGCATCTCTGGCTTATTTGTAAATAAGATGGTGTGAACAATTTTGATTTTATCTTTGTAATTATCCAGAATTGACAATTTCAGTTGTCTAAACTTTATCAAATATCTCAATTAGTTAATGATCTTAACTTTTTTATTTGTTAGTAGAAACAAGAAAAGATCAAATTAGATCTTTCCAATAATTAACATTTCCTACTTAAGTAGCCCATTTTAAATAGCAACAATACTCTTTTAGAGTTTCTTGATTGGTCCTCATTTTAATTGAATAAGCCCAGTGATAGAAGTGATATATATCTTGTTGAATAAGTAAATTAAAAATATTATTTACATTAGATAAATTTCTCTCTTTTACATATTGATGCGTCTTATCATCATTGATGAGCTTTATATGCATGAATGCATGCCATACATTGTTAGTGCACAAAAGAAGTTTAAAAAACTAATTAGGAATGCTTAAAATGTCATGTCTATGATTTCTTCGTTTTGCTTTATTAGTTTCTAAAGTTATGTTTGATAAAATAAAAAGAAAATAACATGAAAATTAAGGTCATCTTTTTATTTCATTTGAATATTTAGTAAGTGCTTTTAATCCTCAACTGAGATATATTTAATAGCAGAAACTTCAGATTCCCACTTGACCCATATGAACCATTTGATCCACTTGTTCAGTTCACCCATTTGACCCACTTTACACTTTTCTGGCGATATATTCTTTTGTTGTTGCTGTTGACTTTTGTCTGACTTGTGTTATGGGTCCATTTATGTTTATAATGTTGATTTAATGTTGACTGTTTGGTATTTTCAACTGGGTTTAAATCAGCTAACAAACATATGCTTACAAAATATACAACTAATTGTTATCTTTTTTAGTTGGGTTTAAATCTGCATCAACTGTTAATATGCTTTCATTTCAGGGAACGACTTTGGATGGATGGGCAAGGATCAAAGTTTAAAAAATCTATTTATAAACTTAAGCCCAACAATGTAATAATAATGTTGCAGGCCTTTATTCGTACTAGGAGATCAAATGGTCTACAAATTCAACATGTCTCTGAACTAAATTTCTTGATTTGAATTTCTACAATCATGTTTCTGTTATAAATAAGTTTAGCTTACATTTAAATGTTTTAGGACATGTAGGTGTTTGAAGAGTTTTAATCTAATTGAGTTCTAGATTCATGAAGTATTAAGTATTTTGATCTTTTGGTAACGTGTTTTAAGTATTTTGATACGTGCATCAAAGTATGGTGTTGCCAATTTGACTATACCAAGTGAAGGCCCATATATAGTCTTAATTTGGTCTAATCTTTATAGTAGTGGTATTGTTCGTTTTGCTATACATGTGTAAATTAGGAGAAGAAGGTTGAGTTTTTAAAAGTATGATTACATTATTTAAAAGAAATGAGGTCATAGCCGAAGACTTAGAGTATTGTAGCAGCAACAAATCTTCATCGATTGCAATCAGGCCCGTTGACAAGAGCACTTCTATGTGATCAGCAGAAACTGAAATGGAGATATCAAATTTCAGCAGTTGATGGTAAGTTATAGACTTTTAAACCATTTGATTCATTTCTCTATCCCCTAATTTGTTTTACTATTATTTGTTTACTCTATTGGCAACTAAATTTAACTTAGTATGGTGAAATAGGTAACAGTTATGATGCATACATGATCTGAATTTTATTTGGTCCAGACGATAAGTATATTCTTAAAGAGCTTTTACATATCCCTGAATAAACTGACGGTGCACTTAGCCACATCTATGTCTATATTTTGGATGACCAAGTTGATGGTGGTTGAGATATATGGCCAATTGCTATTCGTGGTCATTAAGCAGATGTTGATGGCTCAGCTACTCTTTGATGTCTTAAATGTACCCATGCTTATTATATGCTACTTGTTGACAACTATTAACAAAACACAATAAAGGAAGTTAATATGGTATGCTGCTCTCGTCTTTTACTAAATCATGTTCAATTGTTGATTATACTTTCCATATACCTTACAGATTGATTCAATAAAATTTATATATTCGAGCATCGACCAACGTTGATAAATATCGAGCAACCATGGATGCCTTTATAGTTGAAGCTTTTTCAACAATATCATCGGTAAAAGCCACTTATGTGGAGTTGCAGTATGCTAATTTAATAGGGTGATTGATAGATGCATCTGAATTAAATGTGGAGTGGTTTTGGTTGATACTTAAACTAAGATTTCACCCGCCGCATCAATTTACAATAGAGCTTGTTTCGAAATGTAATTTTTTTTGGGGTGATTAGTACTAACGTATAGATCATCAAAATAAAATCTTTCAACCTTTATAACCCTTGCTGTATAAGGCGGGTCACACCTATAGTATTTAATAAATTAAAGTTCAAAAATGGATGTTTTTATTTGCTTCTATGTTTCTTTACACTTTTTATGTTGGTGAATTTTTTCGTGATTTTCAAACGCACCATCACATTGTTTTTCTATTCATATTTTGATGCTTAAAATCAATTAGTCATTTTTCTTATTTTCAATTAATTTTTTATAAAATTACAAATATTAAAGTTTTAATTTTATGGACATTATGATTTAAATTTTTTTAAAACGTTAGCGTAAATACTAATTTATAAATCATTGAAACTAATTTTATAAATTTAACTTCCCGCTGCAACGCGCGGGAATACCTACTAGTACTATATAATGCAGGAAAGATGGTAGGAAGGTCATTTTCCACGTCTTGTAAGACGCGCCCCTTCAGTCTCCACCATTACTCCCGGCGATTGTTCCCATCACTCTCCTTCACTCAAGCAATTGAATCATCCATAACCGAAGCAAGCAATTGAAGTTCCCATTTAATGAAGCAATTCAATCATCCAGAAAAGTGCCTTCTTATCTTATCCCTTTTCTTCACCTCTGTCTCTCACCTCAACTCTCTGGCGATAGCGGTGTCGACCTCTCATCTCAACAACAGTGTGATATCATTGGGGACCCATACTTTCACTTACATTTGGATTCCGGTAACCGCGATGTCATCATCGTCTTTTCATCCCATCGACGAGTAAATTATTTTGATCTCACGCTATATTCATCAATCACGTAGGTTAAGTATTAATTCAATAATTTTTGTTGTTGGTGATGTAGTGATATTTTTAAGTTTTTGTTCCGCTGATTTATGCTCATATTCTTCCTCTAAGTAAGTTGTTTAATCTATTTTTTGATTTTACTTTGCCTGTTATAATTCACTCTAATTTTTTAAAATTTATCTTTTGATCGAGAGGTATTGATTATTTACCAATGTCGGATGTAATTATTGATGTGGAATCTGTAACCATTGGTGTTAGTTTTTAGGGTTTCGGCGGCGACCATCGATGACTACAGGAGAGGGTGACACATAAGGCTTAAGAGTGTCCGATGATGACTAAGGAGAAGATTTGCAGCAAACAAGGTAACATCTCACTGTCACTTTTCTTGTTTGATTTTCTGGAGGGTTCCAACGCCGATTACGACACACCGTGTTTCACTAAATTTTCCCTCACAACTTTTTGTTCCACTAAGTTTGAGGTTCTGATTATAATAAAGGGTTGTTTATGTGTATGATATATCATGTAAAGTGGGGCAGCAAGGAGAATCAAAAGTGGAACAAAAGGTTACACCTGATGATAATTTCTGAAGTTATATCATTAAAAATGGTATCACTCATATTTGTTTTTTTTTTACTTATTACAGCGTGAAAGGGATGTGTCTATTTGGAGAATTAATTAGGATGGATGTGGTTAACAATTTAGAAAAGGGAATAGCAAAAAAAACTTTTAATATATAGGTTATCGATAGCAGTTTTGAGTGCAATAAATACATATACATGATATCCACATGAATTGATTACATTTAAAATAACATCACAATTTCCTCTAATTATTCTTCTGTCACCTAACTTTATAATTAGTTTTTAAATAGTAATTGGAAGTTAATACCGGGTAGTAGAAAGAGTGAAGAATGATTCAGATAATTTCAAATTTGTTTTATTGTAATGTAATAAAAGATCATTCCTTTACTCAACCAGATTATGGATTATAAAGTATGCACAGGTAATGTAATCTAATCTTTCTCTAAGTTTTGGATTTCACCCCACTTTTAGTTCACTTTCTTGTTTTTAATTTTGTTAGTCTGTTCTTTTTATTCTTGCATCAGTTTTACCCTTTCTTTATCTGAATCAATTGTATAGTTCTTGTAAAGATAGTATTACCAATTTCTTACTTTCATTCTAGGGAAAGGAGACATGCACTTGAGGTTGCTGTCAAATTTGTGGGGTTTGCGTAGTGTAACATCACGTAGAATGCTATGTATATTGTGTGTGATTATTAATCCCATAACTTCATTCTAGGGTCAACCACTTGAATGGTAGAATCTAACATTGAGAAGCCAAACTCTTCTATTGGTTACTGGGCTTGACCTTCAGGCTTCAGGTATTCAAGAGTTTATAAGTTTTCTTCCTTAATCGACATTTGTTGTTTTAATAAAGCATGCTGTAATGGTTTTCAGGCTTTAAACATGGGTTTTTTATGTGGCAATCTTGACTATCTTTCTACTTAAATGCTACATAAGTTAAAAAATGTTAACTGATTACATCTTTCGTTTTAATTAGTAGCTCAAACCATAGCTTCAATCTGCATTGGGCAGTGATCAAAATATTGTTCATTAGCATGATGTGGATTGATTCCATATAATCATTTAAGTAGGATGGCAGAATAGTGAATATGAAATTTGATACAATGTAAACTCATATTTCAAGTATCAAAATCACAGCCTATTAGAAATTTAAAACTTCATAACAGTTGTAATATTAATGCATGAGAGATATATGGGGCTTTGCTAATTGTACTGCATCCCTTTTGAGTTAATAGGAGTGATTGCAATATTTTTAGGACACTCTCATAGTCTCACGTGTAAACTATTCGGTAGTCTATGGCAGGGGCGGACCTACCCCCATGGGAGGGGGGCGGCCGCCCACCCTAAATTTTTTTTTTTATGTTATTATACGTTCGTTTTTGTATCCGCCCCCTGTAAAATTTGTAATCGCCCCCCCTTCGAAACCCAATTTTTTTTTAATATAAACTAGACTTGTAAAACCCAATCTATTTAAACCCATTTTCAAGCCCAAATTAAATTTAGCCCAAAATTAAACAATTAACCCAACCCAAAATTAAACATTAACCCAACCCAAAATCAAATCCAATTACTTAAAAAAAAAAAACAAAAACCCAATTGGCCCCATCCCCATTCCACACTCAAAAATTCAGTCCGCACCCATCGGCTGCGCCTGCAACTGCCTCCCCGCCGGCCGCCGACATCGGAGCTGCGCGCCTGCGCTGCGAGCTGCGACCGCCTCTTCATCTCCTCGGTCCTCCCCTCTGCATCAACCCTCCTCGCATCTCCGATTAAGGTACAATTTTGTATCTTAATTATTTGATTTCTTAATTTTTGGTTAGAAACTAGGGTTTGATTGGTTTGAATATAGAATTATATGTTTATATTGTCTATTTGTGGTTAGAAACTAGGGTTTGATTGATTGGTTTGAATATAGGATTATATTGTAATATTGGTTTGAATTTTGTATTCTAAGTTTGTGATATAATTTGGGTTAACATAGGAATTATTAGTCACGTTATGGAACGATTTTTCAAGAGTAAAGTGGAGAATCTTCGTCTAAAACTCCCGAATATGTTGACGTGGGTACACTTCCTTCGGACCCTGCTGATCGCAAACCACTTTCATCGTATAACCCTAATCAACGAGATGAAATTAGGAGGGCATACTTACTTAGAGGGCCATGTCAACCAAAAGATATTGTATTCCCACAAACAAAGATTGGTAAAGAATTAAGACGTTTTAATGAAAGTTGGTATGATGCTCATCCAAGATGGTTAGAATATAGTATAAAGAATGATCGTGTGTATTGCTTATGTTGTTACTTGTTTAAAGGGTATTTGGAGATTTAAAAGACGCGTTGTCTCTGATGGTTTTAATGGTTGGAAAAAACAAGAAAGGCTTGTTAAACATGTGGGTGAAGTTAATAGTTTGCACAACAAATGTTTGAAAAAGTGTGATGATTTGCTTAATGAAAATCAATCGATACGAGCCGCCTTTAAGAAGCAAGATTCAAAGCAAAGGTATGAATACCGACTTAGATTAGGTGCTTCTATAAGACTTGCCAAAAAATTATTGAATCAAGGACAAGCATTTCGTGGTCATGATGAATCGGATGATTCATTAAATAAAGACAACTTTTTGGAACTTTTAGAATTAATGGGTGAAATAGATGAAGAACTTGGGAATGTTATCTTAAGGAATGCACTCGGGAATAATCAAATGACATCTCCAAAAATTCAACAAGATATCAAACATTGTTTTGCTCAAGAGGTACTAAAACAAATTTTGAAGATCTTGATGGTGATGTTTTCTCTTTATTAGTTGATGAATCAAGTGATATTTCCAAAAAGGAACAAATGGTCGTTGTTATTCGATATGTGAATAAGTATGGGGTAGTTAAGGAACGGTTTATTGGACTTGTTCATGTGATGGAGACATCCGCATTGACGCTTAAATCCGCTATTGATGATTTATTTGCTCGAAATGGATTAAGTTTGGCTAATATTAGAGGCCAAGGTTATGATGGTGCAAGTAATATGTCGGGCGAGTTTAACGGACTAAGAGCATTAATTTTAAAAGAAAACGTTTCCGCATTCTATGTACATTGTTTTGCTCATCAACTACAACTTGTTGTTGGGTTGCGCATAAACATACAAGTGTTTGGAAACTTTTTGAAATGATAGGGTGTCTAACAAATCATTAGTGCATCTTGCAAACGACAAGATAAGCTTCGTGAAAGTCAAGATTTCACGAAGATCCTGATAAACAGGATTATTTAAGAAATCTTCTTTATGATGAAGAATTTTTATGTTTTTATACTAGAGGTCACTGTTTATGACCCTATGATTGTTGAGGATTCACATAAACGAATTACTTAAGAAATCCTCGGTTTCATATGCTTCAGCAACAATCATAGTAATAGTTAGGCATTGTAAAGATGTAATTAGAAATGATGAAGTCTTTTGTATAATACTTTTGTAATGTAATGCAACATTAGATGTTTTGTAACCGACGTACGTTGTATTAAATGGCAAAAGTATTTATAGTAAAAGAAAGTTTATCTTGTATGTTTCCGCTGCAATGTTTTATTTAAATGTATGCGATGAATGACCAACTGTAAGCGTCCCGGGAACGGGGCCTTACAAGTTGGTATCAGAGCCAAAGTTTAAGTTAAATGGGTAAATTTTCAAAATAAACATAAACTTGAACTGAAAATAGGACAGAAAGGAAGAGAATGGCATCTGAGTAGTTGCGTGCCATCAGGTATTTTTATTAAAGTTAACTAGTATTACGTGCGCATGTTATGTGATGTATGTGTTACTGTTAGAGTTAGATACTAACGTAGTCAGGACAGGTAATGCTCGGGTACGAAGAGTAAAGTAAGTGGCTAATCACAACTGGCCACTGTAATTAGGAACTTGCTATACTTGACATAAACTGAGCTATTTCCTTGATTGACCGTGTTGGTATTTGAATCTTTCAGTGTGGTAGAAAATGGCTGGTGGTAGATCTTCTAAAGCTTCCCGGTGGTGGCGGATGTGGTGCTGAACCACGAGCCACAAGAGGAAG
Source organism: Flaveria linearis (assembly GCA_024085815.1). Lineage (NCBI taxonomy): Eukaryota > Viridiplantae > Streptophyta > Magnoliopsida > Asterales > Asteraceae > Flaveria > Flaveria linearis. The sequence goes on along the minus strand of CM044017.1, from coordinate 19,698,449 downwards.
ACCTAGGTGAAGAAAGTGGTTCATGAAGAACCCGATACTCCACATCAGGAGGGGGTAGATGAGAGCGCTAACTTGAGAGCCTCGGTAAAAGAGGCAGTGGTTGAGGAGGTACATCAAGTCATGCAGACGATCTTACCGTCTGTGGTAACCGAAGTAATTAAGGCTGTCAGGGAAGGTGAAAGAAAAGAGAGGAACCGGTCCTCGGGAAGACAGGAACAATCGGGGTCGGGAACGGTTATTTCTGATGATGAAGAAGAAGAGGAAGAGGAGCCTGTGCAGGAGCAAGCACGAGGCTGTAATTATGGGGCATTCATGAGGTGCAAGCCTCCTACTTTTGACGGTAATGGTACTGCGGCCGATGCTCATCGATGGGTGAGAGAGATGGAGGGTGTCCTCGATATCAGTGAGTGCCGAGAGGACCAAAAAGTGAAGTTCGCTACCCACTCCTTCACAGATTTGGCTTTATGCTGGTGGGACAATATAGTCCAAGCCGAGGGTAGCAGGGCCATTGGTAAAATGAAGTGGTCCGAATTGAAGAGGTTGGTGATCGAGGAGTTCTGTTCTCATCGGGAAGTAGAAAAAGTTGAGAGAGAGTTCCTGCAGCTAGAGGCAGGGACGATGACCCACCAACAGTATACCACGAAATTCAATGAAATGGCACGTCTGGTGCCGGACCAGGTGACACCTCTGTCACGAAAGATAAAGAGGTATATACAGGGTTTGCCGGCGGATGTTCGCAGGCATATGATCGTCGCCCGACCAACTACCTTTAGGTCAGCGGTGGACCTGGCTGGGAGGTTGTATGATGAACGGGCGGTGGTGGCGGTGACGGATGGTAATAGGAAGGGTGGTGACCGGAATTGGAACGGGAAGAGGTTTGGTCGGAGTGATACTTCGACGAGCAACAAGAAGGCCCGGGTGGACGATCGTCGTGTGGCCACACCGGGTGCGGGACTGAGGAGGTGTGGTAAATGTGGAAGGGAGCATGGTGGGGAGTGCCGACTGGGGCTGAACGTTTGTTTCAAGTGTGGAAATCCCGGTCATATGGCTAGGGAGTGTAAGGGCATGAGGTGCTTCACTTGTGGGGAAAGCGGCCATATGAGTAAGGATTGCAAGAAGCCGAGGTCTAAAAGTTCCGGCGTGAAGAAGACGGGGAAAGAAGGGTCGAAGGCAAGCGCCAGGGCATTCACGATGACGCAAGAAGAGGCTAGGACGGACCCTGATGTAGTGTCAGGTACGTTTCTGGTGAACCAAACTTTACCCTCCGTATTATTTGACTCGGGTGCCAGTAGGAGTTTTATTTCTGCTACTTTCTGTGCCAAACTGCCTGTTAGTCGTAGACGTGTGGATGTACCGTTTGACGTAGAGACTGCTTTAGGTAAAACTACCAGGATTTCCGAGGTGATAGAGGGTTGTGACGTAGAATTAGAGGGCCACAAATTTTGGTTAGACCGTTTGCGATGACTTTGGGTGGTTTTGATTTGGTGCTTGGGATGGATTGGTTGGCGGACTTTGAGGCGAATATAGTGTGTCGAAAGAAGATTATTTGCTTGACAGCGCCTGATGGAAGTTCGGTAACTGTTTATGGGGATCGGGTCACGACAATTCCGAAGGTGATCTCAATGGCGGTGGCAGGAAAATGTATGAGGCGTGGATGTAGCGCCTTCTTATGTTATGTAAAAGATGTAGAAACGCCAACACCACAACTATCCGATGTTCCAGTAGTGTGTGATTTTCCAGATGTGTTTCCCGAATACTTATCGGGGGTGCCACCTGACAGAGAGGTCGAGTTCCAGATTGACCTGATACCGGGCGCCCAACTGTTGCCAAAGCACCGTATCGATTGGCTCCGACGGAAATGAAAGAGTTGATGGAGCAGTTGCAAGAGTTGTTGGATAAGGGGTTTATTAGACCGAGTATCTCACCTTGGGGTGCTCCGGTCCTGTTCGTGAAGAAGAAAGACGGTAGCATGAGAATGTGTATAGATTACCGTGAGTTAAACAAGCTGACGGTAAGAACAGATGCCCTTTGTCGAGGATCGATGACTTGTTTGATCAACTACAGGGTGTCAGTTGGTTTTCAAGGATAGACCTTCGATCGGGCTACCATCAACTGAAGGTGAAAGAACAAGACATCCCTATAACAGCTTTTCGTACGCGCTACGGTCACTACGAGTTTCTTGTCATGTCATTTGGTTTGACCAATGCGCCGGCTGCTTTTATGGATTTGATGAACAGAGTGTGTCGGCCGATGTTGGATAAGTCAGTTATTATATTCATCGATGATGTCTTGATTTATTCGAAGAGTGAGACTGAGCATGCCGGTCACATTCGAGTAGTTCTGGAGACGTTGAGAAGGGAGAAGTTGTATGCTAAATTCTCCAAGTGCGTATTCTGGTTGCGTGAAGTTCAATTCTTGGGTCACGTGGTGAATCCGGATGGGATTATGGTTGATCCGGCAAAGGTGGAAGCAGTAATGCAATGGAAGTCTCCAAGGACGCCATCCGAGATCCGTAGTTTCTTGAGTTTGGCGGGTTATTACAGACGATTCATTCAAGACTTCTCCAAGATTGCTTCTCCACTGACCAAGTTGACCCGGAAGGATGTGAAGTTTGTATGGGGTCAGGCTCAGGAAAAGGCGTTCGAAGAATTGAAACGAGGTTGACCCAAGCTCCTGTGTTGGCATTACCCGATGGAAGTGAAGACTTGGTGGTTTATTCTGATGCTTCCTACTCGGGGTTGGGGTGCGTACTAATGCAAAGGGGGAAGGTGATAGCCTATGCATCCCGACAGCTGAAAGTTCATGAGGTTAATTACTCTACCCATGACTTGGAGCTAGCAGCCGTGGTCTTTGCATTGAAGATTTGGAGGCACTATCTCTACGGGACGAAGTGCACCATCTTTACCGACCACAAGAGCTTGAAGTACTTCTTCGAGCAAAAAGATTTGAATATGCGGCAGAGGCGATGGTTGGAACTTATAAAGGATTATGATTGTGAAATCCACTACCATCCGGGCAAAGCCAACGTGGTGGCGGATGCCCTTAGCCGAAAAGAGAGGCCCGAGCCGACTCGGGTGAAAGCGTACCAGCTGATCATGACCTCTGACGTGATGAAGCAAGTCAAAGAGTTCCAAGATGAGGCATTGAAAGAAGATCATCTTAACTCTGAAAGAATGAGAGGCCTGGTTGCGGAGTTGGGTGAGAACACAACTGGTGTTAGAACCCGGTTTGGGCGTATGTGGATTCCTCGTCTTGGGGATCTGCGATTGAGGATTATGGACGAAGCTCATAAGACTCGGTACTCTATTCATCCCGGTGCTATCAAGATGTACCAAGACATGAAGAAAGATTATTGGTGGCCGGGTATGAAACGCGATGTGGTGGAGTATATGAGTAAATGCCTTACTTGTTTGCAAGTGAAGGCCGAGCACCAGAAGCCGTATGGAAAGATTCAACCTCTGGATATACCGGAATGGAAATGGGAGCACATCACCATGGATTTCATTACAAAGCTGCCACGTACCCCGAAGGGGTATGATACTATATGGGTGATTGTGGATCGTCTGACGAAGAGTGCTCACTTCGTGCCGATGCGCGAGACATATTCATCCGAGAGGTTGGCCGATCTTTTCATCAAAGAGATTGTGACTCGTCATGGTGTACCGGTGTCGATTGTGTCTGATCGCGACACCCGGTTTACATCCAAATTCTGGAAGAAATTCCACGATGCTATGGGGACGAGGTTGCATATTAGCACGGCTTATCATCCTCAAACTGATGGTCAGTCGGAGAGGACCATTCAGACGTTGGAGGATATGCTTCGAGCATGTGTTATCGATTTCGGGGGAAGTTGGGATGACCACTTACCGTTAGCTGAATTCTCATACAACAACAGCTATCATGCTAGTATTGGCATGCCACCCTATGAGATGCTATATGGTAGGAGATGCAGAACACCCTTCTGTTGGGGTGATATTGGTCAGAAGGAATTGGGAGCGTCGAAGTGATAGAGGCTACGACTGAAAAGCTTGAAAGGATCAAAGCCTATATGAAGGCAGCCAAAGACAGACAGAAGTCGTATGCTGACAAGCGACGCAGGCCGATTGAGTTCCAGGTGGGAGATCGGGTTATGTTGAAGGTCTCACCCTGGAAGGGTATCATTCGGTTCCGAAAGAGGGGCAAATTGAGCCTAAGGTATATAGGCCCTTTCCGAATCATTGCTCGAGCAGGAGAGGTGGCCTATAGGTTGGATCTACCAGATGAGTTAAGTGGAATTCACCCGACTTTCCACGTGTCTCACCTGAGGAAGTGTTTGGCGGACGAGGATATGATCGTCCATTGGGGGACATCGAGGTAGACGAACGGCTCAACTATGTAGAGCAACCAGTGACGATCATCAATCGCAACGAGAAGAGGTTAAGGAATAAAGTGGTTCCCCTTGTGCGTGTACAGTGGAAGCACAGAAAGGGATCTGAGTCTACGTGGGAGACTGAGGAAGAGATGAGATAACATTACCCACGTCTATTCGAGGAATAACAGGTTTCGGGGACGAAACCTTTATAAGGAGGGTGGACTTGTAACACCTGAAATTTTGATTAGACGAAGAGAAACAATAAGAAGAAAAGAAAAGAAAGAATTTCGAAGGAAAAGGAAAGGAAAGAGAAAATAGAAGGGGGTTTTGTGTAAAAGTACAAAGAAGAGAGAAATATCTGATATACATAAGGATGGCTGCCCACTCTTTCCCTCACAACCCCCAAATCTTTGAAGCTTTCTAGAGAGAGAAAGAGCAGACCACGAGATTTCGGAGAAAGAACAAGAAGAAGAAGAAGACTGATACGCGATACAAGACCTCACGGCTACGGATTTCGAAGAAGTCATACCCAACAACACAATGTGAGTTCTAAGACCCCTCCTTTTATGCATTTCGAACGATTTTGGGGCTGGAACACATTTTAAAACAGTTTTCGAGTTGCGGGTGTTACCCCGTACCTGTATGTGTATGTCTATGAGTATATATCTGTTAGGGAAGCTGGTGCGAACATTCCAAGACAGATAAATGTGTTTCACGTATGTATGTACATAAGTATACTGTTAATGTAAGTTCTAGTTTAGTATACATGATATTTAAGTGGTTTTGAAAGAACTATGTGATGATTCTGTGCTATAGAAGTGTTTAGCTGATGAATGAGATACGAGCACAACATAGACTAAGTTGCAGGTTGTCACGCTCCACCGCATTGACCAATGCGGACTACTGGTGCAAATATGGTTAAGTTGATCAACGCATTAGCCCATGCGGATGACCAAGCAAATGCGGTCAAGGCTCTTTCTTCATCCGCATTAACCCAATACGGGTATACTCGGTATGCGGTTAAGGCAGTAAGCCGCATTAACCAATGCAGGAGACCAAGGGAAATGCGGGCCGGGCAATGCCTCATCCGCATTGTCCTAATAAGAAAATGATCAAGGCAATTCAGCCGCATTGTTCAATGCAGACTAACTCAGGAAATGCGGGTGAGTCATTCCTCATCCGCATTGACTAATGCGGATGGGGCAAACTAATGCGGATAAGGTATTACTCATCCGCATTGACTAATGCGGATGGGGCAAACTAATGCGGATAAGGTATACTCATCCGCATTGACTAATGCGGATGGCCAGACTAATGCGGGTGAGCAGAACGCACTGTGTGAATATAAGTTTAGCATGGCCTGATTCATTTGGGTGGACTAGTAACATAGGCATGATGATGATGATGATGTTGCATGGGTATACCTATGGTATACCATATATGTGTGATGCTTTGTACGAAAATGAATGTATGATATGTGTGTTCCTTATGATGATGTACGTTTATCTTCCAAAACTTTACGAGTTATGAAAGTGAAAGAACAAAGTATTATGTAATGTAAAGTGAAAGATAATGAAAGAGGAACATGATGAATGAATGCATGCATTAATGAATGAACAAATGAATGTAAGAAAGGCTTGCAAGCAAATGAATGGAGGTGCACACCCTGGCAGGTGTTAGCTCAACTGTGATGCGGGTTAGCTACCCCGAAGGATGCACACAGGGTCAATCTTTGAGATTGATAATGAGGTGAGCAACTTCGTGTTGCAACAGACTCGGTTAGCAGGCAATCGTGAGAATGCCACTGAGGTGAGCAGCCGTGTGCTGTAACAGACTTGGCTAACGTATGATAGAATGAAAAGTGGAAGATAAATGGTGCATGTACCTACCTCGGGTGACTGGATCAGCATTTGTGCACAACGTTCGTGGTTGATCACCACAGGTCCAGCACCAGCAGTATGGTATGATGTTTGGGGTACCGTACATGTCACCGGAAGTAATGAACGTTCGAACGAATGTATGAATGTAAGAATGAAAGTACAGAACATACGAATGAAAGTAAAGAATGTATGTACGAACGTGAACGAGAACGATGAATAGTACACGAATGAAAGTTAATGAACGAATGATGAAGATAATAATAAAATTATCCAGGTGTACGTATGTTGTATGATCGCATGTATGTAAGGACAGTTAAAACAAATGAAAGTATGTTTATTATAAACTAGAACTCACTCAGCGTTACTGACTTTTTATGTGTTCCAGTTGGCAGGTAAGCGTTGCTGGGGATGGCACGAGGCGGCTACTCAGCTCTTTTGGGATGGCATTCTTCTTTTGATAATGCTGCCACGAAATATGTTGTGGGCCCATAATACGCGCAACACATTATGTTGCATGCAAGTACAAGATTTCTTGAAGATCCTGCTAAACAGGATTATTTAAGAAATCTTCTTTATGATGAAGAATTTTTATGTTTTTATACTAGAGGTCACTGTTTATGACCCTATGATTGTTAAGGATTCACATAAACGGGATTACTTAAGAAATCCTCGGTTTCATATGCTTCAGCAACAATCATAGTAATAGTTAGGCATTGTAAAGATGTAATTAGAAATGATGAAGTCTTTTGTATAATGCTTTTGTAATGTAATGCAACATTAGATGTTTTGTAACCGACGTACGTTGTATTAAATGGCAAAAGTATTATAGTAAAAGAAAAGTTTATCTTGTATGTTTCCGCTGCAATTTTTTATTTAAATGTATGCGATGAATGACCAACTGTAAGCGTCCCGGGAACGGGCCTTACATTAACAACAAAAAACATTGAGTTAAACATAAAAATTATACATAATACAATGAATTACATTGAAGAATAGTTAATTATATCATATGAATAACAGTCAACAATTTAACAACCAAACGACATTAAACAATGTAACTACGAAAAACCCATATTAATCAATATTAACCAATATTAAACCAATGTAAATCCATGTAAATTGATGTAAACCCATATAAATTAATCTGTAAAACAATTGTAAGCTGATGCAACTTACTATGACGTTAATATAAATAATTTTTTACAATTGTAAAACAATTGTAATGAATTACTGTTATACTAATGCAACATTTATCAAAGTTGTAATGAAACATCAAATTACACAACGACAAAACCCAATATTAACCAATATTAAAACAATGTAAATCAATGTAAATTGATGCAAACCAATATTAACCAATATAAATCAATATGTAAAACAATATAAATTGATGTAACCCAATATTACAATGTTAAATATCCAATAACATATGAATAGCAGTCAATAACTTAACAACCGAACGACATTAAACAATATAACTACACCACTAAAACGAAATACATATTAGAATTAAAGAGAATAATGAGACTTACACCAAAGAAACATGTTGTATTAACAACATAAAACATTGAGTTAAACATAAAAATCATACATAATACAGTGAATTACATTGAAGAACAGTTAATTATATCATATGAATAACAGTCAACAATTTAACAACCGAACGACATTAAACAATGTAACTACGAAAAACCCAATATTAACCAATATTAACCAATATTAAACCAATGTAAATCTGTAACGCCCCAAAATTTCCCGAAACGAGCCATTTAATAATAATGGGCTTTTAAGGGTTAATTTAAGAAATAAAGGGGGTAAATTAGTGGGCTATGGATAAAATTAGTCTTAATGGGCTAGGCTTATGGGTTTAAGGGCCCTAATCAGCCCTTAAACATGCATGAACAGCTCCATCTTCACCATTTTAAACCCTAGCCACCAAATTCGTAGAGAGAGAAAGTAGAGAGAGAAAGTGAAGAAATTCAAGATTTGGAGCTTGAAGGTTTGAAGGATTGAAGTTCTGGTGGATTGGAGCATCAAAACACAAGGAAAGAGCAACAAAACAAGGTAAGAATCGACCTCTAAGGCCCTCTGTAGATCAAACCCGGATTCTAGGGTTTTGGGGTTTTGAAAAGTTTAAAGAAACACATAAAGGTCGAATTTTTACGTATGAAAAAGTGTAAAAAGCTTAGATTTGAGTTCATGGAAGGTAAACTAAGGATTTGGACGTAAAAAGTTAAGATTTTGGGTTAAAAACGGGCTGGATCTGAGTTTTTGTTCATCCAGCGAAACTGGGCCCGATCCAGCGAAATTAAGTATTCATCCAGCGAAACTGTGCATTTATCCAGCGAAACTAGGAGAATCCTAGCGAAACTACAGTTTCGCTACAGCGAAACTACAGCTTCGCTGATAGTTTCGCTAAGTACTTAGGCTGACCTTAGACATTGCGAAACTAGGAAATTCCAACGAAAGTTGGGCGCTCATGCCAGCGAATCTGTCCAGCGAAACTGACAGAAGTACTGCCCAGCGAAACTGGTAGCGAAACTGCCAGCGAAACTGTCAGCGAAACTACCAGCAAAACTGTGGGCGAAACTAAGAAGAAAATGACGTTTTTGCATATTAACTTTCGTGCAGCTAGAGTATTCAGGCTATAGCTTAAGTGACTTAGAATCTAAGCCATTGGACAAGTTCAGGTGAGTTCTAGACCCCTCCTTTACCCGTTTTCAATGTTTTGGGGTGATATGCATACTAAATTACATACTTTTATGATGACGGTTTTTAAGACCTTTTATCAAGAAAATAAAATTTCCTAAAGTAAAATGTGCCCTTTAAATAGTTTAAAATAATTTCGGGCGCGCTGACCTGGCAGCCCGGCCCCAGCCAGGGGCGTTGCCCCTTGGACCCCACTAGGGCTGCCGCCCCTAGAACCCAGCTATCAGGGGCTGCCACCCCCGAACCCCCGCTGTCCCGCGGAGGGTCAGTTATCTAGTTTATCTCTCGTGATTGAGGAAAAGTGAATGCTTAGACTAAGAGTTTACTTCTTATTATGTATTGTGTTGTGTTATATTATGTATAACTTAAACATGACAGTGAAACATAAAGAAAGGTTATGAGGCCCATAACATGTACCTTGATAAAGTGATAAAGCAAAGCCTTGCAAGCAATTGATAAAGGAGGGTTGCATTCGTTGTACCCTCACCAGTGATAAAGTGATAAAGTATGCTCGAACAGGCAGGTCAGTAAGTCCTGAATTGGCATGACAATAATGGCCTGATCGGGTACGACAGTAAGCCCTTAATTGGCATGTCGGTAAAGTCCTAGGCGAGCCTAGGCACCGATTGTGACAAAGAATTGACGGATAAAGAAGAGTAATAAATAACAATAAATGGTAAAGTATTGATAAAGTGATAGCCTGTGTGTACTTATATTGTGATACACAATGATCATTTTCAACTGATAAAGCTAATATCTCTTACGAAAGTTATTTTGCAAAGTAAACCTAGAATTCACTCAGCGAAGCTGACTTTTGTATGCATATCAGTTGACAGGTAAGAGTAGAGTTATGGAATAGAGGCATGGGATTGAAGCTTCTTGGCACTAGAAGACTGGCATCCCTGAAAAAGAAAAGCTAAATAAAGGACTCCTAAATAGTTTTGAGGATTAAAGACAATGTTTATATTTTATTTATAATGAATTGAAATTACAGTACTTTCCGCTGCAATATATATATATATATATATATATATATATATATATATAATATATATAATATATATTTATACATATATGAGTAAATGATTGTCTTAAACTAATGTTAAGCTGTGAATGACCAACTGTGAGGTTCCCCTGAGAAAGGTGGGCCTTACAAAATCCATGTAAATTGATGTAAACCCATATAAATTAATCTGTAAAACAATTGTAAGCTGATGCAACTTACTATGACGTTAATATAAATAATTATTTACAATTGTAATGAATTACTGTTATACTAATGCAACATTTATCAAAGTTGTAATGAAACATCAAATTACACAACGACAAAACCCAATATTAAACCAATGTAAACCAATGTAAATTGATGTAAATCAATTTTAACCAATATAAATCAGTATGTAAAACAATGTAAACTGATATAACCCAATATTACAATGTTAAATACCCAATATTACACCACTCCAACTAACAGTAATAATATAGTTACAACAACCAAACGACATTACACCAATATAAACCAATGTAAACTAATGTAAATTGATATAACCCATATTAACCAATGTAAACCATTCTGTAAAACAAATGATATTAAACCATGTAACTACGCCTCCATGATTTCAGAAAACTAACAACCAAAACAACATTAAACCACGAACTATACCACCACAAAGAAATTTCAACATTGTAATTAAGCCATATTAACTAAATTGCAATACTGTAACAAAAAACATCACTGTAATTATACTATGTAAAAGTAATTAAACTAAAATATCTATATACACACCACTGTAACAAAAAAAACACCATTTAAAAATACAATTGTAACAATACACCAGTGACTAGCTACTGTCGGGTACTTGCAAGATAAGTAGATAAGAATCGCGTGACTGAAAAACACATAATGTTTTCACATTTTTAGATCATGAAAAATAACATAAACCTTATATTGTAAACTCAAAAGTATATAGAAGAAGCAAGAAACCTCTCAAACAGAGTGAAATCATTATCAACTATTGTAGGCACTTGACACATAGGGTTGATTGCTGCATAAAACAAGATTATTGAACATTAGTATGTGTTGTCAGTGATCCATTTCTTCATTCACATTCAAGTAAAAATATACAATTAAACACAAAATCAATAAAGATGGTAGTAAACAAAGTAACAGACCTTTATATTCAGGGGCATGTTGCTGGTTTTTCAAGATATCTATGGTGATTTCCTCAAATTCTATCCCATTCATCCTTTAAATTACACAAAAAATACACAACAAACACACGTTAGGCATAATACAGCACCTAATTAGATAAAGAATCAAGTTTTCAACAAACCCCCAATTCAAATCACCCATAAACCAACATATATTAAAACACTAATCACAGAAACTGAATTGAAATCAAGAAATTTCTCTAACAAATGAAGAAAAGACAAAAAAGATATATTTTTTTAAAAAAATGTTGTTGGAAATAACGAACAGAAACCCTAGAACACACATCAGACGAACAAAATCGATCCAACAACAAATTATACTGAAATTAACGACGAACAACAAGACAATTAACCCGATAAATCAACTAATCGCTTCAATCAAGTAGCAAATCGAATGCATTATCATCCAATCAGAAAACCCAAATCGAAAGAACTAGAAACATGAACTAATTTTACAATTCATACAAGTTCATTAACATTTTCACCAAATTACACATCAACAACAGAAAGATGAAGGATCATAACTCACTTGCAGAAGATGAGAATCGCACGAGATGGTTGTGACATTCGATCACAATACACTTTAAGCGTCATCTTAATTTCTCTCAGGAATCGGATCACAATTCGAATCTTTGGGTTATAAGGTTGGAGATGAAGCTTTGCTTTATATGGTTTGGTAGGAAGGTATTGAACAATTCCGTTTTTGTTGATTTTTCATTCTTCATCTTTGATTCTTTTGTTAGATTTTGATTCATGGGGGATTATCAACATTGAATAGAGAGAGATGAGATGTTAATCAGATTTTTTATGGATTTGAGAAAGAGAGAGAAATATGAAGATAATCTTGATATAACTATGAGAGAGAAAATGATTTAAAAAATAATAAAAGTACACTGACATTGGTACATATAATAAATATGGTGTAAGAGGTAAATGACAACAATACCCTTCTATGTTTGAAAAATGATGGGTGACGTGGCAGACTAGTATTGCCTGAAAGAGTTAAAGGGTTCTTACAATAATTGAGGGTTAACTCTTGAACCCAATTCTATGTATATATATGTATATATATATATGTATCTATATATATGTATATATATAAGTGTGTGTGTGTGTATATTTACATATATATAGGGGGAGGTTCTACTAAAAATAAATTTTGCCTAAGAAGGGTAAGAAATGATCTTAGTCTTCCATTTCTTAATAAATGTCGAAGATGATAATGTTATAAATAAAAATATGGAAGGGTATTTTAGGTATGCAACCACTTTTGTTGTCTTTGTTGAGTTTCCCCCAATTATTTAAACATTTATAACTTTTTCAAGCTAGATTATTTTTTTAAAAATATTGCACCATAAAATCAAGTATTTTTTTCTCTTTAAATTGAGTATAGTATTGCTATATTTTTTTATAAAAAACAAATTAGGTGAAATTGTGCTGTATTTTAACATTTTTGTGTTGTATTTTATAAAACAGCATAGGGTTGTCCTGTATTTCATAAAACAGCACAGGGTTGTGCTGTAATTCATAAAACAGCACAGGGTCGTGCTGTATTTCATAAAACAGCACAGGGTCGTGCTGTATTTCATAAAACAGCACAGGGTCGTGCTGTATTTCATAAAACAGCACAGGGTCGTGCTGTATTTCATAAAACAGCACAGGGTCGTGCTGGATTTCATAAAACAGCACAGGGTCGTGCTGGATTTCATAAAACAGCACAGGGTCGTGCTGGATTTCATAAAACAGCACAGGGTTGTGCTGGATTTCATAAAACAGCACAGGGTTGTGCTGGATTTTATAAAACAGCACAGGGTTGTGCTGGATTTCATAAAACGGCATAGGGTTGTGCTGGATTTCATAAAACGGCACAGGGTTGTGCTGGATTCATAAAACAGCACAGGGTTGTGCTGGATTCATAAAACAGCACAGGGTTGTGCTGGATTTCATAAAACAGCACAAGGTTGTGCTGGATTTCATAAAACAGCACAAAATTGTTAATAGACCAAAATACCCTTTAATCCTATTTTCTAGTTTTGCCACATGTCACCACCTCATTTCTTCTTAGCCTTCTTAGGCAAAATATATTTTTTAGTGGGGGGGGAGGTTCTACTAAAAATAAATTTTGCCTAAGAAGGGTAAGAAATGATCTTAGCCTTCCATTTCTTAATCAATGTCTAAGATCGTAATGTTATAAATAAAAAGATGGAAGGGTATTTAGGTATGTAACCACTTTTGTTGACTTTTTTGAGTTTCCCCCAATTCTTTTAAACGTTTATAACTTTTTCACGCTAGATTATTTTTTTTAAAAAAATTGCACCATAAAATCAAGCATTTTTTCTCTTTAAATTGAGTATAGTATTGCTATATTTTTTTTATAAAAAAAACAAATTAGGTGAAATTGTGTTGTATTTTAACGTTTTTGTGCTGTATTTTATAAAACAGCACAGGGTTGCGCTGTATTTCATAAAACAGCACAGGGTTGCGCTGTATTTCATAAAACAGCACAGGGTTGTGCTGTATTTCATAAAACAGCACAGGGTTGCGCTGTATTACATAAAACAGCACAGGGTTGCGCTGTATTTCATAAAACAGCACAGGGTTGCGCTGTATTTCATAAAACAGCACATGGTTGCGCTGTATTTCATAAAACAGCACATGGTTGCGCTGTATTTCATAAAACAGCACATGGTTGCGCTGTATTTCGTAAAACAGCACAGTGTTGTGCTGTATTTCATAAAACAACACAGGGTTGTGCTGTATTTCATAAAACCGCACAGGGTTATGCTGTATTTCATAAAACAGCACAGGGTTGTGATGGATTTTATAAAACAGCACAGGGTTGTGCAGGATTTCATAAAACAGCACATGGTTGTGCTGGATTTCATAAAACAGCACAGGGTTGTGCTGAATTTCATAAAACAGCACAGGGTTGTGCTGGATTTCATAAAACAGCACAGGGTTGTGCTGGATTCATAAAACAGCACAGGGTTGTGCTGGATTCATAAAACAGCACAGGATTGTGCTGGATTCATAAAACAACATAGGGTTATGCTGGATTTCATAAAACAGTACAAAATTGTTAATAGACCAAAATACCCTTTAATCCTTTTTTCTAGTTTTGCCACATGTCACCACCTCATTTCTTCTTAGCCTTCTTAGGCAAAATATATTTTTTAGTGGAATCTCCCCGTATATATATATATATATATATGTATGTATGTATGTATATACATACTATATTAATTATATTGGAAGGGCAATAATGTTTTTTACTAAAAAACTGTGACACCTCACAATATCAAGCAAAGAACATTGTGGGTTTACTGTCACATTAGTGTGACAGTTCAGATGATACAGATGGATTTAATGAAAAAAGTTTTAGAAACATTCAAGATATTCCCAAATCAGAAAGGAAACCTAAGATTCTTCTTGTTGAAGATCATGTGGTGAATGTGATGGTGTGTAGCATCTGTCACCAATAGACCGTCAATCAGCATTAAGCTCGTTAACTCACCGTGTGTATTAACGATCCTCACATATGCTCGTAGTCTATTTATCGTGTTAACCGAATTATCTACGTGTTCATGTTCCATGTGTGTTAACTATCCTTATGTATTTATTATTTATATATATATATATATATATATATATATATATATATATATATATATATATATATCGTTTTAGTTGAATTTCTCGTATACACGTTTGTATTAATAATAATAATAATAATAATAATAATAATAATAATACAAAATATTAATAATAATAGCAATAACAATAATAATAATAAGAATAATTATAATCATAATAAAGTCCAGGGGGCAATTTGTCAATTTTGAAACTTCAAAAGAAGTTTAAAAACATAAAATAATAAATATTAAACCGCAGGGACCAAAAATGTAAATTTCCAAATTACAAAACCAACCCCCCCGCCCATTTCCCTTTCGATTTTCCGGCCAAGTTCCGGCCGAAGCTCCGGCGAGCTCCGGCGAAGGCCAAATCTCCCAAAATACTTGATTTTGAAACACAAAACCGGTTCCAATTCGTTCGTGGACAAGACTCGAACCCAATGCACCCCTCAAACGCGTATAAACGGTCGAATAAAGGCTATACCCTTTTTCACTTTATTTCCCGAACGTTCAACGGATAAATTACCCACTCAAACACTAATATAATCGAATTAAATCGACCTACATGAACTTTAACTCACTATATATCGAATGCTACTAGCCATTCCATCAGAACACACAAAATCAAACCAATTCGATCACCATCTCTGTTTCGACCTGCAACTCATTCGAATCCCATCATATAAGCTCCAATACACGAAATTGACAGAGGGCTATTCATCATTATTGTCATTGAAAGCTTCCTGTGCAATTAATTTGGTTATCATCAACAAACCGACTCGAACCGATTCTCCCTTTTGCCGCGGCCTGTTCTTATCTGTTCCATCATCAAATCGAAACAAAACAGGTAATTAAACACCTATACATACTCGTTTACACATGGGGAATCAAAGCCCCATGTTTATTGTGACAACCGGAAAAAAATTTCCGTTGACTAAATATATATATATATATATATATATATATATAAATATATATGTATATATTTGATATTATAATAGTAATAATGATGTTATTATCACTATTATTAATATTAATAAAAATTTATTAGTAAAAAGAAAACAAAACTTAACCCTATAAAACTTTTGGGTGAAAAATGTAAATTTTAAAACTTATTTTAAAATACTTTTCACATGAAATAATAAAACAAGAAAACCACAGAGACCATTTGTGTAAATTTTTAAAACCATTCCCCCCCTACCGTCGACCACCCCTGTTTCTCCGGCCAACAATCCGGCGGGTTTCCGGCGACCCCCAAACATCCAAATTACTCGCTTTTAACTCGATTAAATCGTCCCGACATCTTCTAGTGAATGATTCGAACACTATACCCTACCTTAATTTGAATATTACAAACGAAATGGTGTTGCCTATCCACCAAACCCACTCGGCCGAAAGCTCCTCAATTATCGAGCACTAAACACTTTGATAATCAAAAGAAATCGCATATTCATGATCCTTTTGTCGTTTCTAATCTTCCACCGAAACCAAATTAGTATAAAACGAACACCATCATAGAGTTCGATCACCACCTTCATCATCGACTGCAACTTGGTCGAACTCCATGTTCTGAGCATCATTAATCGAAATTGAATGAGGGCTTTTACTTGTTATTGTCACACGAAGCTTTACTCACAGTTAATTTGATTAACAACAAAAATTTCACATCAAACGAGTCCAAGCCCAGTCGCGACCTCACCTGCATCTGTTCTTGTCAATTAGGTCTCCAATATGGTAATTAAACATACCTATATACTCGTTTTCACATGAGGATTAAAAGCCCCAACACTAATTTGGTTATCGATATCGATTTGATCTTCAATTTGGATCAAATCGGATTAGGGTTCTAAGGAAATTGGGGGTTTCTTTTGTTAATGTTTAAATTTAATTGGAACCATTGTTTACCGCGGCTGAGAGCCTTAGTTCACTGGTTAGTCCCTTGTAAACACAGCCTTGAGGTCCCGGATTTGAACCCGGGCACCCTCAATCTATTTTTTAGGGCTTTTTAGGCTTTAAAAAAATACATAAAAATTTCTAAAAATCATAAAAATAAGTTTTATAAACTTTCCTTATTTTAAATGTTTCATAATTATTTACTGTAAATTTATTTCATTTAAAAACCTTAATAATTTTTATTTACAAATTTCATAAATAATTATTTTTGTAAAAATAGACTTTAAATAAGGGGTTAAATCACTAAGTTATTATTTAGGGTCAAACATTATATTTATATCATTGTCTAAAGCATGAATATATATATTTATATGTATATATATATATATATAAAGGTTATTTAAACTTGTCTTTAACTTTAAGGTTTCTTTCTTAATTCTCTAAATTAAAATGATCAAATAGTATATTTCACTTTCATGGGATCACAACAAAACCGTTTATATCATTTTATTTAAATTAGATATTAAAACCCACAAATATCAAATGAAACCCTAATCCTCGATTTAATGTTAATCGTATTATTAAACTGAAATATTGTAACATATATATATATATCTATTTGTGGGCGTATTGCGCGTCAAACCGAACCGATCCGAATCCAACCAAATGTATCTATTCGCGTTGAACACATTTTAAAGACTGAACTACAATTAATAATAGGTGTTGATCGTGTTTGATTGTGCATTACCCTTATTCTTTGAAGCTCTTGTTCATTTCATTACATCAATTCAAGGTGAGTTTCACGGCCCCTTTTTACTTTCTTTCCTTTTGGGGGAGAAAACATGCAAGCATATTTTATGAATGGTTTTAGTATTATTGATATCGCCTGTTACGTTAGTGTAAACACACAAACAATCCTGACACTCTCGAACCGTTAGTAATGGGATTAGCGAGGTAATACTGAGTAGTACTACTGGGTCTGACAAACCCCGCCCAGGCTAGTCGCGCTAGCTTGATTGGAGGTCAAACGGGTGCATTATTGACCTAACATTTGTCACTGTCTTGCGAGACGTGACGGGGAAAAAACAAACATATAGGACACGTAAACAGTCAGCTTCGGTTCGAAACGCTAAGTAACATGATTATAGGCTCGCGACCTATCGATATGCTTTAATTACTAAACCATTCGGACAGTCGAACAGTTATAGACAGTCGAACAGTTACAAACAGTCGAACAGTTACAGACAGTCGAACAGTTACAAACAGTCGAACAGTTACAGACAGTCGAACAGTTACAAACATTTTTATTTGGGATAAAACCTGTGAACTCACCAACTTTATGTTGACACACTTTAGCATGTTTTCTCAGGTAACAGGAACGCGTAATCTCATGATGCACGATTAAGGAACGCACTTAGGACATGCATTCATCAGATTCATTTATATTGCATTAAACATTGTTTTGATTTAACATTTCAGACTTTCAGTATTGTTTACATTTCGTTATTCGCTTCCGCACTGTTATTCATTTCTTTTATGTTACTCTGATTTAAGTCAAACGTATATTTTTAAACTCATATAGTGTCGTTTGATATAACCGTGTCTGAGATCCTGGTATGTCACACGCCTAACGGTAAAACCCCGTTAGCGGATTTTGAGGGTGTGACAGATTGGTATCAGAGCCACTGGTTATAGAGAACTAGGATTGCATTTGCATCTAGACTATAGCCTTAGACACAACACTAGTACTGTATAGACACTCTTACATGATTGCAACTATTGTACGAACATTCTCCTGGCATGCTTACAGTACATCATAGAACGATCAAACATTACCCATTTGTGTGACACATAGACACCTGTATTCTGGATTTCCTGGCAAAAGGCCTCCGGGCTAAGGCAAGCATATCGCATAAATCTCATTGCGAGACCAGTTATGCTTACCTGGGGATTTCTGGGGTGAGTGATAAACTATGGTCAATATATACAAATATCTATGTCACCTGTATCATCCTCGACTAACCGAGGGGCAGGGAGTCCCGCTCGCTCATTTCCAACATCTACATATGATCCTTCACTCTCGGAGTGAAACAACGACAACTCGAACCTAACATCACCACTTGGGTACACGAAACTTTTTTTCTAACACACACGATAAACCTAATGATGACAAACAAGGAGAACAACACACAATACTTTTCAAACTCTATCGTACTCATTTCTATTTCCCACATGCCCTATCATCTTCGCTAGTCTTGACAGATAGCACTCGGTACTTGACAAGGTATGTTATCACGAATGGGAGGAACCATGAGTGACCATGCAAAGCAAATTGGAATCATGGGTGCACACGTAATTGTAATTTGTCGTGCATGAGAATTCTGGTAACTCTATTGGGTGATAACGGTCATAATCAGTACAAATTTTCATTTCTATACTTGGAGACATGAGGTCTCGGTGCTCATAAAACCTCACCATGATATGCAAACAAATCCTTCATTCCTACTAGTATGAAAGTTCTCATCTACCCCGAGCCTTAATGAGAGTCGTGTTATGACCTTAGCCCTAGTCTCCATGAAACATGCTCTTTTTAGCATTTCAGTGTTCGTGTAACACTATCCATCTACATTGTGCCAGATCTTCAAAAGTTGCAATAAAGTGATAATATTCTTGACGCGTGAAGTCCTTGGTCACTGGATTGATCTTAAGACTTAGAGTCTAGGAAATTTCAGCGTTCCAGCATTCATATCATTTGATATCTAAGCATATGTTACAATTGTTTGTCTCCCTGGCGGTGGGAATCCAATCAGATTTTTCTAGCTTACTACGCTTGGCGTAGGACCAAAAAGCAAGACATTATGACGACCCCGTCTAATATATCTTAGCCTTTCCATTATGAGCAACAGGTGCAACTATCCCTCCCAATGACTTGTGCAATAAGAACATTTGAGGGCACTGTAGAGAAATTTGCACATAGCTTTAAGAACCGTCGTGTGAACATCTAGGCCAAGTCTCCTCAACCAAAAGTAACACACAAAGGATGGTATGAGTGCAGACAACCTGTGTATTTAAGGAGAAACTTTTCAAGGCTCAAGAAGATAGGAAACCGACAGGAATGATAGTTCTGCTTTAGCATTATCTCATTCGAGTGCCGATGGAAGTTTCATACCTAGTAACTTGAGTGGACTGCTAAAGGTAGTTCTTACCAGCTTAAATTCTAGAATATACCATAGAAGTAACCGATAGTAGAACTATAACCACCACCATATGCTTAACAATTGTAATCTAGGTTTGTCTAGACATTCGTTTGATATAAATCTGATTTCCTATGGTATCTTCGATATCGTAGCCGGCATAGATTGGTGGTCCAGGAAACAAGCCGAAATCATTTGTCGTGAGAAACTTATTCGATTACCTCTGTCTAATAGAGAGATACTCAAGGTCGAAGGCAATAAGAGTGGTGCTGTGTCGGCATCATCTCTTACATGAAGACTCAGAAGTGTTTAAGGAAAGTGAACTCAGCGATTCTAGCCCTAGTTACTGACTTGGAAAAATTTCAATTTTTAAAGATTTTCCTGGGGTATTCCCCAAGAACTTGCCTGACCTTCCTCCACATAGGCAAGTAGAGTTTCAGATCGAGTTGACCCCGGGAGCTGCCCTTATCACTCGGGTGCCGTACCGCTTGGCACCGAACAAACTCCCAGAATTGTCGAAATAGTTGTAGGAACTGTTAGACAAGGGTTTCATACATCCAAATTCTTCACCTTGGAGAGCGTCTGTGCTATTCGTGAAGAAGAAAGATGGAATTCCTACCTCTCGGGGTACTTTGTCTAGGCAAAGTGTAAATGGTGATTTGATTTGATCATTAAATCCATTTACTTGACTCGAAACCCTTGAGATGAGTGATCACTGATAAGTACGCGTGTCTTCAATAAGGTTATGACTGACCTCATATCTTGAGAAATCCATGTATTCCCATCGATTGTGAATCGAATGTTCACATCTCATTGTGATATCAATCATTTTTGTCCTTGATTTCGTCTTCCCGATTTAAACCATCCAAGATTTGAACACCATCATAACAAATTCTGCTATCTCGAACTTTGATCTTAAGCTTGAAAGCATAATTTTTCCTTTGTTACACTGATGTAACTTGTAACTCTAAAATCATGCAATGGTAGGGTTAGGTCATGCTTTTTATACTGACAAACTCCATGAATTGACAAAGCTGATGTCATACCTTATGACATTAGACCAAATAGAATTAAGGACACTGGGAAAATCTAGTGAGTAGTAGAAAGAAGTTGGAGAGTCGAACAAGCAATCTAGCGGTAAAGTAGACAAGAATGACAATGTTGTGAACTTAGCTATGTTGGTTAATACGATTAAGCTAACATGCGTTAAACGGGGACATTAAGAAGGTTGGAGTTCCGACCATTACCATAAAGTGTGCCCTAGGTCGATTAGGACCTCAGGACAAGTTAGAAACAATCAGAATTAGGAAATGGATATAACTAGAAAGTAAGAATAGTTAAATTATGAAAATAAAGGTCATATAAATCAAGGTAATACATTACGCGATCATACATTTACGACGAAAAACAAGCCACATTCGACAAGACTAAATGTTTTACATGTACGTACCTTATCATCAATAGCTACACATCTATTTGATACCAGGGTCGATAATAAGCTTGGATTCTTCTGGAATTATTCATTAACTTAGCATTAACCCTAGTTGTTTAGAAATCATTTACTCTGTTAAAATGACCAATGGTAATAATTAGAGGTTACACAAAAGTACACGAAGATCATGTCCTTGACATAGACTTAATACCGTATGAATTGGTTATCGAAGAATGAAACCAAGATAGTCCGTCAGGAGAAGGTGATTCGACCTATCAAACCAAATCATGATCTCTGAACCTGAAAGGAGACCCAATCGTTTTAGGTTGATTTTTATTCTAAGCTTGGAGCACTTAGATTCTTAAATCGATTACTCTCCCTTTATCCTCATGTTTTGACCTAGCTATACGGAATCATTTATTCCTTATCTATCGACTTTCATTTTGAGTTATCATCAAAACGTGATTGTGCGATGGTAGCCTTCCTAAACAATCTCTCTGCTAAAGATATTATCAACTTATGACTTTCTAGTCATACAAATGTTCTCAGCTGTGCTTATGGTTTGTGAACTGCGTATGTAAACTTACTTGGATATTGCTACCTTGCAAAACACGTTTACAAATACCTTTTCTATTGTTCGCATCACTTCTTGAATCGCTTTTGAATCCTTAACCTTGAAAATCATTAAAATTCTATTTTGGATTTGAACAACAAGACTCGTTATTATCCTCATCGCGATGTGGATATAAAGGTTCATAAACCCTCGTAACTTGTAGACATGGGGTTGGCCTAAAGGAAGAGATGCAACTTGGTATGTGTCCAAGTGTCTTACCTTCACATATGACAAGACCTAACCTCCGTGTTCCCGTAAAATCACCTGTTTAACTTTTCATTCACTAAATGCTTCTTATTTTAAAGGTCATGATGACAATTGGTGCATTATATACCGATTGACTAATCTCATATGGACTCATATGAATAACGGGTCGAGAAATTGACCTGTATCTGTTTCAAATATTTGTATACCGTGGTATGACATTAACACATCGAGTGTCATTTTGAACGGTTGATTCATTTCTGATTTTAATGATATCCTTAACCATCGTCGTGAACTCATTCCAAGATCTTCGCATAGCTTATTATTCTTAGACCGATGGTTGGTCAAAGGAGAAATACATATTCACAAGATATGCGCTAAGATCGTTTCATATAGTGACGTTTGGAATTCCTAAATTCCGACGGATAACCTTTCTCATCATTGTTGGTCTTATCTTGATTTCTAGACATCACCTTACCACGAAATAATATACTGAAAATTATGGATCCGAGAGTCAAACAACTCAAGCAGCCGGGTACCCATTGTCAAAGTCCGCTGGGAATCTAAACGTGGCCCAGCATTCACCTGGGAACGTGCGGACCAAATGAAATCCAAGTACTCATATCTTTTCATTTCAGCCTCCTCGTGATTAATTTTCAGGACGAAAATTCCTCTAACAGGGGGATGATGTGACAACCCGGAAAAAAAAATTTCGTTGACTAAAAATATATATATATATATATATAAATATATATGTATATATTTGATATTATAATAGTAATAATGATGTTATTATCACTATTATTAATATTAATAAAAATTTATTAGTAAAAAGAAAACAAAACTTAACCCTATAAAACTTTTGGGTGAAAAATGTAAATTTTAAAACTTATTTTAAAATACTTTTCACATGAAATAATAAAACAAGAAAACCACAAGGACCATTTGTGTAAATTTTTAAAACCATTTCCCCCCCCCCACCGTCGACCACCCCTATTTCTCCGGCCAACAATCCGCGGGTTTCCGGCGACCCTCAAACATCCAAATTACTCGCTTTTAACTCGATTAAATCGTCCTGACATCTTCTAGTGAATGATTCGAACACTATACCCTACCTTAATTTGAATATTACAAACGAAATGGTGCTATCTATCCACCAAACCCACTCGGCCGAAAACTCCTCAATTATCGAGCACTAAACACTTTGATAATCAAAAGAAATCGCATATTCATGATCTTTTGTCGTTTCTAATCTTCCACCGAAACCAAATTGATATAAAACGAACACCATCATAGAGTTCGATCACCACCTTCATCATCGACCTGCAACTTGGTCGAACTCCATGTTCTGAGCATCATTAATCGAAATTGAATGAAGGCTTTTACTTGTTATTGTCACACGAAGCTTTACTCACAGTTAATTAGATCAAATCGGATTAGGGTTCTAAGGAAATTGGGGGTTTCTTTTGTTAATGTTTAAATTTAATTGGAACCATTGTTTACCGCGGCTGAGAGCCTTAGTTCACTGGTTAGTCCCTTGTAAACACAGCCTTGAGGTCCCGGATTTGAACCCGGGCACCCTCAATCTATTTTTTAGGGCTTTTTAGGCTTTAAAAAATACATAAAAATTTCTAAAAATCATAAAAATAAGTTTTATAAACTTTCCTTATTTTAAATGTTTCATAATTATTTACTGTAAATTTATTTCATTTAAAAACCTTAATAATTTTTATTTACAAATTTCATAAATAATTATTTTTGTAAAAATAGACTTTAAATAAGGGGTTAAATCACTAAGTTATTATTTAGGGTCAAACATTATATTTATATCATTGTCTAAAGCATGAATATATATATTTATATGTGTATATATATATATATAAAGGTTATTTAAACTTGTCTTTAACTTTAAGGTTTCTTTCTTAATTCTCTAAATTAAAATGATCAAATAGTATATTTTACTTTCATGGGATCACAATAAAACCGTTTATATCATTTTATTTAAATTAGATATTAAAACCCCCAAATATCATATGATACCCTAATCCTCGATTTAATGTTAATCGTATTATTAAACTGAAATATTGTAACATATATATATATCTATTTGTGGGCGTATTGCGCGTCAAACCGAACCGACCCGAATCCAACCAAATGTATCTATTCGCGTTGAACATATTTTAAAGACTGAACTACAATTAATAATAGGTGTTGATCGTGTTTGATCGTGCATTACCCTTATTCTTTGAAGCTCTTGTTCATTTCATTACATCAATTCAAGGTGAGTTTCACGGCCACTTTTTACTTTCTTTCCTTTTGGGGAGAAAACATGCAAACATATTTTATGAATGGTTTTAGTATTATTGATATCGCCTGTTACGTTAGTGCAAACACACAAACAGTCCTGACACTCTCGAACCGTTAGTAATGGGATTAGCGAGGTAATACTGAGTAGTACTACTGGGTCTGACAAACCCCGCCCGGGCTAGTCACGCTAGCTTGATTGGAGGTCAAACGGGTGCATTATTGACCTAACATTTGTCACTGTCTTGCGAGACGTGACGGGGAAACAACAAACATATAGGACACGCAAACAGTCAGCTTCGGTTTGAAACGCTAAGTAACATGATTATAGGCTCGCGACCTATCGATATGCTTTAATTACTAAACCATTCGGACAGTCGAACAGTTACAGACAGTCGAACAGTTACAAACAGTCGAACAGTTACAGACAGTCGAACAGTTACAGACAGTCGAACAGTTACAGACAGTCGAACAGTTACAAACATTTTTATTTGGGATAAAACCTGTGAACTCACCAACTTTATGTTGACACACTTTAGCATGTTTTCTCAGGTAACAGGAACGTGTAATCTCATGATGCACGATTAAGGAACGCACTCAGGACATGCATTCATCAGATCCATTTATATGCATTAAACATTGTTTTGATTTAACATTTCAGACTTTCAGTATTGTTTACATTCGTTATTCGCTTCCGCACTGTTATTCATTTCTTTTATGTTACTCTGATTTAAGTCAAACGTATATTTTTAAACTCATATAGTATTATTTGATATAACCGTGTCTGAGATCCTGGTATGTCACACGCCTAACGGTAAAACCCCGTTAGCGGATTTGAGGGTGTGACATTTATTTTAGTAATCATTATCGAATTCGTGTTCAATTTAGGGGAAATTGAATTAGGGTTCTTCGGGATTTGGGGGAAAGCTGGGGAAACTGTTTAAAAAGAAATGGAGCCGGGTTTTGTTGCGGCTGAGGCCTTTGGTTCAGTGGTTGGTGCGTGGGTGTGAGTCTTGGAGGTCCCGGGTTCGAACCCGGTTACCTGCAATTATTTTTTTAAAGCTTTTTAAGCTTCTAAAAATTATGGAAAAATTCCTAAAAATTATAAAATAAATTTTATAAACCTTCTTTATTTTAAATCTTACATAATTAATTTCTATAAATTTATTTTATTTAAAAACCCTAAAGAATCTTTATAAAATATTATTTATAAATATTATAAGTTATTATTTTTATAAAAATGGACTCTAAATCGTGTGTAATTATAAAATAATCATGGAAAATTTTAGAAATTATACAATTTACAATTTCACGAATTATTTACCAATATAACTACAAATTATAAAATATAATTAAATTAATTAAATTTAATATATAAATCATAAATTTATAATTAAACTCAAATATATAACGAATCGTGCGCGTCAAACTAAACTGACCCGAATCAATCAAATATATCTATTCGCGCTGAATATGTTTTAGAGGCTTAGTTATCAATATTAGGTGTTGAACATGTTTGATCGTGCATTGCCTTATTCTGTGAAGTCTTTGTGCATTACATCAATTCAAGGTGAGTTTCGTGGCACCTTTTTATGCTTATACAAGTTTTCAATGTTTTCAATTAATGGGGGAAAAGTATGCTCACCCGTTTTCAATGCTGTACATCATATACTCTATTTTCATACTTGGAATCAACGTGATACTGTTTTGCATGCATACATGGTGTTATTCTATGGATCATTCTTACAACCATTAATTCCCGGTTTGGGAACCAACGGTTAGGTATTGGTAGTACTACTGGGTTTACACTCCCACCCATCGACGATTGGTTAACTTGCGAGTTACCAACACAGCTGCCAGCAATCAGGCCATGGGTGAATATATTCCGTCTAATTTATATGCATAACGTCATTAGGTTTGGTTGTCTAAAACACATGTTATGTGGTTTTGCTTGCAGTATGATTCCACATCAAATTCTATACAGCATCAATTACATATTTTTTATTTAAACCTGCGGAACTCACCAACATTATGTGTTGACATTTTTGAGCATATCTTTTCAGGTGATCATAATCAAAGAGGATAGCTAGAGCTGATGCCTTAGCAGAGACCCCCAGGATTTCAATAGGCTTGCATTAGTATTGTACATCGTTTGTTTTCATTTATGAACAATGTGTATGTTAAATTCTTGAATTAATAGATTATGATAGTCGTGGAACTGACTAACCACGACACAAGTCACCATTGTGTCGGGCGACGTCATGACACGAGGATTTTGCATATATCATGTCTCTGTAATTATACCAAGTGTTATGACGATCCCGTCCGTCGCATCCTCGTGTTTCTGCTATAAGCGAGGGTGTGACAGATTGGTATCAGAGCCTTGGTTATAGAGAATTAGGTGGAGAATTCGACCTAGACTATAACCTAAGAACCTTCATATAGAATGCATGCTAGGGATTGTGTGCATTTGATTTTTACCTAAATGTCTTTCGTGATTTGTGTGACACATAGACACCTGTATTCTGGAATTCCTGGCAAAAGGCCTTCAGGCTAAGGCAAGCGTATTCGTATAAATCTCATTGCGAGACCCGTTACGCTACCTGGGAATTTCTGGGATGAGTGATAAACTATGGTCAATATACAAAACTACAAGACAAATGGGTCAAGTATATTAAGTCTATGAACTTAATATACAGGTATGTTCCTACATACTTGATTTTATACATATACACATGTTATCTGAACATCCCGAGGAAGACATTATTACCCTTAGTCTTTCTCCAGGGGATACTTTGATACTAGAACTTTACGTTTATATACGCACAACACCATATTATTAGGGAACTTCGGTGATCACGCGTAGTGTTGATCTCGAATATTGAATCCGACCCTATCATGGTTATGACTGAAATCCTGAAAGTATGACGGATATGCAGTTATCATTAGACATAATGTGCTTATATGCTTATTTGCTATTACATGCTATTATTGGAATACTGGCTCATGGACATGAGGACATTATATTATTTGTGCTTGATGAATCTAGATAATACTATGATGTTAACTTGGGGTAAGTGAAGTTAAGGGTGATCATGCAAGGTAGATTACCATTACGGGTGCACACTTAATTGCAATTCACCATGCATGAGAAGTCTGGCTAATCTTACCATGAGGTAACGATCATGAGTATCATAAGTTTCTATTCTATACCCTAGGGTGCTAGGGTCATAATTCTAGTAAGACCTTGTTGAAGGCAATCAAACATTATCATTTACTCAAGTCCTGTCCTACTTAGAGCCTTCATAGTATTTCCAATCATGACGATTGACCTTAATCTTTATTGGACATTCTCCACTTAGCATTTCAGTAACTATTGATTAATGATTAGAAGGAAAGTGGAATACATGAATGTAGAGGAGTAATGATACTCTCTACCCATACAAAATGTTATTATTTGAGTAGGTGCTAAGGAAAATTAAGATGTTATGTAACTAGTTTAAGTATTATTCAAGGTATATCGTGGATGTGGTGGGAACGCTACGGGGAACCCTATATATAAGCATCACCGGTGTACTAAGAATGTGCTTAAACTGGGCTACGTAATGATCTTGATGGACCGAAGCATAGGTTATAGAAACTTGATAAGCGAAATCATGCGGTGACTAAAGTTTCCATCTTTCTGTAGTTAGAAGATGGCGCCTAGAAGAGTCACTCGCAAAACCAACCAAGAAGCTGAAGCCCCACAAAACAGGAGAAGGGGTAGACCATCAAGAGCTGGTGGTGCTCCAGCTGGTAATAATCAGGAAACTGGCACCCCTGATATAGCTGCTATGATTGCTCAGCAGCTAGCTGCATTGGTTCCTACCATTGTGACGTAAGTAAGCGACACCCTGCTGAATCATCCTCTCCACGGGGATCATAACACCAATGGCCAACATAACCAAGGGGTAGTGGATGATGCTGGCATTGGCAGAACAAATGTAAACGAAACTGGTGTCAACCATACCAAACGGGGGTGCTCATATAAAGAATTTGTGGCTTGCAAACCCCATGAATTCGATGGAAAAGGCGGAGCATAGCCTTCACCAGATGGATCAAGAAGATGGAGGCAGTAATCCACATTAGTGAATGCCTCGACAGTCAACGGATCAAATATGCCACCTGCTCACTACAAGGTAAGGCATTAACCTGGTGGAACACCCAGGTTCAGACTAGAGGAAGGAGTCTGCAATGCAGATGACCTGGGATGAGTTTAAGGCATTAATTTCTAAGGAACATTGTCCTCTTAATGAAATGCAAAAACTCGAACAAGAATTCTAGAATCACGCGATGGTGGGAGCTGGGCACGCAGCGTACACCGATCGATTTCATGAATTGGCAAGATTGGTTCCGCATTTAGTCACACCGGAATCCAAGAGGATCGAGAGATATATTTGGGGACTCGCGCCTCAAATCCGAGCACCGGTAACAGCAGTTGCTCCTCCTACAATCCAGAGTGCAACTTTGAAAGCTGGCGCTCTTACTGACGAAATGGTGAGAACCGGATTACTGGGGAAGGGAACCGAGAAGAGAAAGGAGTTCGGGTCTAACGCTGGAAGATCCGATAAGAAGGCTAAAACAGCCCGAAGTTTTGTGGCTGTAACCCAAGAAAGGAAGGATTACACTGGACCGCACCCCAAGTGAAACAACTGTAACTATCACCATTCCCCAGCAAGGCCATGTCGGGAATGTACAAACTGTAGGCGCTTGGGTCATTGGGCGAAGGACTTGTAGGATTGCGCCAAACCTGGTAGCGCCCATCAATGCGGTTAACCCCGCCGGGAATGCCAGGGCATGCTATGAATGCGGAGGTCTCGATCACTTCCGAAACAAGTGCCCCCGACTAAACAGAGCACCCGGTCAACAAGGCAATAACCAGCAGCAATTGCTGGCCATAGCTGGTAACCCGGGACACGGCAATCAAGGAAATGCTGCAAGAGGACGAGCTTCGTTATTGGAGCCAATGATGCCCGTCAGGATCCCAATGTCGTCACGGGTACGTATCTTCTCAACGACCACTTTGCCTCTATATTGTTTGATACATGAGCAGACAATAGCTTCATATCTTCTGATTTTGCACGCATGCTTGACTTGAATCCTAGTAGGCTAGAAACTAGCTTTTCCGTAGAAATGGCCAACGGTAGATTCGTACAAGCAGATAAGATCATTAGACAGTGCTCCATAATATTAGAAGACCATGCCTTCGACATAGATTTAATACCTTTCAAGCTAGGGAGCTTCGACGTGATTGTGGGAATGGATTGGTTGTCGAAGCACGGAGCTGAGATCGTTTATCGGGAGAAAGTAGTACGAATTCCCATGCCTAATGGGGAGGTACTCAAAATTCAAGGAGAACGACCAGGAAGAACTCTGAAGCTTATTTCCTGCATGAAGACGCGTCGATGTCTACGGAAGCAGTGCTACGCACTCCTGGCTCATGTTGTAGAAAAGAAGAAGAAGCATCAAGCTAGCAGATATTCCTGTGGTGCGAGATTACCCGGAAGTATTTCCTGATGATTTGTCGGGTTTACCTCCTCTACACAGGTGGAATTTCGTATCGAGTTGGTTCCTGGAGCTACGCTGGTAGCAAAGGCACCATATCGATTAGCACCATCGGAGATGTAAGAATTATCCAGCCAACTACAAGAGCTATTGGAGAAGGGATTCATTTGGCTGAGTCATTCACCATGGGGAGCACCGGTTCTATTTGTCAAGAAAAAAGACGGGTCATTTCGTATGTGTATCGATTATCACGAGTTGAACAAGTTGACTGTGAAAAATCGATACCCTCTTCCTAGAATTGATGATTTGTTTGATCAATTACAAGGAGCTTCGTATTTCTCCAAGTTGATCTTCGTTCTGGATATCATCAACTGAGAGTTTTGAGAATGACATACCGAAAACAGCATTCAGGATCGTTACGGGCACTATGAGTTCTTAGTCATGCCGTTCGGGATGACTAATGCACTAGCTGTGTTCATGGATTTGATGAATCGAGTGTGCAAACCATACTTAGATAAGTTCGTGATCGTGTTCATAGACGATATACTTATCTATTCTCGATCGAAAGAGGATCACAAGAAACACCTTCGAGCAATTTTAGAATTGTTACGGGAAGAGAAGCTTTTCGCCAATTCTCGAAATGTGAATTCTGGCTTCAAGAAGTGAAGTTTTGGGGCCATGTGGTTAACAAAGATGGAATCACATAGACCCTGGCAAGATTGAAGCGGTGAAGAAATGGGATACACCCCAAACACCATCAGAAATCCGACAATTCTTAGGATTGGCCGGGTATTATCGACGGTTTATTGCGACTTTTCAAAAATCGCACAACCGTTGACCATGCTAACCCAGAAGGACAAGAAGTTTGATTGGGGAAATGCACAAGAACAAGCTTTCCAAAAGTTAAAGGAAAAGTGTGTAATGCTCCAATATGTCCCTTCCGGACGGAACTGATGACTTCGTGGTATTTTGCGATGCTTCGCATCAAGGATTGGGATGTGTGTTAATGCAGAGAGATAAGATGATTGCATACGCCTCACGACAACTAAAAGTGCACGAAAAGAACTACACGACTCATGATTTGGAGTTGGGCGCTGTAGTTTTTGCACTTAAGATATGGAGGCACTATCTGTATGGAACCAATGCATCATCTATACCGATCATAAGAGCCTTCAACACATCCTAAATCAGAAAGAGCTCAACATGTGACAACGATGATGGGTAGAACTACTTAGTGGCTACGATTCCGAAATCCGGTATCATCCGGGGAAAGCAAATGTGGTGGCTGATGCCCTCAGTCGTAAAGAACGCATAAAACCACTACGGGTTAGAGCTTTGGGATTGACTATTCAAACGAACTTGAAAGCTCAAATTCAAATTGTGCAAAGTGAGGCTCTAAAAGAAGAAAACCTTGCGGGAGAAGAATTCCGAGGGTTGGATAAACAAATGAATCGCAAGGATGACGACGTACATTATTTCATTGATCGCATATGGGTTCCCAAATGGGGAGGTGTGCGTACACTAGTCTTGAATGAAGCACACAACACTCGATATTCTGTTCATCCCGGTACAGACAAGATGTACCACGATCTGAAGGATCTGTACTGGTGGCCGGGTATGAAGAAAGATATTGCTCTATATGTGAGCAAATGCTTGACGTGTTCAAAGGTTAAAGCTGAACACCAGAAGCCATCGGGATTATTGCAACAACCCGAAATTCCCGAGTGGAAATAGGAAACATCACTATGGATTTTATCACCAAACTCCCGAGAACGCCAAGCGGGCACGACTCGATATGGGTCGTAGTGGATCGACTGACTAAATCCGCTCATTTCTTGCCTATCCGAGAAGACTATAAAATGGATAAGCTGGCAAGATTGTACATCAAAGAGGTCGTGACACGGCACGGAGTGCCGGTGTCAATCATATCCGACCAGACAATCGATTTACTTCATGCTTTTGGCAGACGTTGCAAAAAGCGATGGGCACTCGATTAGACATGAGTACAACCTATCACCCCCAGACAGACGGCCAAAGTGAACGCATAATACAGACGCTTAAGGACATGCTACGGGTATGTGTCATTGATTTTGGTGGCAGTTGGGATACTCATCTACCGTTGATCGAGTTTCCTACAATAACAGCTACCATACTAGTATTGGGTGTGCACCACTCGAAGCGCTGTATGGCCAAAAATGTAGATCACTTGTATGTTGGGCCGAGATTGGCGAGAGTCAGCTAACAGGACCCGAAATCATACAAGAAACAACTGATAAGATTTTCCTAATCAAAGACAGACTTAAAGCTGCTCGAGATCGCCAAAAGAGCTATGCCGACAACCGTCGGAAGCCGTTAGAATTTAACATTGGAGATCGAGTGTTACTTAAGGTCTCTCTTGGAAAGGGATCGTTCGGTTTGGAAAGAAGGGGAAGTTAGCCCCAAGATATATTGGAACATTTGAGATCACAGAGAGGATCGGTCCAGTGGCATATCGATTAACGTTGCCACAAGAGCTTGGTAGTGTGCATGATACTTTCCATGTATCAAACCTCAAGAAGTGTTTAGCTGACAAATCACTTCACGTGCCTATTAAGGACATCAAGATTGATCAAAGTCTCCATTTTGTGGAAGAACCTATTGAGGTCATGGACCGAAAGGTCAAGAAGTTAAGAAGCAGCAAGATACCCATTGTTCGTGTGAGATGGAATTCTCAAGGAGGGCCAGAGTTTACATGGGAACGTGAAGATCAGATGAGACTCAAATACCCACATCTATTCGAGGATGACACTCTTGGACCTAGCACCAGTTGAATTTCAGGACGAAATTCCCTCAACTGGGGGATATTGTGACACCTCACAATATCAAGCAAAGAACATTGTGGGTTTACTGTCACATTAGTGTGACAGTTCAGATATACAGATGAATTTAATGAACAAAGTTTTAGAAACATTCAAGATATTCCCAAATCAGAAAGGAAACCTAAGATTCTTCTTGTTGAAGATCATGTGGTGAATGTGATGGTGTGTAGCATCTGTCACCAATAGACCGTAATCAGCATTAAGCTCGTTAACTCACCTTGTGTATTAACGATCCTCACATATGTTCGTAGTCTATTTATCGTGTTAACCGAATTATCTACGTGTTCATGTTCCATGTATGTTAACTATCCTTATGTATTTATTATTTATATATATATATATATATATATATATATATATATATATATATATATATATATCGTTTAGTTGAATTTCTCGTATACACGTTTGTATTAATAATAATAATAATAATAATAATAACAATAATAATAAAATAATAATAATAACAATAACAATAATAATAATAAGAATAATTATAATCATAATAAAGTCCAGGGGGCAATTTGTCAATTCTGAAACTTCAAAAGAAGTTTAAAAACATAAAATAATAAATATTAAACCGCAGGGACCAAAAATGTAAATTTCCAAATTACAAACCAACCCCCCGCCCATTTCCCTTTCGATTTTCCGACCAAGTTCCGGCCGAAGCTCCGGTGAGCTCCGGCGAAGGCCAAATCTCCCAAAATACTTGATTTTGAAACACAAAATCGGTTCCAATTCGTTCGTAGACAAGACTCGAACCAATGCACCCCTCAAACGCGTATAAACGGTCGAATAACGGCTATACCCTTTTTCACTTTATTTCCCGAACGTTCAACGGATAAATTACCCACTCAAACACTAATAAATCGAATTAAATCGGCCTACACGAACTTTAACTCACTATAAATCGAATGCTACTGGCCATTCCATTAGAACACACAAAATCAAACCAATTCGATCACCACCTCTGTTTCGACCTGCAACTCATTCGAATCCCATCATATAAGCTCCAATACACGAAATTGACAGAGGGCTATTCATCATTATTGTCATTGAAAACTTCCTGTGCAATTAATTTGGTTATCATCAACAACCAACTCGAACCGATTCTCCCTTTTGCCGCGGCCTGTTCTTATCTGTTCTATCATCAAATCGAAACAAAACAGGTAATTAAACACCTATACATACTCGTTTACACATGGGGAATCAAAGCCCCATGTTTATTTCAGTAATCATTATCGAATTCGTGTTCAATTTGGGGGAAATTGAATTAGGGTTCTTCGGGGATTTGGGGGAAAGCTGGGGAAACTATTTAAAAAGAAATGGAGCCGGGTTTTGTTGCGGCTGAGGCCTTTGGTTCAGTGGTTGGTGCGTGGGTGTGAGTGTTGGAGGTCCCGGGTTCGAACCCGGTTACCTGCAATTATTTTTTTAAAGCTTTTTAAGCTTTTAAAAATTATGGAAAAATTCCTAAAAATTATAAAAATAAATTTTATAAACTTTCTTTATTTTAAATCTTACATAATTAATTTCTGTAAATTTATTTATTTAAAAACCCTAAATAATCTTTATAAAATATTATTTATAAATATTATAAATTATTATTTTTATAAAAAATGGACTCTAAATCGTGTGTAATTATAAAATAATCAAGGAAAATTTTAGAAATTATACAATTTACAATTTCACGAATTATTTACCAATATAACTACAAATTATAAAATCTACTTAAATTAATTAAATTTAATATATAAATCAATAAATTTATAATTAAACTCAAATATATAACGAATCGTGCGCGTCAAACTAAACTGACCCGAATCCAATCAAATATATCTATTCGCGCTGAATATGTTTTAAAGGCTTAGTTATCAATATTAGGTGTTGAACGTGTTTGATTGTGCATTGCCTTATTCTGTGAAGTCTTTGTGCATTACATCAATTCAAGGTGAGTTTCGTGGGCCCTTTTTATGCTTATACAAGTTTTCAATGTTTTCAATCAATGGGGGAAAAATATGCTCACCCGTTTTCAATGCTGTATATCATATACTCTATTTTCATACTTGGAATCAACGTGATACTGTTTTGCATGCATACATGGTGTTATTATATGGATCATTCTTACAACCATTATTCCCGGTTTGGGAACCAACGGTTAGGTATTGGTAGTACTACTGGGTTGACACCCCCACCCATCGACGATTGGTTAACTTGCGAGTTACCAACACAGCTGCCAGCAATCAGGCCGTGGGTGAATATATTCCGTCTAATTTATATGCATAACGTCATTAGATTTGGTTGTCTAAAACACATGTTATGTGGTTTTGCTTGCAGTATGATTCCACATCAAATTCTATACAGCATCAATTACATGTTTTTAATTTAAACCTGCGGAACTCACCAACATTATGTGTTGACATTTTTAGCATATCTTTTCTGGTGATCATAATCAAAGAGGATAGCTAGAGCTGATGCCTTAGCAGAGACCCCCAGGATTTTAATAGGCTTGCATTAGTATTGTACATCGTTTGTTTTCATTTCTGAACAATGTGTATGTTAAATTCTTGAATAATAGATTATGATAGTCGTGGAACTGACTAACCACGAAACAAGTCACCATTGTGTCGGGCGACGTCATGACACGAGGATTTTGCATATATCATGTCTCTATAATTATACCAAGTGTTATGACGATCCCAAGTTACAACCCACTAAACTATGTCAACCTATTTTTGAATCATGCTTTTGAGAAACCAGGAATAAGGTACCATCAACATCACCTTCCTCGGGAATCAAGTGTTAGAAGTCTAGAATTGCTTTAAGGTTTCAAAATTCAAACACACCCATATTCATTTTGAAGGGCGCCGATATTGGAGACGGTATTCCCGATTCCTTTCGGGTAATTAACTAACAAAATCCGATGATGCTGATGAAGGGCTTCAAAGTGTAAAGGGGATAAGGAAGGCGTTGGATACATTTTTAATATTGTTTCCATTTTCAAGATCTCATCAACTAAAGGTTACGATCACAGTTTGATGTTAAACTGCAATTAGCTTGATTATTGTAAATGCTTCTATTACAGGTGACCACTGAAGGCTGAAGCGTTAATGACGGTGACACCTCCCGATTATCC
The DNA here is from genome assembly GCA_024085815.1 of Flaveria linearis. Lineage (NCBI taxonomy): Eukaryota > Viridiplantae > Streptophyta > Magnoliopsida > Asterales > Asteraceae > Flaveria > Flaveria linearis. Next base: position 19,662,491 of record CM044017.1, on the reverse strand, counting down.
TAATGATAGGTCTATTCCGCTTGTTGCTTAATAGCGATGGTGGTTATGAAGGCGAATGACAGCCGCCCACTTGATACGAGTAAATAATATGGCTATCTATGATTAATAAACCTGCAATTGAGATTTGAAGTGATGAAACTAAGCAGTCATGAAATTAAAGAAGTGGGAAAGTGTGTCATCATCAACCTGTAGTTGCAATAAGGTAAATCATGCTAAAAGAAAGTTTTATTTCCTAAGGCAAGTTTTGATTTTCTTTTGCTCTACTTAGAGAATTAGAGGTGAACATGGGTTTTAGGTTTTTGTATTTTGGCAGGTGACTTAATCAGAAGCAGGAATGAAGGAACAAAAGAGTACTTAAAATTTGGCTTTGTAGTTGAAGTCTCTAAGGCGTAGCGCGTAGACTGTGGTTCGCCGAAACTGTTACAAGGCGACCTTCACTGCGTAGGAAGGAAGCAGGGGGAGAAAAACATGGTTGAGATTCGTAGGAACAAGTGAGAGGCCGTAGAACAATTATTAGATTTTTAAAATCTCAAAGTCAAATGCTTTCTATGTAGGTAGTTTACGTTGAACAAATGTTGTTGTGTTGAGTGTTTAATTTTATAAGTTATGTTACTTGACTTTTAAGGTATGCTTAATATGCATAGAGTTTTCACGTTCATGTTCTGCTTTTTAATATGACACATTGATTTTATATTAGTGGATATAAGATATTAGAATATATTAACCCCATTTTGTTTTCCTTTAATGATAGATATGCTAAAAAAAAGATGGAGCGGAACAGGAAAAGGAAATGAAATCAAAGCACTTATGAAGCTGAGGTATCTTTGCTATCCTAAGTTACATATCGTGGGTGGTTAGTTATCTTTGAGATTACCAACTAGGAACCACTACGTATGTGCCATTATTTACGACTATTATGAATCAAGTTACCTAATCAGTAGAAGTAAATTAATATTTATAATTCTAAAGTATCTACTTTCACATTTGTATGAAATATTAATCAAATTGCTTTTGTATACTCATAGTAATAAAGTCCCTCTACAAGTTTACCATTAAATCACTCTTTATGTTTGTACATTAAAACTTCATTGATATCCACGTTTGTGATTGGAAGTTAAGAAGTTGTTTAACAAATTTTTTTTTATAATTATCTATTTACTAGAGGGTGTTGAATAAAGAGTTAGTAATTAGTAGTAGGCTGCAATTAGTCTCTATTTTAACTTCTTTTAACCTGTTTATTAATATCCACGTATTTGTGATTGAGAAGATTATCAACGCCCCTGTGATGGTTTTAGTCGTTTTGATCCCCAAAGTGGAAATAAGAATTAAAAAATATGAAGGAAACGACCTAGAGACACCAAATAGTGTTTGGATTTTTAACTTAAACATGATGTGATATTGAATAGAAGCATCATGCAATCAACTATAATTTTAAACTTCTTGTCATAGAATTTGGATGTCATTATGCTCCTTGTAATTTACAATAATTACATTAGATGTTGAGTGTTTAGGAAAATTGATAGTCAATCATATTATAGTTGGTCTCAAATCATTATTCAAAACTTGATATCTAACCCCTAATCAACTTGCGATTCTGTCGTTGTTATGACAGGTTATAGTTAAGTATTTCTTTATGCAACTCATTTTGGCGCTACCCCGCATCACGCGGCCATCCTACTAGTGTGTGTGTGTGTATATATATATGTAGGGGATGGTTTCTGAGAAAACCAATATTTATATGAAAACCAAAGAAAATTACGAAAACCAGTAATATAATCATAAATTTTATATTATTTTAATTGTTAAAAGGGTATTTAAGTATTTGATACATATATGTTGAACGTAAATACGAGAATGAAGAGTCTTACGTATACGTAACATTATTTCAAATGAAAAATGGTTATGTATACGTAAACTATATGTGACGTATATGTAAAACCATGTTACGGTTTTCATTTGACCCATACCCTTATTTATATATACACACGCACACACAAATAAAGGGTAATGATAAAAAAATATTTTTAAGTTATGCGATCGATTTAATTGGTTTTCTCTAGTTTTCACATAACATTGTGTTTTTCTTAGTATCACTCTTACATATACATATATATATATATATATATATATATATATGTATGTATATATATATATGTGTATGTATATATATATATATGTGTATATATACGGGGAGGGATCCCTTGAAAACCATATTATAATGAAAACCATGAAAACTAGGGGTTACATATATGTAAGTACGTAGTACAAAGTGTATAACTAAGATATACATATATGTAAGAGTTATGTATATGTAAGTATGTGTTACCAAGTGTACAATTAAAGTTACGTACATTTAACTCATACAAGTTACGTATACGTAACCCGATTTGTTATCACCGTCGACCTTGGAGTTTAAATTAAAAAATAAATAATGATATCAAAAAATAAGGTTAAAGCTTACTCAAATATACTTTAAACAATTAAAAAATTAAATCAATTATAAATTATGTGATTGAATAGTGATGGTTTTCATGGTTTTCAATTATAAACATGGTTTTCATTTGATCTCTCCCCATATATATATATATATATATAATATATATATTATATATATATATATAAATATATATATATATATATATATATATATATATATATATATATATATATATATAACTTACATATTTAAATCTTAACATTACTACCAAACCTTTATGCTTCATGAATAGTAAGATACAAGTTATGCAACAAAAAGTGAAAGTCAAAATAGGGCCTACGAACTTTGACTTTGCGACTCATGAGTAATTTTTTATGTTTGTTTTTAATATTTTAATATAATAATTAATTTGATATATATACCGTTTAAAAAATAACTAGTTTAATATCCAGACGCGCATTGCGCGTCTTGTAAACGCCGTAAATCGATACTCTATCAACTATCTAAGACAGCAAGATCACACCGAGAGGACCACGCCGACCACAAAATGTCGGTGACACCACAGTTTGAGACTATTAAAATCAACAATTTTCCACTTTAATGGCGGGCTCAGAGTGTGTAAAGAAATGACTCTATCATGGCAAGAGGGCGGGTTGCAGGCAATAACCTGCCATCCTACACCCCTTCCAGGGCTAGACAATGTCCTCAATCAATTTTTACTCAGACCCATCAACTCATCACAGCCCATTAGAGACACCAACTTAAGATTAGGTAGTCAGACCACCACCATCAAAATCCCCACCATCAGAACCACCATCATCAAAACCACCAATATTAATGTAACATCCGACCCATTTTCAAATTGTAACCCGAACCCGTTTTTCTAAGGGTATTAATTCAATGAATTAAATGTAACTCGGTATAGTTTAATCAATATTATAAATGGCTTTATTTAGAATGTCATTTATTTAAACCATTTAAACAAGTTATAATAATTTTATAATTCATAAAGTAATGTGTTACAAATTTTCAAATAATTGTCATTTATGAACTTTAACATGGAAAAATAATTATATATTAAAGTTTTTACAAAACATATAAATTTATAAAAGTCTATAAGATGTAATAAGAATTAGATTTAATTTTAAATTATTTCTTTTTATTTACAAATTTTTTAAAGTTTTAAAAGACAAATTTAGTTATAAATGGGTTTAACAAGTTTGGGGCAAATTTTGTAATTGTTAAAACTTAATTCAATAGGTCAAGCATAAAATAGCAACCACTCTAAAATGCAGGGACCAAGGTGTAAACTTTTCAAACCAACCCAAACCCCCCATGTTTCCCCTTCGTCGGCCGACCACCGTCCGGCCACCCTCCGGCGACCACCTCTCCCTCAAATCACCCAAAAATTTTGCAATTAACCGCTTCTTAACTCTTGCACATCTGTTTCGAACTTGTCATCGGTCTCAATTCGAAATTAGTACAATTATATCGAGTTTTATCTTAAAAACCGAAAATCAATCAAACCCAAATCTGTTTCAACTCGAAATCCAGTAAATTGTTTCATGTAATCAACTCGAAACTTACTAAAAATCATTGCGGTTATAACTGTCCAAACAATTTGAACTGATAATGTAAAAACTAAATCAAATTCGATCGATTATAACCGTACGCAAACTTAAAACGCGTTCATCATGAAACGGATGAAATTGAACCTTCATAACAGAGGGCAACCGTTCTAATCAACCTTTCCAAAGTGTCTGTACATCCAATTCGATTATACATCACATCTTCATCAACTTCGACCTCCATCACCACTCGCGACCTGCCACCGATCGAACACCACATCCGAGACAATTTCAGAAGAAATTGGTTTAGGGCTTCTCATCCTCATCATCTAAGGAAGCTTTACACCAATTTAATTGGAATATTATCAGCAAACAAAGCCTCAGTGGAGATTCAACCCGTCGTGACCTAGTTCTTCTTTTCTTTATCAATTCCATCTCAATTCAGGTAATTGGATACATGATTACACTCGTATACTCATGTTAGTCGAAAGCCCTATGCTCAATTCGATTATCAACATCGATTTCTTGTTCAATTCGATGATTCTGCAATTAGGGTTTATGTGGATTTGGGAAAATACTTAATTATTGTTTTTAAGGTTTAAAATCGTTGTTTTACCAAATTATGGACTTCTGCCCAACTGGTAAACCACACGCCTCACTCAAAGAGGACCCGGGTTCGACCCTGGTCCAACGCATATTTTTTAAAAACAATTTTAATCATTTTAAATTCTAGAAATTGCTAGACATTATTAAATAAAAATTATATATTTAATTTTTCTTTTAATTACATTTATTTTAGAAATTATTAATCAATTTCTGAAAACTTTGAAGGTAATACTTTTATCTTAAATCTTTTAAAAAAATGTAAATGTTATAAAAAAAACATTTATAAGTCTTAAATTTTGTAAAACCCTTCTTATAGTTAAATACTCATTCAATAATTTTAACAAGACATTTCATAACTAATTATTGAAATGAAATATTTCATTATCGATAATAAAACCATTTCACTAATTAATCATTATTATTGTATCTTTTTTTAAAGTTATATTATTCAATTAATTTATTTTGTTCAATCAAGTTATTACGTTTTATTAAAATCCCAAAACCCAATTGAAACCTAATTCATACATAGTCGCCCAACCATTGTTATTCTAACAAAGAGTACACCAAACCTTAGGTTGAATCTCGAGGAGTTTTCTTTGGTGACACGTCTAGCATTCTATTACTTTTAAAACGCTTATAATTATCAAGTGAGTATTCATTGCCATTTTCATGTTTATTATTTGGGGAAATCATGTGATTCAATATTCAATCATACTTATTCAATTTTATTCTATTTCATTCTAAATTCAATTCAATACATGATATGTTATTACTTGCAATTACGTGTTCATAATTAGACAAACTTGATAACATGATCATTAATTCACACAACCACGGTAACATGATAGATCTATTGATTTGACAAACCCACCCCATTTGTTTAGACGCGTGGTGATTGAAACCGGAAATCATTCATTCTATAAGGCTCCGTCTGAGGACCGAGTCAATTCAGTCATTAGGGTTGATTGTGTTGGGTTTTCTGTTATGATTCACTGTTTCATTTTATTCTGACATTGTCACGTGAATTGAATTGTTCTTTTTAAGATATTTAATTGTCACACCCCCGCTGATAGCGGAAACACGGGGAATGTGAGCTAGATGGGATCGTCATAACACATGGTATGCAATAGAGTAGCAATAATAATATGTTGACAAGCATGTCATGACGACACCCGAACATAATTGGAGACTTGTGTCGTGTATAATCAATGTTCACGACGGCATAGTCATAAGCATAAACATAAGAAGATCACATAAACATTGATAATAGCTTGTAATGTAATATTCCCACAACTCGGGAACAAGTATACAAAAGGCCATGTTCAAGCTTTACAAAAGTAATAAACACAAAAATGCATCCTAGGGTCTCCTCTAAAAGACAGCACTCCTAGATCTTCAATTATCTTGATCACCTGAAAAGAAATGCTCAAAACGGTCAACATAATTATTGGTGAGCTTCGCAGGTTTTAAGTAATAAAATATGTTAAGATGAATACAATAAGTAAGTTAATAAAAGTTACCGCGACTACACTTATGTATAGGCGGTTTTACTAGTTATAAATAGCTACAGCCAAGCCTATTCATCGGTTCCACCCGGGAATTGATGACTGTAAGGATAGCATTTCCAAAGCGTAAATGGTTTATAAATGACGTAGCAAGATCCACACAGCGCATACGTATAGTTTATAACCAAACCAATCCTTAGGTCCCATTACCGGGATTAATGGTTATATATAAAAAGGTTTTCCATAGCTTAATAAGTTTAAGGTGACGTAGCAAGATCCACACAGCGCATACGTTTAGGTTACAACCAAACCAATCCTTAGGTCCCAATTTTCGGGATTAATGGTTGTAGTGGATGATCGGCTTAGAAGAACCACACAGAAGAACCACACAGAAGAACCACACAGAAGAACCACACAGCGAGAGCATCCAAGGTCAATGGCATCCACACATAGCATCAATCAACACATAACATCAAGTAGTAGTGCATAGTAGGGTGATACCACTAAGTCATACATAGGGGTAACATAGCACATAGTTCAGGTTCATATAGCAGCAATCACAAGATAAGCAAGTTAAGATACTCATAGAAATAGTAGCCAACTTCCACTAGGGAAGGTGCCTGAAATCAAGTTATATAGGTGAGCATTCTTTAACCCTAAGTTGAAATCATTTAAAAAGGTTTTATAAGAGTAAAAGGGGCCACGAAACTCACTGAATAGATGATAAGCACAACGATAAAGTATCCCAAGGGTTAGATGCTATGAACCGTCAAACACCTATTGACAGTTACTGACAAGCATTAATAATGATCATAAAGCAAAAGATGATATCAATAGGCTCGGGCAGTTTCAGTTCGGTCGTGGGTAGTACACACACAAGTAGTCACACACATCTTAGACTAGATTATTTTAAATAGTATGTGCCTGTTGATAGCGTTGACTTTAATCTTTGTGGTCAAGCTATGACACTTTATTAATATTACATTATCGTCGTGAGATCTCCAAAGAGGGGATCCATACGCACACACACATCATTAGTCATACAATAGGACCGGACGCACGACTGACACTCCATTCGCACGAGTGGACTTTCAGTCGTACGAATTAGCTACTTTCGTACGATTGAACCTTCATTCGTGCGACTAAGCACTCAGTCGTACCATGCAAGACTCAGTCATACGACCCAACCTCCATACACACGATTGGACCTTCATTCGCACGAATCAGCTTCATTCGTGCGATTGAACATTCATTCGTGCGATTGGTCTTTCAGTCCTACGACTCACACACAATCGCACTCCATTTCATCCGCATTGACTCAATCGCACGCACAGTCACTCGCATAGACTCATTCGCACACACATTCAATCGCACACACCCATACGCCTGACTTAGTCGCACGATTTGCCCAATCGCACGGCTTGTCGCATGACACACTCATACGCCCTACCCAGTCGCACGACTCACCCCAGTCGCACGGCTCAGTCGGCCGGAAGGCCCAGTCGCCCTGTGCAGCAGGTCGCGACTGCAGGAAAGTGCAGGGCGGCCTTCGGCAGCCCGAACACGAGTTTTACACCACCAAAACTTCCATAACTCATATCCTAACATGTCTAGACGCGAATCACACTCTGGAACACATCACACAAGCCCACACGACCTCATGTGCTCGGATGAACCCGAGCACCCGAAACCCTAGAAACACAGCAGCTAAATCGAGCTAAAAACGAGGTAAGCGAGGTTATCTACCTGCTAGAAACGAGTATACACGACGACACTCAAGATTTGATGGTGAAAACGCGACAAACGGATCGGTTTTTGGTGCAAGATAGAGAGAGAAATGGAGAAGGAGGTGAAGAGGAAGAAGATGAAGTAAATGGGGGCTAGGGCTGGTCTCCAAGTATTTATACCCAGCCCTAGTTTCTCAAAATGTCAAGTTTAGTCCCCGCACTTTGCCCCCGGGTTTCCAAATTTTGTTTCGGTTGAAAACGTTATTCATTAGTCTTGTTTTTATTAATGATAAAATGTTGTTAATGATATTTATGATTTAAAATGGTTTTATTCGTGTCATTATGTTCTTATAAAAACGGTGCGTTTAACGATAACGGGGGCAAATCTTAGAATAACGTCTTAAGGTAACGACAAGTCAAGCAACGATAGCACGCATATAAGGATAACTAAGCAAGCATACAGGCATAATATCCATATAGATGGGCTTTAAAGGTAAGGGATGACCGACAACAAAATTAACAGATTACGTCGATAGACGGACCTTTGGTGACGGATGTCACAGTATCCCCCAGTTGAGGGAATTTCGTCCCGAAATTCAACTGGTGCTAGGTCCATGGGTGTCATCCTCGAATAGGTGGGATATTTGAGTCTCATCTGATCCTCACGTTCCATGTAAACTCTGGCCCTCGTTTGGAATTCTATCTTATACGGACTATAGGTATCTTGCTGCGCCTTAACTTTTTGACCTTTCGGTCCATGACCTCAATAGGTTCCTCCACAAAATGGAGGCTTTTATCAATCTTGATGTCCTCAATAGGTACGTGAAGTGATTCGTCAGCTAAGCACTTCCTGAGGTTCGATACATGGAAAGTATCATGTACACTGTTAAGCTCTTGTGGCAACCTTAATCGGTACGCCACCGGACCGATTCTTTCTACAATCTCAAATGGTCCAACATATCTTGGGGCCAACTTCCCTTTCTTTCCAAACCGTACGACCCCTTTCCACGGAGAGACCTTAAGCAACACTTGATCCCCAACGTTAAACTCTAGCGGCTTCCGACGGTTGTCGGCATAGCTCTTTTGGCGGTCTCTAGCGGCTTTGAGTCTGTCTTTGATTTGGAAGATCTTATCGGTGGTTTCTTGAATGATTTCGGGACCCGTTAGCTGGCTTTCACCAACCTTGGCCCAACATACAGGCGATCTACATTTCCGTCCATACAACGCTTCAAATGGAGCGCATCCAATGCTTGTATGGTAGCTGTTGTTGTAAGAGAACTCAATCAATGGTAAATGAGTGTCCCAGCTACCACCAAAATCGATTACACAAGCTCTAAGCATGTCTTCCAATGTTTGTATCGTTCGTTCACTTTGGCCGTCTGTCTGGGGGTGATAGGCTGTACTCATGTCTAATCGAGTGCCCATCGCTTTCTGTAACGTCTGCCAAAATCGTGAAGTGAATCGACTGTCTCGGTCGGATATGATTGACACTGGCACCCCGTGCCGTGTCACGACCTCTTTGATGTACAACCTTGCCAGCTTATCCATTTATAGTCTTCTCGAATAGGCAAGAAGTGAGCGGATTTTGTCATTCGATCCACCACGACCCATATCGAGTCGTGCCCACTTGGCGTTCTCGGGAGTTTGGTAATAAAATCCATAGTGATGTTCTCCCATTTCCACTCGGGAATTTCAGGTTGTTGCAATAATCCCGATGGTTTCTGGTGTTCAGCCTTGACCTTTGAACATGTCAAGCATTTGCTCACATATAAGGCAATATCTTTCTTCATACCTGGCCACCAGTACAACTCCTTCAGATCGTGGTACATCTTGTCTGCACCAGGATGAACAGAGTATCGAGTCTTGTGTGCTTCATCCAAGACTACTGTACGTACACCTCCCCATCTGGGGACCCATATACGATCCATGAAGTAATGTACGCCGTCATCCTTGCGACTCATTTGTTTATCCATCCCTCGGAATTCTTCTCCCGCAAGGTTTCTTCTTTCAAAGCCTCACTTTGCGCAATTTGAATCTGAGCCTTTAGATTGGTTTGAATAGTCAAACCTAGCGCTCGAGCACGTAATGGTTTCACACGTTCTTTGCGGCTTAAAGCATCAGCCACCACGTTAGCTTTCCCGGATGATACCGAATTTCACAATCGTAGTCGCTAAGTAGCTCTACCCAGCGTCGCTGTCGCATGTTAAGTTCTTTCTGATTCATGATGTGTTGAAGGCTCTTATGATCCGTGTAAATGATGCATTTGGTTCCATAGAGATAATGCCTCCATATCTTGAGTGCAAATACTACAGCGCCCAACTCCAAGTCATGAGTTGTGTAGTTCTTTTCATGCACCTTGAGTTGTCGCGAAGCGTAAGCAATTACCTTATCTCTTTGCATTAGCACACATCCCAACCCTTGATATGAAGCATCGCAGTATACCACGAAATCATCAGTTCCGTCCGGGAGGGACAGTATCGGTGCGTTGCACAACTTCTCCTTCAATGTTTGGAACGCCTGTTTTTGTGCTTTCCCCCAATCGAACTTCTTGTCTTTTTGAGTCAACAAAGTTAACGGTTGGGCAATCTTTGAGAAATTCGCAATGAAGCGACAATAGTATCCGGCCAATCCTAAGAATTGCCGTATCTCTGAATGTGTCTGGGGTGTATCCCATTTCTTCACAGCTTCAATCTTGCCGGGATCCACATGTATTCCATCTTTGTTAACCACATGACCCAAAAACCTCACTTCTCGAAGCCAGAATTCACACTTCGAGAATTTGGCAAAAAGTTTCTCTTCCCGCAACAGTTCCAGAATTGCTCGAAGGTGTTCTTCGTGGTCCTCCTTTGAACGGAGTAGATAAGTATGTCGTCTATGAACACGATCACGAACTTATCAAGATAAGGCTTACACACCCGATTCATCAGATCCATAAAGACAACTGGTGCGTTGGTCAATCCGAATGGCATGACCAAGAACTCATAGTGCCCGTAACGAGTTCTAAATGTTGTTTTTGGAATGTCGTCCTCGAAACCCTTAGCTGATGATATCCAGATCGAAGGTCGATCTTAGAGAAATACGAGGCTCCTTGCAACTGATCAAACAGGTCGTCGATTCTAGGAAGAGGATACCGATTCTTCACAGTCAATTTGTTCAATTCCCTGTAGTCGATACACATACGGAACGACCCATCCTTCTTCTTGACAAATAACACCGGTGCTCCCCACGGTGAATGACTCGGTCGAATGAAACTTTCTCCAGTAGTTCCTGTAGTTGACTTGACAACTCTTGCATCTCTGAGGGTGCTAGCCGATACGGTGTCTTAGCTATCGGTGTAGCTCCAGGAACTAGCTCTATACGGAATTCCACCTGTCGTGGAGGAGGCAATCCAGACAAATCAGGGAACACTTCGGGTAATCCCGTACAATCGGAATGTCTGCCAATTTTGTCTCTTCTTCCTTCTTTTCTACCACGTGAGCCAGAAAAGTGTAACACTGCTTACGTAGACCTTGGCGTGCTTTCATGCAGGTGATAAGCTTCAAGTTTCTTCCCGGTCGCTCTCCTTGTATTCTGAGTACTTTCCCGTTTGACATGGGGATCCGCACTACTTTATCTTGGCAAACAATCTCGGCTCCATGCTTAGACAACCAATCCATTCCCACTATTACGTCAAAGCTCCCCAACTCAAAGGTATCAAATCTATGTTGAAGACCTGGCCTTCCAATATTAGGGTGCAGTTCTTAATAATTTCCTCTGCCTGTTCAACCCTACCATTTGCCATTTCTACAGAGTAACTAGTTTCTAGTCTACTGGCACTCAAATCAAGCATTTGCACAAACTCAGATGATATAAAACTATATCTGCCCCAGTATCAAACAGTACAGATGCGAAGTGGTTATTGAGTAAGTGCGTACCCGTGACAACGTTCGGATCTTGACGGGCATCATTCGCTCCAATGACGAAGGCACGACCCTGTGCAGCATTTCCTTGGTTTCCTTGGCCTTGCGCACCCGCTATGGCCATTATCTGCTGCTGGTTGTTTCCCTGCTGACCCGGTGCCCTGTTCAGTCGGGGGCACATATTTCTGAAGTGGTCGAGGCCTCCACACTCGTAACAAGCCCTGGCATTCCCGACGGGGTTAACCGCGTTGATGGGTGCCACCAGGTTTGGCGCTACTCTACAGTCTCTTGCTTGATGCCCCGGGCGTCTGCAGTTCAAACACACCCGGCACGGCGTTGCTGGAGGATGATGAAGATTACACCTGTCACATTTCGGGTGTGGCCCAGCATATTCCTTCTTCCCTTGAGTCACGGCCACAAGTTTTCTGGTCGTTTTGGCCCTCTTATCAGACTTTCCAGTGCCAGACCGACTTGTTTCCCCAGTCTCCTTCCTTTTCTCCGCTCCCCTACCCATACTCCTGTTCTTATCATCTCGTCAGTGAGAGCGCCCGCTTTCAGAATAGCGCTCTGGATTGTAGGAGGAGCAGCTGCAGTTACCATTGCCCGGATTTGAGGCGCGAGTCCCCAAATGTACCTTTCTATCCTCTTAGATTCCGGAGTGACTAGGTGTGGAACTAGTCTAGCCAGCTCGTGGAATCGGTCAGTATAAGCTGCGTGCCCTGCCCCCACCATAGCATGATTCCAGAACTCATGCTCAAGCTTCTGCATCTCGTTGAGAGGGCAGTATTCCTCGGTAATCAAGCTTTGAATTCATCCCAGGTCATCTGCATCGCAGATTCCCTTCCCCTAGCTTGAACCTGGGTGTTCCACCAGGTAGTGCTCGGCCCTGCAGTGAGCATGTAACATACTTGATCCGCTGGCTGTCAGGCATTCACTGATGTCGATCACAGCCTCCATTTTCTCTAGCCATCTAATCAGGGCTATCGCCCCACCTTTACCATCGAAATCCCGGGGCTTACAGGCCACAAACTCCTTGTAAGAACAGCCCCGTTTGGCGTTAGCAACCCCAGTTTCGTTACCGGCTGTACCAACATTTCCGGTCTCTTGGTTGCTTTCATTCCCAGTCGGGTTCCCATTATCCTCGTTCTCATTACCACCGTCCCCGTGGGGTGGTTTTGCTGTTGAAGAGCGTCGCTCACCTGAGCTACAATAGTTGGAATCAGGGCAGTCAATTGTTGAGTGATTAGACTTCCATATCAGGGTTTCCAGTCCCTTGGTTATTGTCAGAAGGGCCTTCATTTGTTATTGGAGGTCTACCCCTGCCTCTGCCTCTGCCCCTCGGGCTTCACTTCCGCTACTATTGCTGCGGGTAGATCTTCGAGGCGGCATGGTCTATTCATACAAGAGGCAACAAATAAGCTTTAGTCACCTTAAGATACACAAGTACTCCACTTATCAAGTTCCAACATTTCATGCTCGGTCAGTCAAGATCACCATGCAGCCCATTTCAAGCATATTCTCGGTATACCGGTGATGTTTATATATAGGGTTCCCCGCAGCGTTCCCACCACCCCGATGTACCGAAAAATGATGCCTAATCCGGTTACATGACGTCCGACCTTCCTTCACATCATATCCATAATAATCTACCAGTCAACTGAGCCCAAACATGTAATCACGTATAGTCTGGTGGAGGTTGTCTATCTCGCGTCCTTGAAAGGACTCAGACATAGCCTCCTCGGGTCGGTCTCAGTATCTGAAGGTCTAGCGCAATGTATGATCTGTGAAGATCTCTTCGGGTCTCAATACCCGAATTTGGTTATGATAACTTGGCGCGCAGAGGGAACGGAAGATCCAATAGGAAGCATCTCATAGTGGTCGAGCACAAGGGCTCAAGCATAAGTAAAAGATCACATAACAGAAGGATAACCAAACACGTAAGGTGGAACACATACACGAGATATATAAATGCACACAAGCTTAAGCATGCAAATCTACATGAAGGTTCCTAGGTTATAGTCTAGGTCAAGTGTAATTGCCTAATTCTCTATAACCAATGGCTCTAATACCAGTCTGTCACACCCCCGCTGATAGCGGAAACACGGGGAATGTGAGCTAGACGGGATCGTCATAACACATGGTATGCAATAGAGTAGCAATAATAATATGTTGACAAGCGTGTCATGACGACACCCGAACACAATTGGAGACTTGTGTCGTGTATAATCAATATTCACGACGGCATAGTCATAAGCATAAACATAAGAAGATCACATAAACATTGATAATAGCTTGTAATGTAATATTCCCACAACTCGGGAACAAGTATACAAAAGGCCATGTTCAAGCTTTACAAAAGTAATAAACACAAAATGCATCCTAGGGTCTCCTCTAAAAGGCAGCACTCCTAGATCTTCAATTACCTTGATCACCTGAAAAGAAATGCTCAAAACGGTCAACATAATTGTTGGTGAGCTTCGCAGGTTTTAAGTAATAAAAGATGTTAAGATGAATACAATAAGTAAGCTTAATAAAAGTTACCGCGACTACACTTATGTATAGGCGGTTTTACTAGTTATAAATAGCTACAGCCAAGCCTATTCATCGGTTCCACCCGGGAATTGATGACTGTAAGGATAGCATTTCCAAAGCGTAAATGGTTTATAAATGACGTAGCAAGATCCACACAGCGCATACGTATAGTTTATAACCAAACCAATCCTTAGGTCCCATTACCGGGATTAATGGTTATGTATAAAAAGGTTTTCCATAGCATAATAAGTTTAAGGTGACGTAGCAAGATCCACACAGCGCATACGTTTAGGTTACAACCAAACCAATCCTTAGGTCCCAATTTCCGGGATTAATGGTTGTAGTGGATGATCGGCTTAGAAGAACCACACAGAAGAACCACACAGAAGAACCACACAGAAGAACCACACAGCCGAGAGCATCCAAGGTCAATGGCATCCACACATAGCATCAATCAACACATAACATCAAGTAGTAGTGCATAGTAGGGTGATACCACTAAGTCATACATAGGGGTAACATAGCACATAGTTCAGGTTCACATAGCAGCAATCACAAGATAAGCAAGTTAAGATACTCATAGAAATAGTAGCCAACTTTCACTAGGAAGGTGCCTGAAATCAAGTTATATAGGTGAGCATTCTTTTCCCCTAAGTTGAAATCATTTAAAAAGGTTTTATAAGAGTAAAAGGGGCCACGAAACTCACTGAATAGATGATAAGCACAACGATGAAGTATCCTAAGGGTTAGATGCTATGAACCGTCAAACACCTATTGACAGTTACTGACAAGCATTAATAATGATCATAAAGCATAAGATGATATCAATAGGCTCGGGCAGTTTCAGTTCGGTCGTGGGTAGTACACACACAAGTAGTCACACACATCTTAGACTAGATTATTTTAAATAGTATGTGCCTGTTGATAGCGTTGACTTTAATCTTTGTGGTCAAGCTATGACACTTTATTAATATTACATTATCGTCGTGAGATCTCCGAAGAGGGGATCCATACGCACACACACATCATTAGTCATACAAAAGGACCGGACGCACGACTGACACTCCATTCGCACGAGTGGACTTACAGTCGTACGAATTAGCTACTTTCGTACGATTGAACCTTCATTCGTGCGACTAAGCACTCAGTCGTACCATGCAAGACTCAGTCATACGACCCAACCTCCATACACACGATTGGACCTTCATTCGCACGAATCAGCTTCATTCGTGCGATTGAACATTCATTCGTGCGATTGTCTTTCAGTCGTACGACTCACACACCATCGCACTCCATTTCATCCGCATTGACTCAATCGCACGCACAGTCACTCGCATAGACTCATTCGCACACACATTCAATCGCACACACCCATACGCCTGATTTAGTCGCACGATTTGCCCAATCGCACGGCTCAGTCACGTGACACTCTCATACGCCCTACCCAGTCGCACGACTCACTCCAGTCGCACGGCTCAGTCGGCCGGAAGGCCCAGTCACCCTGTGCAGCAGGTCGCAACTGCAGGAAAGTGCAGTGCGGCCTTCGGCGGCCCGAACACGAGTTTTACACCACCAAAACTTCCAGAACTCATATCCTAACATGTCTAGACGCGAATCACACTCTGGAACACATCACACAAGCCCACACGACCTCATGTGCTCGGATGAACCCGAGCACCCAAGACCCTAGAAACGCAGCAGCTAAATCGAGCTAAAAACGAGGTAAGCGAGGTTATCTACCTGCTAGAAACAAGTATACACGACGACACTCAAGATTTGACGGTGAAAACGCGACAAACGGATCGGTTTTTGGTGCAAGATAGAGAGAGAAATGGAGAAGGAGGTGGAGAGGAAGAAGATGAAGTAAATGGGGGCTAGGGCTGGTCTCCAAGTATTTATACCCAGCCCTAGTTTCTCAAAATGTCAAGTTTAGTCCCCGCACTTTGCCCCCGGGTTCCCAAATTTTGTTTCGGTTGAAAACGTTATTCATTAGTCTTGTTTTTATTAATGATAAAATGTTGTTAATGATATTTATGATTTAAAATGGTTTATTCGTGTCATTATGTTCTTATAAAAACGGTGCGTTTAACGATAACGGGGGCAAATCTTAGAATAACGTCTTAAGGTAACGACAAGTCAAGCAACGATAGCACGCATATAAGGATAACTAAGCAAGCATACAGGCATAATATCCACATAGATGGGCTTTAAAGGTGAGGGATGACCGACAACAAAATTAACAGATTACGTCGATAGACGGACCTTTGGTGACAGATGTCACATTAATCCACCTATGTATGTGTATATAAACCTATGATTACTCACCGGCTAATGTGTTAGCTGACTCGTTACTTTTTCGCATGATTTCAGGAAATGCTATTTAGTGGAATTCTCTCGGCTCATATAGGATGGGATCTAGTCAAAAATAAAGAAGACAATATTATATTTCATGGTTTTATTTTAATTGCGTTGTAATGTGTGACTTGACTGGCATTATTCAATAAATAAATGACTATTAATGTTATTTCAACGTATTATTACCTTGTGCTATGAACAATCGATTCAAATTCATCCGCCTCGATCATTCCGCCATCGGTCGGGGTGTGACAGATTGGTATCAGAGCCAAGGTTATAGGGAATTAGGTTATTAGAAATGGAATGACCTATACTATAACAAGTACCTTTACAAATGAGTCCTCTCATGTATTCTATATGTTTAGATAGGGCTTATATGTGTCACTTATGCTTATTATGTTTATGTGATTATGACATTTCCTTATACTTTGATTCTTACCTTTCACATACAAATTCTCAAATCATATTATATGGCATTGTGTGCCTAAATCAAATTGTTTTCAAATTTTAAATTTTGATTTGTTATTCATGGTTTTCAAATCTCGTCAAAGTCCGTGTCAAATGACTGAGAACATGCAATGCTGGAAGAGTGGAATACCTGTATCTTGAGGTGTTCTGTCTAGGCAAGGTATTCATATAAATCCAAATCAACCGATGGATCCGTTTACCTTACCTAGGAACTCTCGAGATGAGTATTCTCTTATAGGTACGCATGTTTTCATTAAGGTTGTGGTGGACACAAATACTTTGATAAGTCAACGTATTCGCTTTGGTTTGCGAGCCGAACGTTTACACTCATAACATCTCATTCTTATTTTAAACCATCTCATCAATGTTTTTATCATTTTGAAATTTTATAAACCCATTAACCGATTCTCATAAGGTTTTCTATACTCTTACAGCATGTCATCTCATCAAAACCGAACCCGATCTGGAAACTCTGGCCGCAAGATTGCTGCTATAGTGGGACGTGAAGTTGCTGCGGTCATCCCAACACTGCTTACCCATTTGAACCAAGGCAACAACGTTATTCAAAATCAAGCTGCACAAAACCCTCCACGAGCTTGTACTTACAAGCATTTCAGTTCTTGCAATCCCACTAAGTTTAGCGGGACCGAAGGTGCCACTGGTCTTTTACAGTGGTTTGAGAGTATCGAGAAACACTTTCCTCAATAGTGAGTGTCCCGAGAATCTCAAGGTTCGCTATGCTACAAGTGTTCTTCAAAGAGAGCACTCACTTAGTGGAACGGGGAGAAACGAACCCGTGGAACTGATGCCGCATTAGCATTGACGTGGGATGAAGTTAAGGAGCTCATGACTCGGGAATTCTGTCCGAGAAATGAAATTAAGAAATTGGAAGATGAGTTCTGGGACTTAACTCAGGAAAGTGGGGAAAATTTAGCCTATACCAACCGATTTCATGAATTGAGTCTGCTTGTTCCTCACCTGGTTACTCCTTTATCTCGGGCTATCGAGAAATACATAGGTGGTCTACCCATGCAAATTCAAGACACGGTGTGGGGTAGGAATCCTGCAACCTTGGAAGATACCATCCGGTTAGCTGCTCAGCTAACTGATAATCATGTCAAGGCTGGAACTTTGACTAGGAAGGGTGCTAAGAAGGTGCCCAAGAAACCCTCAGTTGAACCACTTAAGGAGGAAAAACCCGAATCCTTTCAAAACAAGAAAGGAAGGCTAAGTCCCAAAACTTTGCTGTGGTTACCCCTACTGTTCCGGTTAATCAAGTCGCACTAAACTACCAACCAGTCTCCAATAATCAAGTTCCGGTGAAGAAACCTTACACTGGAACTTTCCCGTAGTGCAATATTTGCAAGTACCACCACCCTGCTAATGCACAATGCCGTCGCTGCACCAACTGTGGTCGTTTCGGTCATACCTTCAACGTGTGCAAGAGCGCAGCTAAGACCCTGACTACTGCGTCTGTCCTCCAACATCCTCCTGCAATTACTCAGGGTCGTGCATGTTATCAATGTGGTGATCCGAACCATTTTCGCAATCGATGGCCTCAACTTGTCAGCACGGTGCCTACGGCTCAAGGACACGCTTTTAACATCAATTCTCACCAAGCTCAAACCAATAACGATGTGGTGAACGGTATGTTTTTAATCAATAATCATTATGCTTCGGTCTTATTTGATACCGGCGCCGACAAAAGTTTTGTGTCCTTAGAATTTGAGATTTTACTTGCTAGTGCACGAACTAAGTTGAGAAAACCATTTACGATAGAAATAGCCGACGGGAAACCTATCACAATCGATTCAATTATTCCAAACTGTATCCTTAGTCTTAGCGAGCATGATTTTCCTATCGATCTCACACCGATGCAACTTGGAAATTTCGATGTCATTATAGGCATGGATTGGTTATCTAAGAACCATGCTGAAGTTGTTTGTTTCGAGAAAATCATCGGAATCCCTCTTGCGCCCGAAAAGGTGTTAAATATCTATGGAGAAAAACCTTCCAAAGGCCTTCGACTCATGTCATGTACCAAAGCTCAAAAGTACCTTCGCAAGCACTATGTGGCTTTCTTAGCGCATGTCGTTAAAACGAATAGGAAGTCAAAGAAAATCGAGGATATTCCGATCATTCGTGATTTTCCGGAAGTGTTTCCCGATGACTTAACTGGTCTCCCTCATGTTCGTCAAGTCGAGTTTCGTATCGATCTTGTGCCTGGTGCAACACCTGTAGCAAATCTCCATATCGTCTTGTACCATCTGAGATGCAAGAACTTGATAGCCAACTTCAAGAACTTTCCGATAAAG
Source organism: Flaveria linearis (assembly GCA_024085815.1). Lineage (NCBI taxonomy): Eukaryota > Viridiplantae > Streptophyta > Magnoliopsida > Asterales > Asteraceae > Flaveria > Flaveria linearis. Next base: position 19,643,079 of record CM044017.1, on the reverse strand, counting down.
GTTTCATTCGACCAAGTTCCTCACCTTGGGGAGCCCCAGTATTGTTTGTGAAGAAGAAAGATGGCTCATTCCGTATGTGTATCGATTATCGGGAGCTTAAAAAGCTTACTGTCAAGAACCAGTATCCTCTACCAAGAATCGATGACTTGTTTGACCAGCTTCAAGGCGCTTCATACTTTTCCAAGATTGACCTTCGTTCTGGTTACCATCAGCTACGAGTGCATGATGACGACATTCCCAAAACAGCCTTCCGTACAAGATATGGTCATTACGAATTTCTGGTTATGCCATTTGGTTTGACCAACGCATCAACTGTGTTCATGGATTTAATGAACCGCGTGTGTAAGCCATACTTGGACAAGTTCGTGATCGTCTTCATCGATGACATTCTGATTTATTCAAAATCATGATCCGAGCATGAACATCATCTCGTTTGATTCTTGAGCTTCTGAAGGAGGAGAAACTATATGCTAAGTTTTCCAAGTGCGAATTTTGGCTAAAAGAGGTACAATTCCTTGGTCACATCGTAAATGATAAAGGAATTCATGTGGATCCTGCAAAGATTGAGGCGGTAAAGAATTGGGTAGAACCTAAAACTCCCACTGAGACCCGCTTATTTCTTGGCTTGGCCGGCTACTATCGGCGTTTCATCCCAAATCTCTCAAAGATCGTTGTGCCTCTTACTGCCTTGACCCACAAGGATAAGTCTTTCCAGTGGGGACCAGATCAAGAAAAAGCATTTCAAACACTTAAGCAAAAGTTATGTAATGCTCCAATCTTGACCCTCCCTGATGGAAATGATGATTTTGTTGTCTACTGTGATGCTTCCAAGCAAGGTCTTGGTTGTGTCCTCATGCAACGAGGAAAAGTCATAGCCTATGCCTCAAGACAGCTCAAAATCCATGAGAAAAATTACACGACCCATGATCTCGAATTGGGTGATGTGGTTTTCGCACTCAAAATCTGGAGACACTATCTTTATGCCACCAAGTGCATTGTATTCACTGATCATAAGAGTCTTCAGCACATTTTTAATCAAAAAGAATTAAACATGAGACAACGGCGATGGTTGAATTACTTAATGACTACGACTGTGAAATTCGCTACCACCCTGGAAAAGCGAATGTCGTAGCCGATGCATTAAGTCGTAAGGATTATGTCATACTCCGAAGTGTTACCATTCAATCCGAACTTAAAACCCGTATTCCGAAGCCCAACACGAGTCAGTCACTGAGGGTAACATGTATGATGAAATGTCATGTGGCGCTGAACTTCAATTGGAAACAAAACCCGATGGTTTATTGTATTTTCTGGATCGTCTTTGGATTCCCAAACGCGATGACCTTCGAATTCTCATCATGAGCGAGGCTCACAAAACTCGTTATTCTATCCATCCCGGTGCGGATAAGATGTTTATGAACCTCCTTAATCAGTATTGGTGGCCCGACATGAAAAAGGATATAGCTTTATGTTGGATCATGATAAGGCTGGTGCAACCAAATTCACTTCATAGTCACTTTTGGTACTACATTAAAGGGCTTTCGAAGCCAAGCCAGAGATCTTCCGAGAGTCTAAGGAACAACAGCTGAAGACATCTTCCGAAGGCAAAAGCTGAAGTCAACTGCTGAAGACAACAGCTGAAGCCAACAGCTGAAGTCAATAGCTGAAGACTATCTTCCGAAGACAAGTCTGAAAGCTTCCGAAGACAAAGTCTGATGAAAGAGCTGAAGACAAAGTCTGAAAGCTTCCGAAGACAAAGTCTGATGAAAGAGCTGAAGACAAAGTCTGAAAGCTTCCGAAGACAAAGTCTGATGAAAGAGCTGAAGACAAAGTCTGAAAGTTCCGAAGACAAAGTCTGACGAAAGAGCTGAAGACAAAGTCTGCTTCCGAAGACAAAGAAGACTCCAAGCTTCAGAAGAAGCAGTCTTCCGAAGTATAAGTGCCTTCGGAAGAAGTTATTCTTCCGAAGCACTTTATCCTTCGGAAGACATTGCTATGTCCAGCAGATAAAAGTATGGTCCCTGACAGTCCGCTGCAGACCTCTGATACAGCATGGCATCTTCCTAAAGAGCCATGTTGTTGACCATACTTTATTCTACTGTTCACCTTTTTATGATAGTACATGTTACCAACTTTAGTTGGTGACAAAAGGTAAGTCAGGGACATGTCCTGACTACCAACTCTCAGGCACAATGTCTGAAAGACCTCACCTAGAGTCTTGTAGTATAGATGTAAGGTTAGAGGTGTCCAGCTGGTATCAAAGTATATCCGGCTGTAGGTAGTATTATATATATCTTCTCCCTGTAACTCTTTATGCAAGTGATTTGAGTCCAAGTGTCTTGTAATCCTTTGAGTTGAGAAGCAATATATAAAAGTACCTTGAAAATTTACCTGCTGTTAAATTTCTTATTGCTTGTTACTTGTTATATTGTGATCAACTCTTCATAGACTGCTTGCCGAGTGTTGATTCACAGTGAGTTGAGAGAAAAACCACCCGAAATCCGATCCTGCAATTGGTATCAGAGCTCCAGGCTCTTGATTGTGAGATCTTACCATCCTAATCAACCTGTTTTTTTCCTCACCACAATCCACTCACTCAAATGGCTGCTCTCTCCAAGGCTGATATGGAAACTGGTACCTTGACCAAGTCCCCTATGATCACCCCTGAAGACTTTGACACATGGTGTATCAGGATGGAAGGCTTCATCAAGTGTCAAGACTCAAGGATGTGGGACTCCATTGTCAATGGTCCTTTCATACCAAGCACTACATCTGCCACTGGTAATCACATCATTCCAAAAGATGTTGATGATTACTCAGAGGAAGATAGGAAGAGAATAGAGCTAGATCAAAGGGCTATGACTTGTCTCCAAACTGCTCTCCCCAACTCCGTCTACAGACGCTTCAAGAAGTGCAAGACTGCTAAAGATTTATGGGAAGCTTTGAAGCTGATGTATGAGGGATCCAAGGAAACTCAAGAGAACAAGAAAGATCTCTTGAAGCAGCAGTTTGAGAACTTTACTTTCAAGGCTGGTGAGACCTTGACTCAACAATACTTCAGGTATGTTGAGCTAGTAGATACTCTGGCGGATATTGGAGTAGCTCTTGAGAACAGAGACATAGTTAGGAAGTTCATGTCCTCTCTTCCTAAACTATGGACTCACTACTGTGTTGTCATCAAGAGAACTTCGGACCTTAAGACTCTTTCTCTCACAGAGTTGTATGGTATCCTAAGTGCATTTCAGATGGAGATGAACATGCAGAACTCCTCTGACCACTCCAATAACCAACAGAGTTCAGCCCTTCATGTGGTTGAAAGGGAAAGCATGGAACCACAACATCAGTTGCTATGCTACCCTGACAACTCACATACTGGACCCTTCATCACTCTACCTGAGACTCCAAAGTCTCAAAAGGTTCAACACAACTCCATTCAGGATAGTTGTGCCTTTGTCTCTGGAAGTGGACACTCTGGTGATTTTCAATACTGCTTTGATGATCTTGAGTGCTTCAATCCAGATGATGTGGAGTACATGGACATTGTCCAGCAGATGGCTCTTTTAACTTACAGAGCGAAGAAGTTCTTCAAGAGAACTGGAAGGCAATTCCCTCAAAACCCAGTCAACAGCAAGTTTGGGTTTGATAAGAGCAAAGCAAGGTGCTACAACTGCAACCAACTTGGTCACTTTGCTAGGGAATGCAAGGCTCCCAAGAACAACCCGGGAACCCCACAGGCCTCCACACATCCCACTGCTCCCAAGCATGAAGAAAAGTCAACTGAAACAGCTGTTGTTGCTCAGGAAGTTGACTGGAGCTTCATGGTACAGGATGTGACTCCCGCTCAAGCACTCATGGCTGGAACAGATGATGATCAGGTATATGAACATCTTTGTACTGCTGCCTGTATTGCTAAAGTTAAATTGTATAAGGATTACATTTCGGAAATCAGATCTGAGGTTGAGTCTTTAAATGTGCTAAAATCTGACTTTAACAGAGCTGAATCTGACTATCAAAGGAAAATTGATGAGTTAGAGAAAACTGTGTCTCTTTTGAAACATGAAAAGACTAACTACAAGACTCAAATCAAAGATCTGATCTCCAAACTTTCTGAAGTTCAAGCCCAGTTAGTCACAGCTGAGGCTCAGGCCAGGAAGCAAGCTATTGCTGAGCAAAGCTTCCAAACTATTCTTGCATCAACCTCTCATTCCAAAATGTTTTATCAAAACAAAGAAGGGTTGGGAACCAGTGAAATAGCTCCACCACACTCTTATGAGTCTATTAGACTACCTAGATGTGGTACTGAAGAGCAAGAGGTTCCAACTGCTGACCCTTCTCCATTGGAACTAGAGGATGAAGTAAAATAGTGGCCTCCACAGGGAGAAACAGGAGGATACACCCATCTCCACCTGTGATGACCAAATCCTGACCACCAAGGCAAGAAGAAGCAGAGCTAAAGCTGCTAGAAGGACTGCTAAGAAGGTTGCAGAGTCCAAGCTTAAGTTTGACCCTAAGCAAAAGGGTGTCTTCATTTCTGCCGGGTTTCAAGTGGTAGGTACTCCTGATTCAGGAAAGGAGTGTAGTACCAGCACTCCTGTCCTACTGAAGGATCAGAAGTCGAAAGGGAAAGTTGCTGATGAAGAGAAGAAACCCAAGAAACAGCAACCTGCAAGTTCCCAGAAGACTAACATTGCATGCATAATGTGTGGTCTGCATAACCACATGGCTAAAGATTGTTACTACAATCCAGCAAGCACACATTATGCAAATAATGTTAGAAAAGAAGTAGTCAGAGAAGGTTTCTCAGTTGGACCACTTCAAAAGGTCCAAATGATGAAAAAGGGAAAGTTGGTCTCGGAAGCCAAGTTGCTTTCGGAAAAAACTGCTTCTTCCGAAGGGAAAATGGCTTCGGAAGCCAAACCTTCTAAGGTTCGGAAGAACAAGAAGGCTCCCTTGAAACCATCTCAGAAGAAGACTACTTCGGAAGAAAAGGTGGTGAAGGCTTCTTCCGAAAAGAGAGAAGCTTCGGAAGAAGACCATGCTGCAAAAGCTTCAACAAGCTCATCCTCAAATCAACCAAAGGATGGATTGGAAGATCAAGGAAGATGCTGCAGCCCAAACCTCTTCTTCAACAATGACCTCTATTGAACCCCATTGCATATCTTTTGGTTCAATTATGTCACTATCTTTGGAAGAGCCCGAGACCTGCAAGGCTTGGGCTTCCAAACAAAACTAACCATCTCATCTTATGTGCAGGGACATCCATTTGACAAGAACAACAATATCTGGATTGTAGATAGTGGATGCTCCAGGCACATGACAGGGAACAGATCTCTCCTTCAACAATTCCAGAACTTTGATGGAGGGCCTGTCCAATTTGGAGGTGAGGCCGGAGGATATATTTCTGGCAGAGGAAGTATATCCAATGGCAGAATAAACATTGACAAAGTTCACTTTGTCAAACAGCTTGAACACAATCTGTTAAGTGTTTCTCAATTCTGTGATCAGAAGCATCAGATGCTTTTCACAGAACATGAGTGCATTATCCTCAAACCAGGGATGACAATTCCTCCGGAATTGGTGCTTCTCAGATCTCCCAGGAAAGGGGATATGTACAAGCTGGATATGAACAATGCTTCTCCTATGGGTGAAGTATCATGCTTTCTTTCCAAAGCTGATAGTGATGAGTCAACACTATGGCATAAACGCATGTGTCATGTGAATTTTAAAACAATGAATAAATTGGCTAAAAATAACTTGGTACATGGTTTGCCTAAAAAGGAATTTTTCTGCAAAGATAACTGTGTTGCATGCCTGAAAGGGAAACAACACAGATCATCTCATAAATCCAAATGTGTTAACTCTATCACTACTCCATTACACTTATTGCACATGGATCTTTTTGGTCCCACAAGTATAATGAGCATTGGAAGGAAATCATACTGCCTTGTGATCGTTGATGATTTTACAAGATTTACATGGGTATTCTTTTAAGAAGTAAAGATGAACTGCTGAAACTTTAAAATCTTTTATTCTTAAAATAGAAAATCAAATTGATCACAAGGTTAAGATTATTAGAAGTGATCAAGGGACTGAGTTTAAGAACTTCGTTCTTGACTCATTCTGTGACTCAAAAGGGATTGCCAGACAATATAGTGCTCCCAGAACTCCTCAACAAAACGGTGTTGCTGAGAGGAGGAACAGGACACTTATTGAGGCTGCTCGGACCATGTTAGCTGATTCAAAGCTGCCTCTAACATTCTGGGCAGAGGCAGTCAGCACTGCATGCTATGTGCAGAACAGGGTTCTTGTAGTTAAGCCCCATGGAAAAACCCCTTATGAGTTATGGAACAAGAGGCCACCGTTCATTGGCTTTCTAAGGTCCTTTGGCTGCAGGTGTACCATACTTAACACAAAGGACAACTTGGCAAAGTTTGCTGAGAAGTCGGATGATGCTATCTTTATTGGATACTCTTCTAGCTCCAAAGCTTATAGAGTATACAATATTAAGAATCAACAATTTGAGGAGTCATCCAACATAGTTGTTAATGAGCACACTCCTTGTGTTAGGGGGAATGGACCTGAGTATATCTTTGATTTAGAATTGTTTCCAAACTATTCTAAACCATCTTGTGAGAATGTTTCAGCTGGAACAGGTGCTCAAAGTGATGCTGATGCTGATGCAGGTCAACTATATGAGCTTCCCAGACCTATTCCAAATTCTCCAAGAGCTGAAGGGCAACAAGCTTCAACTATTCACAGATCTGACAGTGTAACTATCTCCAGAAATAGTGAAGCTTCAACAAGTGAATCAATTGATCAACCTCAAAGTTCCTCAGGTGATCCACTACAACACCAGGTTGAGGGAAGTGGTATTTTGAAGGAACAGGCAACTGTTAATACTACTTCACAACCAACCATTGATGATGTTTCTCAATCATTCAATCAGTCCTCATTGAATGACTCTGAAACAGCAGTTGGACAGAGTGATCCAATTCCTGATCAGAATATGTCTAACCTAGACTTATCTCTGCAATTGGAAGTGATTCCTCGTCTTAGGATTCACAACACTCATCCAACTGAGAACATCATAGGGAATGTCTCTGAAGGTGTGAGAACAAGAGGACAAACTCATCATGGGAATGTCTGCTTGTACTCATGCTTCCTGTCTCAGATGGAACCAAAGAAGGTGGAAGATGCCTTAAAGGATAGTAGTTGGGTTGAATCGATGCAGGAGGAGCTGCTTCAATTCAAAAGACAAAAGGTCTGGAATCTATGCCCACTACCATCTGGTCAAGTACCCATAGGCACTAAATGGGTATTCAGGAACAAGAAAGATGATAGAGGCTTGATTATCAAGAACAAGGCAAGACTAGTAGTTCAAGGGTACACCCAGGAGGAAGGAATTGATTATACTGATGTCTTTGCACCTGTTGCAAGACTTGAGGCAGTTAGGATCTTCCTTGCTTATGCTGCATCCAAGAACTTCACAGTCTACCAACTTGATGTCAAGTGTGCTTTTCTATATGGGGATATAGATAGGGAAATCTATGTGTGTCAACCTCCAGGATTTGAAGACCCACAGCACCCCAACTATGTGTGCAAGCTGGACAAAGCTCTATATGGGCTGCACCAAGCACCTAGGCTGTGGTATGAGACCTTGTCTCAGTTTCTCCTGAAGAATGGATACACTAGAGGTACCATTGACAAACTCTTTTCATCAGAAAGAGTGGAGAAGACATTTTGCTTGTACAAGTCTATGTTGATGACATCATATTTGGTTCTTCAAACGACCAAATGTGCAAAGACTTTGAAAGCATTATGAAGCAGAAGTTTGAGATGAGTTCCATGGGAAAAATGGACTTTTTCCTAGGAATCCAGGTGAAACAGATGAAGGAAGGGTTCTTCATAAGTCAATCTAAGTATGTCTCAGACATCTTAGAAAGATTTGAAATGAAGGACTGTAAACCAGCCAAGACACCCATACCCAGAAACCATAATCTTTGCCCTGACCTTGAGGGGGAGGATACTGATCAACATCAGTATAGAGCAATTATTGGTTCTCTGATGTATCTCACTGCAAGTAGACCAGATATCATGTTTGCCACATGCATTTGTGCAAGATATCAGGCTGCTCCAAAGGTGTCTCACCTAGCTGCTGCAAAGAGAATCCTCAGATACCTCAAAGGAGCACCTAAACTAGGTCTCTGGTATCCAAGAAATAGTGATTTCAATCTCTATGGATACTCTGACAGTGACTATGGTGGCTGCAACATTGACAAGAAATCAACATCAGGAGGATGTCAATTTCTTGGTGGAAGGATTATCTCATGGCAATGCAAGAAACAATCCTGTGTCTCTACATCAACTGCTGAAGCTGAATACATTGCTGCTGCTAGCTGCTGTGCTCAACTGCTATGGATTCAAAATCAGATGTTAGACTATGGGTTCAACTTCATGACTACTCCTATCCATATTGACAACAACAGTGCTATCTCCATTACTGAGAATCCGGTGAAGCACTCCAAGACAAAACACATTGATATCAGGTATCATTTCATTAGAGATATTCATGAGAAACAACTGATAAAGTTAATCAAAGTTGACTCAAATGAACAATATGCTGATTTGTTCACAAAGGCGTTTGATGAACAAAGGTTTAAGTATCTCATATCAGCAATTGGGATGATAAACATTGAATAACTACCTCTTTTGAAGACCTTTTTAAATGAGTAATGTCTTGTGTCAATACAATTTAAGCCCTGTTACAAAAGATCTTTAAATTATTCCAAGTGTAAATTCCTTCCGAAGAGGAATTAACTCTTGGAAGATATTCTTGAATATCTTCCGAAGCCAAAATTCCTCATTGGAAATTTTCTTCTCGGAAGAGTTTTTGGTCTCGGAAGAAGCGATTGATTCTATATCAGATCTACTTCCGAAACTTATACAACTCTCCATTTGGAAAGACAACTTTACCTTCGGAAGCAATGCCTGGCTTCGGAAGATAAAGTGCCTTCAAAGGACAATTTTACCTTCGGAAACAATACAAGCTTCGGAAGATAAATTGCCTTAGAAAGAAAATTACCTTCGGAAATGTTTTACCCTCGGAAGTAAAGATTTTTATATGTAACGGATATCTTTTGGGCCCCACTCTGTAAAAAGTAAAGATTTTGTTGATAATGTCAGATTATTTAAATTATCCTTGCCGCCATCATCATTTCTCCGCCGTAAACCACCATACCACCCACAGTAACCCCAAAACAGTTACCCTATTACCACCACCATACCACTATTCACCCCTTTTTAAATAATCTTGACTTATCAATTTCATCTTCTTTTACCACTTTACAGCCCTAACTGTTCCCTTCACTGTCAAACCATAAATTTCACTCAAAATTTCAAGCTTACCTTTTCTCCAATGGCGCTAAACCCTCAGCACAACCAAGTCGCATTACTTGACTCGTCAAGGGATGCTGACTTCACCCAAATCATCACCTTTCTCACCGAATCCACCTACCTCACTGCACTCACAGTTAACCCAACCGTATACTCCAACCATATGTCAGAATTTTGGAGCAACGGAAAAACTACAGTGCTGAATGGGTTCGAGTCCTGAGAACCAGAGTTTGTGGCCAAGAGTTGGTCATCAATGAACAGATCATCAGGGAGCATCTCGAGCTTCACGATGATGGGGCTCCTACTGAGTTCCCCAAGGAAGACTTGGAAGGCACCTATATCCTCATGGGATATGGAGGCGATGTCAGCAGGTCCACAGTATACAAGTTCAACTTCTCTTACCATTGGAAGTTCCTGCTGCACATTGTTTTGCACTGCCTCTCCAACAAATCAGGGGGTTGGGATCAAATCCCATATGAACTAGGATGCCTAGTTCATGGGTTGGTGAGAGGCCTCAGATTCAACTACTCACGATTCGTGTTGAACAACCTAATCGCCAATCTTAGCAGGGATACATTCTTCATGTATCCCCGATTTCTTCAACACATAATCAACTGTGAGATGGAACCAAGCAAGCTTGTCTGCGCAGCTGCTCTTCCTGTTCCACACATGAGGCCTACCATCTTCAAGACACTGAAGAAGATGTCCACCAACTTCACTGGATGGTACACTCCATTACCTCCAGAGATGACTGAGCGCATAGCTCCTGGTGACATCCCTGTTCTCCCCACAGGTGATGAACCCACACCAGCAACATCCACCACAATACCAAAACCTTCTTTACCCATCAAAGCCACATATCAGAGACGTCCCAAACGAACCCTTGTTCAATCTCCTCTGATTGAACAAGCTCCTTCTGTTCACACCCAAAGGACTAGAGTGGAATCATGGGCTCCCACTCAGTCCGAGGTCACACCATCCTTCACAATTGACCTCAATGTGGGTTTTGAGTCTCCTCAGTCTCAAACCCCTAAGCCCGAACCCCAAGCCTTTAGCCCACAGGGTGAGTCTCTACACTCCCCTGTGCAGCCTTCTAGGGACAGCCCCACCATAGGCTCAATGCCTGTAGACATTGATCAAGGTCCCGGGTCAGTAGGACTAACCACCCTCTCTTTCACTGACCTTTTACTCCGAACTGATGAAGAGATTACATCTCTCCATGGCCATGAAGTTGATCTACAACACCCACTGAGAGGTCAACAGAGCCAAGAGGGATCCCTTGTCTCTAGCCCCCATCAGAAGCCTGCTACTGAGGTGAGTCCCACTGATGTGGAGGGGACTCATGTAGACTCAGCTGCCACTACTCAGAGTCTCTCATTGAGCTCTCAGGACAGTGGTAACATAATTAGGACTGAGTCTACGGCAACTTTGCCCATTGACATCTCTGAAAGAGATGACTCTGAGCAAAGGAAACCAGGGTGCCAAGAAACCACATCTGGTGGTGAGAGTGAGCATACTAGGTATGTTATCTCATCTCCCCGTGATTCTTCCTATGAAGATGAGGGAAGTATGCAACTAACACTTCAGTACTTGCTTTCTAAGGTCTCCAACCTGGAATCACAGGTGAAGATCTTAGAATCAAGGACTGCCACTCAGCAACTTGAGATTAACTCTCTCAAGGCTCAACTAGCTGAGAAACAGACGGAGAGGTCTGTTAGGCATGTACCAATCCAGGTCTCAATGACTTCTTCCTCTAGCTCATCTAGCTCTCAAGATGATGCTACCAAAAAGGGGGAGAAAGTTCAGAGACAAACACCTATGGAACCACAGACCTAACTCATTTCCACCCAACAAATCATTACACCACCTGAGTCATCTCAATCCTTTCTGGAGATTGACTCAAGGATGCTTCAAGATCTCTACAGACTTTTCACAAAGTTTGTATTGAGATCATCCCTAGAACAGCCCAGCCCCGACACCACACTTGCATACTTTGGGGCTGAGGAGCTTCAAAGACTGACTGCACCTTCTACCACTGTGGAGGAAGTTGGTCAACCTAAGGTCTTCATGGAACCTGAGATTAGCTTCGAAGGGGAAATGGGGACTGATGGCCCAGCAACTAAAACAGATGGGACAGAATCTGCACCAGTCTCATCTTCCGAAGCTCTAGCTGAGGCTTCCGAAGTTTACATGGAAGCCTCGGAAGAACAAGACAAGTCTTCCGAGGCCGAAATAGAAGCTGCGGAAGGCTTATTTCAGATGTCCGAGGAACTGACCATCACAGATGTCATTGCTGAAATTGCATCTGAGGTGAGCAGGGAGGACATTTCTGATATACCTCCAACCCAAGCACCAGCTGAACTTCTCTCTCAATCACAACCCTCCATCCAAGAACCACCACAGTCAAGCACAATCAAAGACAAAGGCAAAAGAAAGTTGACTGCGGAAGAGCTTCAGGAGGAGGAGAAGATTGAGAAGGCCAAAAAGAAAGGTCGGTTTCCTACTGAGAAGCTGTTAGCTGCTAGTTCTAAGGCAGCTGCAGCCAATCAGGAAGAAATCAACCTAAAGAGAAGAACAGCACTCATTGACCAGCTCATCAGCCTAGGAGCTGTCAATGAGGAAATACTCCTGCTACCACTAGAGGAGTTGGTGACTTTGGAGAGGTCAACCAGGCTACAACAAGAAAGGGAAGCCAGGTTGGCCTTGGAGAAGGCAGAAGAAGAGCAGAGGGAGGCAGCCCTGAAGCTGAGAAAGGAGAGGATCAAATTCCTACTCTCAAGAGGCTTTAGTCTTCCTGAACTGTCTCCACATGATGATGATATGATCCTGCTGCTCCACAACAAAGAGCAGGATCAAATGGAGAAGGAAAGGAAGAAGGCTGCTAGGGAGAAGTTGAAGGTGAAGAGGAAGAGGGAGGAAGAGAAGGAGGTCACTGCTGCCAAGAAGTCAACTGACAAAGCCTGGATGAAGGACTACCTCCGGGCTCATGGCTTCTCTGGTAGGCAGGTGGGGCCTATGTCCGAAAGGACACTCCAGCGGATAGTCAGTGAAATAAAGGCTGCCATCCGTTGGGGAAGAGAAGGGAGATGTATAGGAGGGTAAAGGGAACGGTCTCAACCCCAGCCACTCAACCACAGCCACAACCCACACCAGAACCAACCCCTTTTCCCATTAAACCCGAACCCACTAATGAAACCTTCACCTCTCAACCCACAACTCTACCCAAACCTACCACATCACCTCAACCACCCAAACTACCCATCCTAAAACCCAAGACTCAACCCAAAACCACTAAACCTAAGCCTACCCAACAACAACCAAGACCATCCCCTCAGCCTCCTAAACATCTCTCCTTTGAGGAAATAAAGAAGTTCAAGACGAGGCTCATTAACTGCACTACCTTGAGCAGTATCTCCTGTGAGGGAGAGCTTATCAACATCACCTATGTTGATAACTCTTCAAACTCCCTCACCCTAGGCAAATTTCTTGAATTGCCTAGAGACACCTTGGGCCAGGCTGCAAGACTTCTTGGTCTCAACTCCGATACCCTCAATGCTGAGGAGAAGAGACTAAGAAGAAGACTGGTGACTCTGCTGGATACCAGGAAAGAGGACAGGATTTCTGGTCAATCTCCTGGACCTAGAAATGCAATAATCCAGTGGAGGTTCGATGAACCTTCTCACAACTTTGTTGTGGAAAGGGAGAATGGTGAAACCAACAGGTTCAATGCCACTTCTCTACTGCATATCAGCAGATTTGATCTTGCTGAGCTTGCAGAGAAGCCATTCTCCATCCCTCTAACTCTGAGACTGCTGCACACATCAGAAACCACATCAGCGGTCTCCACTTAGCTGAACGAAGTAGAAGAGCCAAGATTGAAGAAGAGTTGAAGCTGAAAAGAGTGGAAGACAAGGAAAGATCAACCACCAAAGGCACAGCCTTTCTACAGATGGTGGAAGGTCCTGAATTGGAACCAATAGTTCGATGGGAATATGACTATATTTCCCATCAACTAACTCTTTTCAGAGGGCCACAACAGAGGGTACACATAATCCAAGGTGACAGAGTAGAGGTTCTGTCCACCAAAGATTTGTACAAGATTCTCAGCATCACAGCAGGAAAGAATGAAGATACTGATAAACACCTGCTTTCCTTGGTGCTGAGAGCTTTGAGAAGAAGAGAGAAGTGAAGTTTTGGTAGCATCAGCCTAGGGGGAGTTTGTTGGATCATGATAAGGCTGGTGCAACCAAATTCACTTCATAGTCACTTTTGGTACTACATTAAAGGGCTTCCGAAGCCAAGCCAGAGATCTTCCGAGAGTCTAAGGAACAACAGCTGAAGACATCTTCCGAAGGCAAAAGCTGAAGTCAATGCTGAAGACAACAGCTGAAGCCAACAGCTGAAGTCAATAGCTGAAGACTATCTTCCGAAGACAAAGTCTGAAAGCTTCCGAAGACAAAGTCTGATGAAAGAGCTGAAGACAAAGTCTGAAAGCTTCCGAAGACAAAGTCTGATGAAAGAGCTGAAGACAAAGTCTGAAAGCTTCCGAAGACAAAGTCTGATGAAAGAGCTGAAGACAAAGTCTGAAAGTTCCGAAGACAAAGTCTGACGAAAGAGCTGAAGACAAAGTCTGCTTCCGAAGACAAAGAAGACTCCAAGCCTCGGAAGAAGCAGTCTTCCGAAGTATAAGTGCCTTCAGAAGAAGTTATTCTTCCGAAGTACTTTATCCTTCGGAAGACATTGCTATGTCCAGTAGACATTGCTATGTCCGGTTGGGATGTTTGTGGTAATTACAAAATGGTCCCTGTGGTTTATGTTTTGATGGTTTTGGGTTAAAACTTGGTTTTTAAGTTTTAAAACTTACCAAATAACTCCTGGACTATTATTAATCAAATCATATTGTTATTATTATTATTATTATTACTATTATTATTATTAATATTATTGTTATTATTATTATTATTATTATTATATATATATACATTTTTTTCACCGAAAATACGCGATGTTACAGTCTCCCATGCTTTAGGAAATTTCGTCCCGAAATTTGTTCACGAGGAGGCTGAAAACGAAAGATGAGGATACTGGGTGTTCATCTGATCCTCACGTTCCCAGATGAATTCTGGGCCACGTTTAGATTCCCAGCGAACTTGACAATAGGTATTCGGCTACGTTTGAGTTGTTTGACTTCCCGATCCATAATTTCTACAGGTTCCTCAATAAAGTGCATAGATTCATCAATTTGGACTTCGTCGAGTGGAATGTTGAGATTTTCATCGGCAAGACATTTCTTGAGATTTGAAACATGAAACGTCAGATGTATATTGCAGAGCTCTTGGGGTAGTTCAAGCTTGTAGGCTACTTTCCCCAATTCGCTCGAGCACTTTGAATGAGACCACATAACGAGGTGCTAGTTTCCTTTTCTTTCCAAAGCGGATCACTCCTGCCAAGGTAACACCTTAAGAAGTACGAGATCACCGACATTGTATTCCATGGGCTTACGTCTTTATCAGCATAATGCTTTTGACGATTTCTAGCAGCGACCAAGTTGTCACGGATCTTATGAATTTTGTCGGTTGTTTCTTGTATCAATTCCGGACCAGTAATTTGTGATTCACAACTTCAGACCATACAAGGCCTCAAATGGTGCCATCTGTTGGTCTGGTAACTGTTATTGTAAGAGAATCCAATTAACGGAAAATGAGAATCCCACGATCCACTGAAATCAATGACACAAGCCCGGAGTATATTCTCGAGGGTTGTATCGTTCTTTCAGTCTGACCGTCGGTTTGCGGATGATAGGTTGTACTAAGATTCAGTTGAGTTTCGAGAACTGATTGGAGACTTTTCTAGAAATGGGAGATGAAGCGACCATCACGATCAGAGATGATATCTTTACTTGACAATAGATTGTTTAGGAGAACTACCATCACGTAATCAGGTTTTGATGATAACTCTCAATGAAAGTCGATAAATAAGGAATAAATGGTTTAATGTAGCTAGATCGAGTCAAAACATGAAGATAAAAGAAATCGATTTAAGAATTTAAATGTTCCAAGCTTGGAATCAAAATCAACCTAAAACGATCAGGTCTCTGTTCAAGTTCAGAGATCATTCTTTAGCTTGATAGGTCGAAACACTAACATTATTTCACCCTTCAAGCTACTACATGCGTCTCGTCACTTGATTACAACCATGGTAAGTTGATGATCGAGAAATGAGAATAGTCATTAAGGTATGGTTTTCACCCTAAATTGATGGTGTACTCTCAAGGTATGACCACTAGCTTACCAATCCAAAAAGTTTAATCTGAGGATCTACAGAAATAAGACGAGATAACTCACCATTAAGGTAAGGGAAATCACTCCTATCTTAACGATGAATTTTTTTTTACAAAAACAAAATATAACAAGATGAACTTCTTCATCAAAATCCAGAATTCACTCCTACTTTGATGAGGTCGTTTCATTTGAAAAAATACAATCCATAAAAATGAAATTATCATCAAGGTATGAATTTCACGCGTATCTTGATGATTGAGCTTGATAATAACAAGAAAACAATCAAAGATTGACATTTGTCACCAAAGTACGGGTTTCAATCCTATTTTGGTGAGATCATGTCATTTGTGAAATGTAAGCTCCAAAGAGAATAATTGAAGTCAGTCCTCGAGATAAGGAAATCACCCTAAACCAGAGGATAAAATTACATAAAACACATCATTGGAAAACATTTATTGAAACGAATAAAGAACCATCATCAAAGTAAGGGAATCACCCCTGTTTTGATGAGTTAAAATCATTTAGGAGATTCGAGTGTCCTTAGTCATATGTTGACTTGCAAACTCTTGCATCTCCCACGGTGCAAACGGTTCAAAGTTCGACTTAAAAAGGAAAAATATCTCAATTAGAAATTTAGAAATTTTCAAATTACATCAAGGTAACAAAAGGAAATCACGATTACAAATCTTGAATTAAATCAGAAAGACGAAATCAAGGACAAGAATTATTAATCACCACATCATTGGTGGCTTGAGCTTGTTGGGTATTGATGTTGAAAGCACGTCCTTGAGCCGTAGGAACTGGGATGACAAGTTGAGGGCATCGATTGCGAAAATGGTTCGGATCACCACATTGATAGCATGCACGACCCTGGGTAATTGCAAGAGGATGTTGGTGAACTGGTGCATTGGTCGGAGCTTTAGCAGCACTCCTGCACACGTTGAATGTATGACCCAAACGACCACAGTTTGTGCATTGACGACACTGAATGTTAGCGGGATGGTGATAACTGCAGTTGTTACACTGCGGATAGGGTCCAGCGTATGACTTTTTCATTAGTGATTGGTTGTTTACTGCTGGTTGACGAGTTGGAGGGACTTGATTAATTGGTACTACAGGGGTAATTACAGCAAAGTTTTGAGATTGAGCCTTCCTCTTCTTGTTCTTGGAAAGCTCGGGTTGATCGGTTTTGACGGTTTCGTTATGAAGTTTATCGGTATTCTTCTTCGATCCTTTCTTGGTTAAGGAACCAGCTTTCACATGATTATCGGTTAACTGTGCAGCCAGCCTGATAGCATCTTCTAGTGTGAAGGATTCCTTCCTAGCACCGTATCCTGAATCTGCATGGGTAGTCCACCAATGTATTTCTCGATGGCTCGGGAGGTAGGAGTAGCAAGGTGCGGTACAAGAAGGCTCAGTTCGTGGAATCGGTTAGTGTATGCGAGGTTCTCGCCACTGTCTTAGGTTAATTCCCAGAACTCAGCTTCCAGTTTCCGGACTTCGTTTCTTGGGCAGAACTCTTTAGTCATGAGCTCCTTAACTTCAGTCCATGTTAAGGCTAGAGCAGTTTCAGTTCCACGGGTTCGTTTCTCCCCGTTCCACCAAGTGAGTGCGCATTTTTGAAGAACACTTGTGGCATACCGGACTTTTAGAATTTCAGGGCATTCGCTGTTTAGGAAAGTGTTCTCGATGCTTTCGAACCACTGTAGTAATCCGGTAGCACCTTCAGTTCCACTGAACTTAGTGGGGTTGCAAGAACTGAAATGTTTGTAAGTACAAGTTCGGGGAGGGTTTGGTGCAGTTGGGTTTTGAACAGTATTGTTGCCTTGGTTCAAATGGGTAATTAGAGTTGGGATGACCGCAGTAACTTCACGTGCTACAATAGCAGAAATCTTAAGGCCAGAGTTTCTAGATCGTGAACGGATTTGACGAGAAGACATTCTGACATATCATTAAGATATTTTATGAGAATTGGATAATATGAGCTATACAACATGAAAACGATAATCGGGAATTTGGCATAATAACAATGAGATGTTCCGTGTGTAATCGTTTGATTCGTAAATCAAAGCGAATACGTTGACTAATCAAAGTATTGGGTCAATCACAACTTTGTTGAAGACATACGTACCTATAAGCAGATACTCATCCCGAGGGTTCCCAGGTAAGGTAAACAGGTCCATCGGTTGGTTTGGATTTATGCGAATACCTTGCCTAGACAGAACACCCCGAGATACAGGCATCCCACTCTTCCAGCATTACATGTATTCAGTTGTAAGACACAGACTTTGATGAGATTTTGAAAACCATGAATAACAAATCAAAATTTAAAATTTGAGAACAATTGGATTTAGGCACACAATGCCATCTAATATGATAAGAATTTGTATGTGAAAGGTAAGAATCAAAGTATAAGGAATTGTCATAATCACACAATAAGCATAAGCATGTAAGACACATAAAATCCTATCTAAGCATATAAAATACATGAGAGGACTCATGTGTAAAGGTACTTAGTTATAGTCTAGGTCATTCCATTTCTAATAACCTAATTCCCTATAACCATGGCTCTGATACCAATCTGTCACACCCCGACCGACGGCGGAATCATCGGAGCGGACGAGGGAATGATTGATTGTTCATAACTCATGATTGTCTAATAGTGAAAATAATATTAAAATCAGATTACAGGATAACATGAATTTAACAGATACAAATACAACAATTAAAGTCACAAATAGTAATTGTCTTTTGTTTTGTCTAAGTCCGGGTCTTATATGATCAAGTAGAAGTCCACTAGCTTGCTTAACCTGAAATCATGTGAGAAAATAAAGTCAGCTAACGAATTAGCTGGTGAGTAATCACAGTTTTGAGTATACATATAGATTGATTGAATGATTGAGAATAATTCAATTCACAAGGTAACGTTAAGACTTATATTGCAATAGTAAAGCATATAGATAAACTGACACAATAACAACCCCTTGACTTGACACTTGCATATAATAGACTCCACACATACACCATAGATTAACTCCTGCCTCTGGCACAATCACCACTCGTAAGCCATATGGGTGGGTTATCCAAACCAGTAGATCTACATTGTTGCCAGGATTGATTGATTGATGAATTAGGGTTTTATTGTCGTCCAGTTTAGCATAGTATGTTCACGTAATTGCAAGTAATAACATAACCTGTCTTGAATTGAATTTAGAATGAAATAACAATAGAATATCATGATTGAATATATTGTATCACATGATTTCCCCCAAATAAGAAATGATATAAAAAAGGGATATGAATACTCACTTGATTGATGAGATTGGATTTTGAACGTGATAGGTTAGACACCAACGATTTCCTTACGATTAACCTAAGGAACGGTGTCTCGAATTTAGAATAATAATAATGTGAGAATTGGAAATAGATTAGGGTTTTCATTTGGTTTTGAATGGTAGTTTAAATTAAATAATTTATTTAGTTAAAAATGTTTTGAAATAAATAAAATGAATTTATTGAAAATGATTATGTTTAGAATTTTAAAATAAACGTATCAATACGCGTAACCGTTTGTTTTATTGTGAAAGTGTGGGAAAATAAATAATTAATTTTATTAATTAATTATATGATAATTAATTAATATATTTAATTATTTAAATTTTTAAAAGAAATGAAAATGTTTTTGGAATGATTTAAATATAAAATTTTTATATTTAATCATGATTTAAATAATAATAAATATTATTTAAATAAAATAAAAGTAATTTAGTGTCGAATAATAATTTAATAAATTAAATTATTATTAAAAGTTTACTTTTGTTTAAATAATTTTGTATTATTTGTAGTTTTATTTATTTAAAACCTTTAATAAAAATAGATAAAGTGTTAAAATAAATTTCAGAAAAATAATTTTAGTTGTTTAAAAATTTTAATGTTTGTAAAAACATTTTTATAATTTTTACAAATTTTTCCGGAATTTTAGAGGCTTAAAAAAAAGTTTAAAAAAATGTGTAGGTGCCCGGGGTCGAACCCGGGACCTCTTGGAATACATGGAACGCAGGAACCGGTGATCTAAAGGCCTTGGCCGCGGTAGTTACCAGTTCCAAATGATTATAAGTATGTCTAACCCGTTTCCCCCAAACCGCGATGAACCCTAGATCGATCCTCACCAAATTGAAACTCAATTCGATATCAATTGCATCTGCAATCATGGGGCTTTCATTCCCCATGTAAAAACGAGTGTATAGATACATCTAACTACTCATATGATGATGGATTGAACATACCCTCTTCGAAGAACAACCCGCGGTTGATGTCGAATCCGTTTGATGTGCAAGAGATGATGATAATCAAATTAAATTGATACGAAGCTTTGGATGATCATATAGACTAAAAGCCCTTTGTTAATTTTGACGATTGAAACCCATAGATAGGTGTTCGGGTGTGGTGTGTGCCGCGACGAAGGTGATGATCGATGGATGCTCGAACAACGATTATAATCGAATTAAACTTCAGGTAAGCTTCGAATGATGGTATTGATGAAAAGCCCTATGGTAATTTCGATTAAAATCGAGTGAAAGTTGGTTGAAATTGGAGTTGCCGGTCCACGGATGAAACGGGTGTTCGAGAGAGAGGTTTGAGTTTGTTTAAGATGAAATTGGATCTGTTAATCGATTATAGGTGCTTATATGAGTGTTAGTGCGTGTTTACTTTCGATTAAAATATTTGATAGTGCCCGGATTTTGCTCCATTATGGTCGATGGTGGTGTGGGTGGTCACGGTGGGCACCGACGGGGAAGAGGGGGTGGGGTTGGGATGTTTGTGGTAATTACAAAATGGTCCCTGTGGTTTATGTTTTGATGGTTTTGGGTTAAAACTTGGTTTTTAAGTTCTAAAACTTACCAAATAACTCCTGGACTATTATTAATCAAATCATTATTGTTATTATTATTATTATTATTATTATTATTATTACTATTATTATTATTAATATTATTGTTATTATTATTATTATTATTATTATATATATATATACATTTTTTTTCACCGAAAATACGCGATGTTACATACGAGGCATCAAAGATTGCTATCAGGTTTTGTTTTTGTTTTTTATTTTTGTTTTGTTTTCTTTTTGTCTTTTATTTGTTTTCTTCTTGCAACTTTTAGACGCCATGTTCTGTAAAATCTTAAATTGTCATTACGCCGTATTTAAGTTCTGCTTTAATGTAAACTATTTTCAAATTCGAGTTGAGCATAGTAATGTAAAAATAATCGAAACACAAACGTGTGAATGATAACTACTTCAAGGTTTAGTTTCTACTTATACTTTTAAAATATAGTTTTTTAAAAAATTCTAAATCTGGGGCTACGATGTACGTTTTTATGTAAGCTTGTTATAATACATCAAGTTTCTACTTATACTTTTAAAATATAGTTTTTTTAAAAATTCTAAATCTGGGGCTACGATGTACGTTTTTTTGTGTTGCACTAGGATTTCTGTTTCCAAGGATAGCATTTGCGGTAGTTTTATTAAATATATTAACTATAGTATTTATAAATTTTGTATTAATTTGATTTATTACACAAAAAATCAATTTTTTTGTTTAGCCGACTATCAAAATGGGCAAATTGTTTTGGAGTACAATTTGAGAGTTATTCCGCAAAGAGGTGGGTAGTACCGCGTGTAGTGCCGATATGATTTCTAGTAAATGGACGGATATACGTAAATATGTAGGTTTGTTTATATACATACATAATATAAATAGTCATCGCATGCGACCGAGTGGGTCCGATGATGAGCAAGTGTATGACTTCATTTTGGAGGAATGGAAAAGCGAGGTGTTTGCAAGGCACAGGGTGGTGAAAAACTTTGACGAAAAGTATTGTGGGTAATACTTTGTAGATGCTCCAAATGGATGGACTTGGTTGCACCGAATGCGGATGATCGACGGGGCACAATGCTATGTCTTACGCATATGTCTTGTCAAGTAGCTTGGATGGTTGTTTCGGCATCGACCTCAACGTGGCCAAGCACGAAGCACAAGGTTCACAAGCGTCTCGTCGACCAGCGGGAAGGAACCGGGAAAAGGTAGAACTAATGACATCGATTATGAGTTTAGCGGCTCCATAACAAAAATATCAAAAAGTATCGACATGGCGAAAAAGGTGAAAAAGGTAAAATGAAGGAGAAGAAACCTAGACTTTCTTAGTAGGGACTTTAGTAACATATTGTCGTCGGACCAACTCTTGATGGAAAAAGAAAAGGAGAGTATTCGGAAGGAATTGGCAGCCCAACAAATGAAGACGAAGATTAATTCTTTTTTATTATTTTTAATGAATGTTGCATCTATTTAATATTTTATTTTTTATGTTTTCTTAGGGTAATGTTTTTAATGTACTAGGTTTTATGTATTTATTTAATGAATGTATTAGTAATACTATGTTATAATCCCGTTTATTACATGGGGTTATATAATAACAATTATAATTCTGTAGTGTATAAATGATAAAACTAATTTAACTACGGAAAAACTGACCATAAGCTCTCAATTAAGTCAAATTTATATCCAACTAACTAATGTTTTGAGCAGTATATACAAATACTAGCCTAACCACCCGTGTGTTACACGGGTTGGACAAATTTACATTTCATGAAAATAATAAAAAATTATTTATGCACGATAATATAATAAAAAGTTATTTATGCACGATAATATAATAAAAAGTTATTTATGCACGATAATATAATAAAAAGTTATTTATGCACGATAATATAAGACAACAATGTAAAAAGAATATAACGGTTAATAATATATAATTATGTCTTCGGATGTTTACTTTCCATTTGACATGATCATCTGTAGTTATCATAGTTTGCCCATAAGGAAACCATTGCTCGAAACGAAGTTCCTCGTAGTAACAAGATAGATATTAATAAAATTATAATTATGTTATAACAAAATACATAAAAATAGTATTCAACCAATACAAACAACAAATGATTGATCAAAATATTAAACACAAAAAAGTTTCATATAAACTTTACTACTGTCAAATAATAGGATTTTAATGGTAGGTAGCCTAATTGCCATATTAACCCAACTTTCATTTTTTTGTTCATAAGCAGTAAACAAATATATCAACCCAAGCCTACTAAACTAAGCAACAACTTCATGTAGGTTACAGTTTGGCATTAGAATTAATTAGATGTAGGTTACGTAAAATGCATTTTCTACTCTAAAAATTATTGTCTAAGGTTCTTTGATGTTAAACAAAAGATATCATCAATAAAAGTAGATCTGTGGTATAAAAATCAAATCGAACAGAAAGAAATCTTATCGAACATGATATTAAAGAACCACATACAATGAATCAAACATACTAAAGACAACCTTTTTTAAAAAAAGAGTAGGTTAGACAACATACCAGTAGTTATCTCCTGTGTAAAATGATTCAATCTTTACAAAAAACCATGAGAATTCCTGTAACATAATATGCAGAACACCGAATTATAAAAATTAATCAATAAACTAAATCGTGTGTTGTCAGTGAAGATACAAATCAAATAACAAAATCGAAAAAAATTAACAAAATCGGCAAAAAAAGGTATATACAAAACGAATCAATTAATAAAATTGAATCAATGTAGAAAATCGTAAGTTGTCGGCTTGATTTTCTTCATTCTTTCAGATTTGTTTTGCTTTCAAATTTCACTTTTGAAAGTGGCTGCAAACAATTAAATTCCTTATATCATAGTTGGATCAAGTGAGAACTTCTGAGAGTAACAATAATTAACTAATAATCAATGGAAATTCTTGAAACCGAGAGAAAGAAAAGACACTTCAGAACACGTGAGGAAGAAACTTCAAAATCATAAATGCTTACCTTAGAACCATGATTAACTTGTAATCGGATTGATGAGATCTTAGGTAGATATGAAATCGGATGTAGAGTCGATGTAGGAATGTTGCGCAGAGAAGTTTGGAATGAGTGAAAAGGAGCTGTTGATGGAGGATTATAAAATTAGGGTTAGAATTATGTTTTTTGGGCCTGTTTGACTAAACCCGGATGGCTTATGGATCAGGTTGTGTAACCCACGTGAACTTTAGTTAAAAACACACAGTGGAGGTGCCATGTGTACTTAATTTAGAGAAAAAATTATCATGTGGCAATGTAGTTGCTGAATATTTGTCACTAGCTTTATTAAACCCGTGTATTACACGGATTTAATAAATAACATATTAATATAATAAAATTTATTATTTATAAATGATATTATAAGATACGATATGACTGACTATAATTAATAAAACAGTGATATCAATATTTTAAATTTTAATTTTAATTTTTTTCCAAAAAAATAAACATTTTTTCTAAAACAAACCATATAAAAATGTCATTTTTAAAAATTTCCTTATTATAACTCCCAAATGTAATTATTTTTTGTTTTAAAAATTTGAATTTTTGAAAATACCAATTTTAAATATTTAATATTTTTAAAAACGTTTTATCCCTTAGAAAAATTAATTATTTTATAAAAAATTTATTTATTTAGAAATAATATTAATAAATATATCTCTTTTTTTCAATTTATTAAATGTAAAAGAATGTTAAATAATATTATTAGTAATTAAGGTAATTATTTAAGAGGAGAGAGTGGCGGAAAAATTTTGGTGATGATGATTGTGATGCTGCTACGTGGCATCTCGATGATTATGATGCTGACACGTGGCATCTCAAGTTACTCTTTTATTAGAGTAAGAAGATGTGACTGAAAGGGGTTTCTTTTATTATATATGAAGATATAAATTTATCTAACATTATACACTTAACACACACACAACTATCCAATACCCTTTACACACAGTGCATGGCTTAGGGTGCATGGCTTAGGGGTGAGCATATAACCGATTTAACCGAACCATAACCGAATTAACCGCATTAACCAAACCAAATTAACCGAACCGAACAATTAACCAACGGTTCAGTTAAGGCATAACCGATTAACCGCACATTGCAAATCGGTTTCGGTTTTGATGTGCAAATTAACCGCATTAACTGCACCGAACAGAATGTCATTAATGTTTAATAAATTTACAATATTGCTCATGATTTTACTAGAATTTCATATATTTATTTTTTTAATTCTCATGCATAAAAATATATTTACATAGTGGATTCCGTTATGTATTGAAGAAACATCATAAACAAATATAAACAATGCAAAATGTGCTCACACATTGTTGTATGCACACCCTGACTTCGGTTTCGGTTTTGGCAAAACCTTAAAAATAAACCATAAGAGCACACCCTTATAAAATTGGTCCAAAACTATCCTTACAATAACTTATTAGTTATTATTTTGGTTTAAAAGCATATGTTAAATATTGGTCAATTAACTGAAATTAACCACAAATTAACCATAACCGATGGTTAATCGAAGTGTGGTTAACCGGTTTCGGTTGCGGTTACGGTTAAAAAAATGGTATTAACCGAATTCGCGGTTTCAGTTTCGAAAATTGTATTAACAGCACCGAACTGCCCGTGCACACCCCCGTGGCTCCTAAATTACCTACCCTTGCCATGTCAACGAGAAAATATCATAGGCACAAAATTTTTAAAAATTCACCCTAAAAAAACTTAAATACCGCCATGTACTTAAGCGAGGAATTTTAAAAGATCTCGACAATGTCGAGTTAAAGTGAAAACTGAATATTGGTTATTTTTTGGATAGTTTTAAACTAAAGTTTTTTTTAAAGGATATCTCGCTAAAGCTTTAGTTACTTTTTTTAATTATGTTATAGTATTAATTTTAAATTTAACATTATTGACATTTTGATTATATAACCCTTGTAAAAAAACTGGTGCCTAATCTATACTAATAATCTATACTAATAATCTTTTACATGGGATGCCACATGGCATTCCCACGCCCATCTCATATTTTGATCAGGTGGGTTTAAAAACCCGATTTCACTTCCCATCTTGACTACCCAAACCCGGATTTTGCTCAACAACCTCACGCATTCATCTGAGAACCTACAGTTGGCACCCAAATCCAACCACTGAACCCGGATATCTAGAAAATCTCCCTTTCAAATGACAACCATGATACGTATTCCTATTAAACATCAATTAATCTTTTGGTTTTTTATAGAAATTCCATGCTAAAAGGTATATTTTCTGTCGATTTCTGTTATTCATTTGATGTGTCAAACATATTTTCAGTTGCAGGTTTGTAATTTCTTGTGATTTGAGATATGTTTTATTCCTCTACAAGTGAAATAAGGTTACATCTTTTCATAGTGTCTTCCTCCATTCTCCAATTTTGCAGAGAAATGAGAAGTATGCAGCGATCATTACAAACTGGTATGTTTCGATCATTACAGACTGGTATGTTTTCTTCAGTTTTCTGTTATTCATTTGAGTATGAGGGTTACTTGAGTTTTTGATCTCTCAATGTTTGTTTAGGGTTTAAATCAAAAAGCATATTATTTAGCTGCTTGAGTTCTTCTATCCATGGTAAGCTGTGAATATTTATTTATTTTCAGTAATTTTGACTTTTTGATTCTCATTTCTTGATATCCATGGATTTATATTCATAAGGAGTTTGGTGGCAAATAAAAAGTTATACGAGCCATTCAAACAACAAGCTCAAGATTGCATGTGCAGAATTCTATCCAAATCCTCTCCTTATTCTACAACACAATATACTAAAGGTACAATTTATTCAAGAACAGAGTACTACTCCAGAAATCACATACTATAATCCATAAATCATATATATAGTCACTTACAAAATGGCTTCCAGTGATGAATTATTAAGATTATAAATGTTACTAGGTTGTATTCTTTGTTTTACATTCATACACCCCATTGTTAGGGAACTCTAATGTTGTGAAATATATTAACTTGTATTAATTTATAAGAATTTTACTCTGTTGTTTTGTAATTGTTATCTGAAGCTATCAATTTCTTATCTTAATAACAACACTAATGTTCACTAGCTTTCAAATTCTATAATTATATATAACATTCTATTTTATTGGTTTTGTTACGGGAATGATTTCATTTTACATTGATTTGTAGGCTCCTTTTATACGCAAACTGGAGAGACTGTTTCTATAACAACTGAGAAGTCAAAGAAATATGTAACGTTTACCTCCTTTTGTTGGATTGTTGCAAAATTTAGCGCAGCACTAGGAATCAAAAGATGACATTCTAGCGGAATATCAGGGTCATTTTAGGTTCATTAGAGATCTTCCCTATACAAATGGCCACGACATAGAGAGATTCAACTATTAGAAATGTGCTCAAGAATCGATGTCGCTTATATGGATGGTCTTATGGTGTTTTCTGAAGCTTTAACCTGTCAAATTCCATGTATGACTCCCTACCTCTCTTTCACATACAAATATAGAAGAAATGTATACACGTGCACATATGTGATTATACTTCATCATTTATGTTCTTGCATATGTTGTCGACCTTCTTGTCTTCCTTTTAAACCTAACTATCTGGTTTTTGGGTGCATATCCTTTTATACGACATGGTTGGGTGCATAAGAAGTAAGAACTATAGGTGAATAACTTCTTGGTGGTTGGTGATGCGTTCATGCTTTATATGCGGTTAAGTGTTTAATTATGCATTATTATCACATTATTATTATCGAACGGAATCACTTTGTCCTGCTTATGAAACGCAGGTACTTGGAGCTAAAAGGAAGGAACTTGAGCGTTAGAGAAAGACCGATGAGATCTGGAACACGGGAAGACAACAAAAGAAAGATCGAAGGCAAAAATATGCAAGGGACGTAGCTTACGTCCTATAGGACGTAGCTTACGTCCTTAAGTATTCTTCCCTGATTTGTGGACGTAAGACAGTAGCTCAGGACGTACACAAGTAGAGAGGACGTAGCTTACGTCCTTATGGACGTAGCTTACATCGTTATCCTGGGTTGACCAGAATCTTCGGAATTTGACCACATTTAAGGAGGAGAATTAGGGCAAAACACCCTAATCGGTAGCAGACACAGAAAGGGACGAGCTTGGACGATTTTGGAGGTTTTCTTTACTTCTCTAACTCATTTTCATCATCATCAAAGTCAAGCAAAATCAAAGTGTTATGGAATTGCATACAAGATCATCACCCGGATTCCAAGCCTCAATCAACATGAGAGGCTAATCTTCTTTGGGTTTTCCCCCGGTTCGTATATTGTAAGACTATGGTTTGTTAACATTTGAAAACTAGATTGCATCCTTGTATTTTGTATTTGATTGCTTGAAACATTTATGCTAGTACTTTGAGCTTAACTTGAATTCCCAAATTGAATGAATGAGTATGAAATTTGTCTTTGAGAAATGGAGTTGGTCATGTGTGCTATGTAGATGTAGAGTTTGAATGTTCTTGTGTAATGAAGTGTATTATTGTCCGTGTTAACGTTGACGATTCTTGACACCTAAACCTTGTAATGATGAACTCGTTAGCATAAATCATACCTTTGATGCAATTTAGTTGGATTGGTAGAACCATAACCTTATGATATCAACCGGGGGTGAACCTTGTTATTAAACTTTGTTTTGTTAACCATTGTTCTAAGTTGTTCAAGTTTTACTAATCATTTTTAAGCAACCTTTTTGTTTGCTCATTCCTTTGTGTTGGACAAAGTCTCAACACCATTTCAAGTAAACATATCAAAGCTCTTATAAACAAAATAGCAAGTTTCATAATTGACTCGTTAGTCCAATTCAAGTCTAAACACAAACCACATACTCCCTGTGATTCGACACCCTTTTTACCATTTGCTACATAGTTTTGGTACTAAGGAACTTTACAAATACTATCTTTGACTAGTGCACGCGACAAGCCGGTCAGTTGGTTAGACAAATGCGTACAAGCGAATTAGTCTGCGTTTTCAAAGTAGTTTTTTCAACTTTTGAAGGAAATTTTCTTTAATTTTATTTTGTCTTGGTGTGTTTTATGGAATAACTAATGATCTAATTACAATAAGAAGGAAGGCTCCTTCTTATATTAACTATTTTTTTACAATAAGAGAGATGTAATAGGTTTTAGACATTTAAACACACTTTGGCAACTTTTGAGCTCATTTTAATTATGTATATAAAGTTTATTGTTTTGACCCGTAACATATAAAATTCAACTTGAATCAACCCATTTTTAAGTAAATACCGTTTTTTCATCTTTCAATCTTTTTGTTATTGGAGGTTTTATTTCAAGTTAGCCCTTAGAGTCTTCTGTGTCCTTATATTCTGATGTGTTTGTCCCTTTAAAAAGTTGGTCATTGTTACTATTTTATTTTCAGTATAAGATATTTATTTCCATTAATTTTGTTTTTAGAGCCTTTTGTGCAACGCGTAGTCACATGATCAATCGTTGAACCGGGGAATTGCGTGAATGACCAGGAGATACCTGTAAAGACACACGGGTTACAAACACAAGTCAAGTCTAAATCGTAATATATTTGAGTGGGTGATTGAAGAATGTTTTATACATCCATGGTGCTTCAATGGCTATTTTGTGGTTCTTTTAGTGTAGTTTTTTTAATGTGATAAGATAATTAGTCAAGTAACCGGCTCATTGTTAAAGGTATTAATTTATTGTTTTCTTCAATTTTGAATATCTTATGATGTTAACTTCAATTTTGAGCATGTTGATTGATTAAACTGATGTCATCAATTTGAGTCACACAACCAAATCATGTCTTGAAGACAAGAGTAATATTCTATGTAAATTGATGGACAAGTGCAACCATCACTTATGTTGGCTTGTGGATAATGTTTTGATAGAAATCCCGTGTAATACACGGGTCTATAACCTAGTAATTTTATAATTGTATTAATTAATATTCTTTGTGCATCAATCATTAATGTAATAATTAATATTTATAATTTGATTATTAGGACACGTGTTATACGCACTAAATTGTTAGTTGTACAACATTGACGTCAAATAAATAAAAACTTACTCACACACTTAATTTGTGTTATAAACAATGACTTGTGAGGTTTGAGTTGAGTTTAATTTTTTAAAATAACTATTTATTAAAAAAAATATAATTAAATTAGAGAGTGATATTACTTATTATTTAAAAAAATATAAAATAATGATATAAAAAACTCTGAATTCAAAGAAAAATACTTGTTTATAAAAAAGGAAATGAATAATCTGCGATTTTTATTATTATAATTTGAAAGTAATAATAAAAATTTACAAATCAAAATATCAAAATAAAACATTGCTACTTAGAAAATCAAAAAAAAAAATTATCATTTGTTTATAAAAAAGAAAATGAACATTTTAGATAAGAAATCTCACCACTTTTAGAGAAATTATAGTTTAAAATATATTAAATTTTCAAAAGTAAGTATTAACAAAAGTCAATTTTAAAATGGATTAATTTTTACAAATCAGAATTGGAAAATTATTTATTGTATATTTCTTTTTTTTTTAAATATCGTCCCTTTTCTTAACAATAAACAAACTTACTTTTCTAAAATTTCGGCAACTTTCAAATCTATTCGTATTGAAAATAATTTTGAACAAAAAATGTACGACACTATTAGTTTAAACATTAATCAAAATTATAAACATTAATAATTTTTAAGTCATAATTAAAAATTAATTTTACAAATTAATTTTCATAATGTATATTTGTTCTTTTTTTATTCTTCAAAATTAAGAAAAATTAATATATAAATTATAATTTAAAGTGCCACATGAACGATATTTTTTAAGTAAATCTTGCCGGTTTGAAAGATAGAAAGAGAGTCAATGATCAATTTTTAAAAACTTTGAGTCAACTCTTAAGATGGTAATTTAGTTTGATCAAATGTTTATATAATTACCTTCCTTTTAGTTTGATAGGTCATGAAAAGTTTGGTCAGGGAAGACTTTTGTAAGATGAAATATGACGGTGATACGTGTCTTTTACTATTTTTTAAAACTTTTTTACTATTTTTAAAACATTTTTAAAACTTTCGTTTTAAAAAATTATTGCTTTGAAAAAAATTCATTTTTTATCAATATCTCATGGTTTAAAAACTTCGGGTTTGTTTTGTAAAAAATATTTTTACATAAAACTTTTATTTTTTAAAAGATTGATTTAAACTATTTCATAATTTAAAAAGTTTGTTGTAAATAGAAAAAACTAGTACTAAACCCCCCGCATTGCAGCGGGGAGCTTACAACCATGTCAAGTTGCACTAATGACACACCACCATGAGTGACACTAACAACGAAAAAGCTCGTATTAAAAAAAATAAAAACGAAGTAATAAAACCGAACGAAAAATATACATAAAAACATTCACACAGGAAAAACGCAAAGCATGTAAAACAATAACTAAATCGATCTAGGACCAACGCCTTGCGATTGGGCCTATAAACGGGGGAAAATAAGCGTAAAAATGTTAAACCACACACGCACACTGCAGCGTGTTAACTTGCAAAGTATAGACCGAAACGTAAAACGGAAAATTTTTAAAATTTTAAAACTATAGGCGACCAAAGTTGAAAGTCAAAAATATTGGAGCTAATTTGTAAAAGATGTAGAAGTATTGGGTTAGAGTTTTTAAAAAAGAAAGAAGGTGGGTACAATTTATCAAGCATATGGTACAACCCATGATGCATAACCAAGTTGGACTAAAAAAATAGTATATATAATTTATAAATCAGTTCTTTGATTTTAAAAAAATAGTATGGGAAGAAAAATTAATCTGAGAAAGCTTGTAAGAATATCAGATGATATCATATGTAAAAGATTATTAAAGTAGATTATGCATTTCTTTAATTTATCTATATTGTTATTTAAATTTATTAAAAAAATCTAGATCAAACCTCCGTTCATCTTATCCACAACAAGCTCAAATGACTTAGAGCGGTGGTTTTATCAAATATCCGTTATCACTTAGCAATTATGTTTTAACAATGAGATAACTCAAATTCATGCCCACCTTGAGCCACTAGTATTAGTTTTCTTTTTCTTTTCTTTTTCTTTTTTTTTCCCTTTCGCTTAACACAACAAAAACATGTCCTATAGTAATTCGATCCGACTAAAGATCTTTAACCCAACTGGTTAAATTAAGGTATCCATGATATGAAAATAAAATAAGATTATGATTTCAAGTCCCACTCTAAGCAAAATGATATGTAATTAAAGGAGTTTGAGGGTGTGGTCCGGCTAAAAAACAAATAGATGAACCCGATTAAAATAACACTTATTCTTCAAAGTCGTACGTTTACCCATTCGACCCGATTGATGATAACACCACTTTGTAAAGCATTATTCGACACGTGGTCCAGCCGGGCGTCGTTGAAACGCTAACACATATCCAAAACCGACCGCCGAACCGGCCGTGGTCAATAAATACATACATGATACATATTCACACCTCCATTGCACCTCTCTGCTCTTCAGTTCGACTCACACATACATTCATCCACTCAATAATCCATCTATTAATCGATCGATTGATCATAAAACGAGCATGTCGGACGAAGAGCATCAGTTTGAATCAAAGGCCGACGCCGGTGCCTCCAAGACTTACCCTCAGCAAGCCGGTACCATCCGCAAGGGTGGTCACATCGTCATCAAGAATCGAGCTTGCAAGGTTTATTAATCAAACCCTTTTGTGTTTTTAAGAAATCATTGGTGGTTAGGGGGTGTTTTTAGGGTGCTTTTAAGGTGATTGTTATTGGGATTTCTGAACTTGATCTATTGCTTTGAATTTGAGGGTTTGAGATGTTAGGGGGCTGCTTTAGTTTGTGGTTTCTTTAGATAGATTCATTGGTTGGTTGTACTGTACCAGTAGAAGATGAGATGTGAGGTTTTGAGGATAGTGAGTTCAAATTTACAACCTTTGTTGGCTGTTGAAGATTAAGATCTTAGTGATATTGAAATTGGGGATAAAGGTTCATGCTTTTGAACTTTGACATTGAAATTGGGGATAAAGATTGATACTCTTGGACTATGGGCGTATACTAGTTTTATAAATTAACTTATATGTTAAAGAGTTATAGCTTTGTATTAAGTATGTTGAAGATTCACGGTGTTTTATGATGATGAATGAACTAGATAGAATTATGTGTTGTGCAGTTGAAGTTCAAATCGCTTATCTTTATACCAAATACAGAAATTGTTCACAGGATGTATGATTGTTTTACTAAATTGTAACAGGTTGTAGAGGTTTCTACCTCCAAGACTGGCAAGCATGGTCATGCGAAGTGTCACTTTGTTGCAATTGACATCTTCAATGGGAAAAAGCTTGAAGATATCGTGCCCTCGTCCCATAACTGCGATGTAATTTATTCTTATTTTTCTGTCTTTGTATCTGATTTCTTGAATTGACTGATCTTGTTTCTGGTATTTTTTGTAGGTTCCTCATGTCAGTCGTACTGACTACCAGCTAATTGATATATCTGAGGATGGATTTGTATGGTTTATTCTGTTTGGGCTTGTGTATTATTGTTCTGGTAATACTTAAGATTTTGATTATGATCGTATTGTCTCAGGTGAGTTTGCTGACTGAAAATGGTAACACCAAGGATGATCTGAAGCTCCCGACTGATGATGCTCTCCTGACACAGGTATGTCATGCCATAAAGCTTTATTAAGTCACTCTTATGGGAATAATATAAACCAGTGTTATTACTTATGATGCTTTATTGTATTGCTCATTTAATTTCATGTATATGTGTTGTATTTTTGTGAAAATTTATGAAAAAAAAAGAACTTTTTTTATATGTTATGAACTCTAGCTAGTAACTATAAAATGTTTCATGTCTGCCTCTGGCATTTTTCCCACATCAAAATTATCATCTCTTCTTGAAGTAGAAATGTCTTTCTCAAATTCTGAAAAGATCCAAGTCTGGGGTTAAAAAGCTTTAAGGATTCCATTATCCTTGTCTGTTGGGTATTAAAAGAAATAGGGCGTACCTGGTGCTGCAAAGAGCTCCCGCGTTTTCGCAGGGTACAGGGAGGGTGAAGATGTACGCGGTCTTTCCCCCACATTTTGTGGGAGGCCGTTTCCACAGATCGAACCTGAGACCTGGGTATTAAAAGAAATATTTGTCTCAAATAGTATAAAAATTACATTTTTGACTCGGACACGAAATACAAGCAAAGTGACATCTGTTTAAATAAATGATGTTGATTTGTTAAATATGAGGATTGTTAAGAAATGGATAATTTTTGGGGTGACAATTCCTAACACTACATGAAAACGACGATATATTATTAGGTTTGGTTTGTCATTTTTAACCCGTTTAATAAAAAACGTGCATTCAGGTTGACTTATGTAAGCCTTTTATTACATGGGTCGTGGTCGGGTTGATCGACCTAACCCTTGTAGTTGAACACATTGACCAATCAACGGTTTTCAAACTTAGAATAAATTTTCTTTTTGTAAGTGTTTGCCAATTGGTCACAGAAACACAAAGACAACAGTGATTTTTGTAGGAACGCACACCCACGACTCTTTTCTTTTATTGAATAAAAACCATAGAATAAACTCTTAGACAATGACCCTCATTTATACTAATCCTAGCCTTAATTACTAATGAAAACTCCACTCAAACACAACTGGAATGATAGTCGTTTCACAGCCAAAACATAAACACTGAATACCTTAAATAAAGCTAATTAAAACTTATTAAATAAAACAAACCTATCTTTAGACTCTTGATGATTCTCCCCCATATACTTCCACATATGACCACAATTAGGATTAACTTTTAAGAGTAAGGACAACCAACTTGTTTATAACCCATTTCTTACAACTTGCAAAATTATGACCCATCAAACTTGTTTACAACTTGATTACAATTCATTACTACCCGTTTACCTGTTTGACTTGTTTAGATAAATATGTTATTACATGATACTAGATATGTTTGGGTTAGGGTTGATAACTTGATATCTTTGACACAAACAGACATATGGGTCGTGTTTGGGTTCATCTATCCAACCACTCCTCTCGTAACCCATCAACTCAACACAATTCACACTATAATATATCACTAAAATCTTTTACACAAATAGACCTATATGTTATATGCTGGTAGCTGACTTTGTAATGGATATTATGTAGATCAAAGATGGATTTGCAGAGGGTAAGGATTTGGTGGTGAGTGTGATGTCAGCAATGGGGGAGGAGCAGATTTGTGCTCTCAAGGACATCGGCCCCAAATAAACTCTTTGCATTATCGTCATCAGCAGTATCAGCAGCAGCAGAAGCTTTAGCTTTTCTGTTGTAATACTAGCAGTTTACCATTTGCATTCTGTTTGGCAGCTTAAGGTTTTACTTACTCTTAATGCACTTCAAATGCTTTTACAGTCCTTTGGAAAAACTGCTGCAGCTATGATATTTGGTTTAGAGCTGCAAATATGATAGCAGTGTCTTTGTGGTTGTTTTTCTTTTAGTTCCTGCTGTTTAAGGTATTGAAATACAAAGGGTGTTGTTACTATGGTTGTTGG
Organism: Flaveria linearis; assembly: GCA_024085815.1. Lineage (NCBI taxonomy): Eukaryota > Viridiplantae > Streptophyta > Magnoliopsida > Asterales > Asteraceae > Flaveria > Flaveria linearis. The sequence continues at coordinate 19,607,914 of CM044017.1, read as the reverse complement.
AGTCGGATATGTAGCCGTCAAAGTGTCTAATGCAGGTAAAGCTGACGAGTTGCACTTTATATGTTATAGATGTGTCAATATCGTGTTAAAACATCGAGCATGGTGGTTCAATTGAGGTTTTTTGTTTTAAGCTAAAACTTTGTTGGACCGAACTCGAGTCTTGTAAAAATTTGGAGTCTGACTATGGTTTGGTTTAGCACGGTTTAGTTGGGATCGAGCCATTTTGACATGTAGCTTGGTTCGAGTGGTATGCCATCTTAATTTGTATGGTGCTTAGGATGTTTTTATAAAAATGGGTATTTTGGGTTTGTATTCTTGGCTTACATTTGCAAGTTATGTGGCAGCTTTCCATATAATATACTCTCTTTTGGTTTCTAGACAAGTATAATGTTTGGGAGCTCCGGAGCTATGTTTTGTTAAAAAATAAAAATCTTTTAAAATTTTGTTTTTGTGTTAAAAAGATTTTTTTGGGGAAATTGGAGAATCTTAGCGGAAAGGTTATGATATCATATCAATATTGCGCTAATCGATTAGATTAGGTCAGACAAAACGCGAGCCTTTACATTGTTTAAAGGATTTCAGCGGAAGCTGACGATTACACTTATGTTTCTTACCAGACTGTCAACTCAAGTGGTGTTTCTAATTTAACTTATTCTGGTTAAAACTTTGGAAGTTAAAAATACATCCATAATAATGTTTAAATGTTCCATTTTAAAGATAGAACCTTGGAAGGCTAAACCCCTTCATCATGCTTCAAACCATACTTACCTCAGGAGCGCCACAATCGTTGCCATAACAACCATGGTGCCCCGTCGCTTCTACCAATTCTGTCTCAAACACCAGATGCACATAAACCACACACCGTCCGACTTAATTCTCTCTTACAACCCCACTTGTCAGTTGTTTATAGAAATCGATCTTTTGTATTAAGTGTTGGATTTAGGCTCTACAGCTGAATCAAAGAGTCACACTTTATAGTCAAATGTACTATATTGTTCAAGTCCTTGTATTTTAATGAATTTGTTTTATTGTAATATTGTAGTTTTCTTGTGTATAAGCTGCCTATTATTATTAAAAGTGATCAATAAATAAGAGATGCATCACTGAACTCCAAGTGGGTTAAATTTGGAACTGAACCAAGGTTAATTGTATGTGTGCACGTCTTATTTGAGTCGCTTAACAAGACCCATGTTTCCTATCGAGATAAAACTTAAAAGGTCATATAACACGATACATGGTTCTTGTGTTGAATCATGTAATGTTATAGAGAAAGTCTATACTTCATTATCTACACTAATGTAATCAATAGAAACGGTTTATTCAACCTTTATTTACATAGGTACGAATAAAATCATTGAAGACGATCAATAGATTCTAAAGGAGAAGCTTTGTTATTACCTCAAGATTTAATGAAAGTATTTAGACTTGTTGAAGATACAAACATATAACTAAATATCACGAGCCTAAAATCATATTTAATAATGAATCATTTGATCCAGAAAACATTCCTATTTAAGATTGTACCGAATACTATGCGACAACTAAAATGACAAACTGAATATCATAAGTAGTTATGAGAGTTATTTATTAAATTGTCTAGTGTTAGTGTGTTACAAAGCCTCCATACAATGCGGGACTTCATGTGAACAATATACTAAACTAATAATTCATTTTAACATACCTATTCAAAGGGTTATTTTTACAATTCTTAATTATAAGATTGTTATAGCAAGTGAGAGTTATGTAAAACTCATTGTTGTTGGGACAGGATCGGACCGGCCGGTCCAGCGGGTCCGACCGGGAATCGGATAGGTGGCCGGTCCGGTTCACATCGACTCGTTTTGGGGCGGTTCGACCGGCCGGTTCGTCCCTAATCGGCGGTCGGATCGGGAAACTGGCCCCGTTCGAACCGAATTTTGATTTTTTTTTAATTTTAATGGGTAAAAACGGGGTGTTGAATTATAAATTAGTGTGTTGGATATGAAAATATAGTTAAGATTTATATATAACTATAAAATACATATATAAATGACTTATATATAATTATATATATAACTATATATATAATATACTATATATATAATTATGACGTCATCTGGTTCTTAATTCCGAGCCGACCACCAAACCAGTAAGATGTCCGGTTCGAATTCCGATCCGGTTCTAAAAACATTGGTAAAACTTGAATAAGATTCAAAACTATTAAAAGCAAGACCTTTATTAATGCTAGTAATCAACAAAGAATTGCCATACACCAACAATGAGTAGTTATTTTTTTAAACAACGAATTTATTAATAATCAAACAAGGGACATTAGCTAGAAGCTAAGACCCATACAATTCATATTATATCAACTCAATAGAAATCAAAATTACACCATTTGTTCCGTTAAACATCACCTCTTTCACCACCTTAGACACTAAAGCCAGTTGGAGTCGAAGATGAGGTCATTGCATGCCCTCCATATATACCATAATGTTGCTGATAGAATACAATATAATGCCTTCTTCTTCAAGCTGGAACCCCCCAAGTTGAAAGGATGACTTAATAGTTGTCTCACAGATGTGTTTGAGGTCGGAAAAGGTCGTATCCAATAGAAGATAACACACCATACGTAAGATCCAAAAGGGCATTGCAGCATAAAACGATCAATGGTTTCTAGATAGTTGAAACATAAGGAACATTCCGACCTAGAACTCAACACCCCACAGTGGCATAATCCTTCTCTCGTCAGCAAGCCATCTAATCTTGTCCTCCAAATGAAACAGTTAATTCGAGTATGGATCCATGACAACTATTCACGGGGCTCCAAATCAACCAGTTTTTGTATTAATTGAAGCTGCGATACTTCTTGAGGGTCATTAGGCTGTTGTTTCCATTTCAATGCAAAATAGATATCATTTCTAGTATTTCTCATCCTTTTGTCTATTTTACATGCATTTTCTTATTCTATTGCAAAGACTAGTGATTCCTAAACCGCCCATGGCTTTAGGTGCTAATGCTTTCTCACACGCTATCCGTGTAATTTTCTTCTCCCCTCCCCACAAGAATTGAACTTTCTCCTTTCGCTTTCTAGCTTTCTTATCACCTGCACAGGAGCTTTAAACAAAGAAAAATAATAGAGTAAATTACTATTTTGGTCCCTGTGGTTTGGTCATTTTAACCGTTTGAGTCCAAAAATGAATTTTCTAACAAATCAAGCCCTATGGTTTGTATTCTATAACTATTTCAGTCCAATACACTAACAGAGTTAGATTTTTCAGTTAGTTTTTAATAAAATGACCAAAATACCCTTGGACTGAAATGGTTATTTTTAATAACCTCATGGACCAAAAACGAAATTTACTCTCTCACACAAACATATTATATATATATATATATATATATATATGTTATATACACGGAATTTTTTATTTTTATTTTTCAAATTTTTTTACATTTTAATTTTAAATCGCTCGGTTTTAAAGGTCGTATTTAAACCATTCATTTTATCTAACAGAAAAATTAAAATCGTTTGGCTTATTATACTTTTTATTTAAACTGTTAAGCTACTTAAATGTCCTTTTAATCTATTTATTTATTTAAACCGCAAATTATTTTTTAATTGTTATTTTATTTAAACGCGTTTTTTTAATTGCTCAAATCTATTACGCTTCTTTTTAAATTTTTTTGTATTTATACATGTTTTTCATTATTCGGCTAGTTTAAACGTAATTTTATCATGTTCTTTTATTTGAACGTCTTTTTACTATTCGTTTATTAAAATGCTTTATTTTTCAACAATTCATTTTATTAAAATATCTTTTTTCTCTTTTTGATTCTCTATCATAAATTTATATCATTTGTATTATTTTAAGGATTAACTTAAGTTTTGATTATTACAATTAGGGCTTTTACGATATTAAAATTATATGTGTTTAGTTTATTTAAACTTTTTAAATTTTTTTGTATTTATACATATTTTTAATTGCGTTTGAATAACAATCGATTTGAAAGACGTTCAAATAAGGCAAACAACTTTAGAACGAAGTTTAATTTGTTGAACGGTTTAAAAAGCTATTTAAATAAAACATTTGAAAAGCGAAAAGATTTTAAAAGACATTTAAGTAAGATGAACGATTAAAAAATAAATTTAAAAAGCGGAATGATTATAAAAAAATATGTTTAAAAAGCCGAAAGATTTTAAAGCCGAAAGATTTTAAAGCCGAACAATTTGAAGATTAGTGATTTTAAAAATTGTTTAAAAAACCAACCTTTTAAATTTTAAAAACCAATTGTATAAAGAGTGATGTTTAAAAACCAAATGGTTTATAAACACTTAAAAAATGTTTTTTAGTAATTAACTTATCAGTTTAAAATCCAAACGGTTTAAAAATATATTTTTAAAACTTTAAAAAATAAAAAATAAAATATTTTAACATATACACACATATATTAGTCAAACAGGTTAAATAATTTTAACAGGTTGGTTTAAAAAAGAAAGCTTTCTAATAAACAAATAGTAAAAATACGTTCAAATAAAAGAGCGATAAATTACGTTTAAACGAGCCAAATAATTAAAAATATGTATAAATACAAAAAAATTTAAATAGAAGCTTATAGAATCGAACGATTAAAAAAATATTAAAAAAAATAACAGTTAAAAAGACTTTGTGGTTTAAATAAATAAAAAGATTAAAAAGATCAAGGATGTTTAAGTAAGTTTAACCGTTCAAATAAAAGTATAATAAGCCAAACGCTTTTAAATTTTCCGTTAGATAAGATGAATGTTTAAATACGACTTTATAACCGAGCGATTTAAAATTAAGCTTAGTATTTAAAAAACTTTAAAAAGTAAAAATAAAAACATTTCGTGCATCTATATATATATATATATATATATATATAATATATATATAATACAAAATAAATAATATAATATATTTTTATATAATATAATATATAAATATATATATAATAATATATATATACAAAATAAATAATAATATAATATATATATATATAATATATATTTTTATATAATATATATATATATATATAATATGTTTGTGTGAGAGAGTAAATTTCGTTTTTGGCCCCGAGGTTATTAAAAATAACCATTTCAGTCTAAGGGTATTTTGGTCATTTTATTAAAAATTAACTGAAAAATCTAACTCTGTTAGTGTATTGCACTGAAATAGTTATAGAATACAAACCATAGGGCTTGATTTGTTAGAAAATTCATTTTTGGACTCAAACGGTTAAAATGACCAAACCATAGGGACCAAAATAGTAATTTACTCAAAATAATATAATGGAATGCCATCAAAGACTTTTTTTAACAAGGTTTAATCTTCCCCTAAATGATAGTGAATGTCGTTTCCATAATGATAGCTTTGCATTAAATTTATCCATCATTAGCTTCAAATTACAAACATGTTTAATCCAATTGGAACACCCAGATGCATAAAAAGGAGCGATCCTTTTTGACAGAGAATCAAGTTTGCCGTGCATTCAAAGTTATCATCATTAACCCCTATCCATACAACTTGCTTTTATCAAACTTAACTTTTAGGCCAGAAGCAAAGCATCATCTGCGTATAGTGTATGAGAAACAACTAGTCTGCCATTAGGTAATTTGATGCCATGAAAAATACCCTACTTGACAACCTCTTCCAAAGCAACATGGAGAGTTTTCCATAATTAAAATAAACGAGAAAGGGCTATAGGGTCACCTTGACGCAACCCTTTTGAAAACGAGATTAGTCAGAGGACAAAAGGTTTCGGATCCAAACCCTCCAAATGTCCAGGAAACCCATTTGATCAAGTATTTAATCAAGAAAATTCTAATTTACTGAGTCATAGGATTTTTCATAATCTATTTTAAACATCATGGCCGACATTTGTATGCTTTGACTCTTTGAGCCAAGCAACTAATTCACTTACACAAAGAGAGCCTTCGAGAATAAATTTACCTGAAATGAAAGTCGTTTGTTCTGGGCTAACCAACAAATGAATTGCTATTTTCAATTTATTTGTCAAAATTTTAGAAATGATATGATTCCGAACTGATAATGGGTCCTATTTTTTTGGAATTAAAGCAATAAAAGAGGAATTACAATATCTTCTGCGATTAACGGCCAGAATGATATAAGAAAATTGAATTGAACTTGTCCGGGCCGGTAGATGGCATGATTAATGAAGCATATCATATGTTTCAGTCACTATATTTTTGGATTAGTTAAAGCTGCTAAACATGCATACTTCAATTTTTATCTTATTTTTTAAAATTCCAAATCAAAAGATTCTTGTTTTTGTCTTTTAATATGAAAAAGAATAATTTTACGAACACGACAAGTTAAAAAACAAATACACAACAAATAAAAATCACATGGATACCTTTTATCGTAATATTAGATTTTTCAAGTATGAAAAGTCATTCAATCATGAGGTCCTGTAATTCATGATAAGATTTTATTCATGAAATTAAATCATTACATTTATTAAATGCTACTAATTTATGAATGAAAGGAATAACAAGGTTTTAAGATTTTTCAAATTAATCAAAGTACTTTTCTTTTTATAACATTATAACATTTAAGGCATTAAGTACCAGCCTCTAGTACTTAATGAATAAAGCAGTGGATGTTGGTGTCTTTAAAGGGATTGTTCTCCCTAATGGAGGTCCGATTGTCTCTCACTTTCTTTTTGCAGACGATGCTATTATACTAGGGGAATGGTCTAAGTGGAACTTCCAGAATTTAATCAGACTAATGAGATGTTTTTTCTTAGTGTCGGGTCTGGAAATAAATCCTAAAAAATGCAGGCTTGTTGGCATTAATACTACTGATGTATGCATGGCTGATCTTGCAGCCTTGGTGGAGTGTAAAACAGGTACGTTACCCTTTGACTATCTCGGTCTAAAGGTTGGTGCCAACATGAATTTGGCCAAAAACTGGAAACCGGTGATTGATTCTTTTGAGGCTAGATTATCTACTTGGAAAGCAAAGCATTTGTCCATGGGGGGTAGGGTGACTCTCATTCGGTCGGTTATGGATAGCCTCCCGGTGTATTATTTTTCTCTTTTTAAGGCTCCGGAAAAGGTTATTAACTCTCTCAAGAAAATTTGAAGGAATTTCTTTTGGGGTGGTGGTGAAAATAAGAGAAGGATTTACTGGATCAGATGGGAGGTGGTATGTGCTAGGAAGTCGGAGGGTGGCCTTGGATTGGGCTCGCTTAAAGATCTAAACATTAGTCTTTTAACTAAATGGTGGTGGCCGTTCATAAAAGAAGGGAACAGTTTATGGAAAACGGTTATCTCATGCATTCATCACTCGAATAATCATCATTCTATCATTCCTGGGAAGTCCAGTATGGGGGGTATTTGGTTGAATATTAAAAAGATTGATACTTTATTAAGGAAAAGGAACATTGTCTTGAGCAACCTATTTTCTCATTCTAGCGGAGTTTGGAGTTGTAAGGCATCCAAAGATGGGCAGTTTTCTGTTAGTTCCTTTAGAAGCATGTTAAAGGATTGTGCTGCCTCCCCTGCCTCGTTCATTTTAGATTGGTGCCAACCGGTCCCTATCAAGGTAAACATCCTTGCCTGGCGGTCAGAACTTGGTAGCCTGCCGACCCGACAAGCTCTAGCAAAAAGAAATGTTCCCATTGCCTCCGTGTTCTGCCCCCTTTGCCTTGAAGTTCCGGAAACCGTTGATCATTTATTTATTGGGTGTTACTTTGCATCTATGCTATGGAGTTATCTAAGTTCTTGGTGTAAACTTCCTTCAATTTATGCGTTTTCTATAAGAGACCTGCTGCGGATTAGTGCGTCGATACAAACTAGCGGCAGAAAAGAGACAGTCCACGCTATCATTCTCACCGGGATTTGGTGTATTTGGAGGATGAGAAACAATGTTGTATTCTCTAATAGAAAACCATGCCTGCAGGTGCTGTTAGAAGATGTAAAGAACTTTGGGTTTCTATGGCTAAAGAACAGAGGTCACAGACTCAATTTGGAGTGGGAGGATTGGGAAAAATTCAAGTTGTAACTGTTTACCTGCTCCTAGCTGCTTTGTTTTGTTAAGTGCTGTTTTTCTGCTTTATCCTACACTTTGTTGTACCTGCTGCCTCTCATTGCTCCTTGCAATGGAGTGTCTTTTTAATTAAATCTGCCATTCAAAAAAAAAAAGTACTAGCCTCTAGTACATGCAATTGAGTTTGTCTTCTTGCTGCTACATGTGTTAAGGCCATAAGGTTGTTGACTCCTATGATACTTATGGGTTGTTCTTTTATATTTTATCCATGATGATTATTTTTCTTGAGATTCGTGTATATTGTTGGGTTTGAAGACCTTTTTGGGCTTAGCTTCAAGTTGGAGACAAAGAAAACAAAGGCTCAGGTTCGTATTTATTTTCTTGTTCACTAAGTCATTAACCCTACTTTTTTATATATAATAAAAGAAAAACACTAGTTGCAATCCGCAAACATAGGTTCTCATCAAATCCAAACCATGTTACATTTTCAAGTCCGATATTTTCAGATTCTACATGATTCATTTTGTGTGTTTTGTTCATATTCTATTGCGTATCGCTTTGATTCCTAAGGGTTGGAGGGTGCCCACACCACACACATCATACCACATACCCATCAATCATATCATGTCATATCACACTATTTTTTTTGGGGGGGGGGGGGGGGGGTTTATTCATGCCACTCCATACTATAATTTTAAAATTACTTCTTAAATATAGATAAATTACAAACTAAAATTAAAAAATACATTAAAATAAATAACAATAAAAATAAAAATATATTAAAAATAAAAAAATTATTACAAATAAAATTAAAAAGTACAAAAAAAAAAACAACTACCTAAACTAATTTTCATCATCCAAAACTGTCATATCCACATTCTCCACAACGTATTCCACGAGATCGAATCTAAGTCTAAAAAGTATGTTCTCATCGCAGAACTCCAAATTTGTATATTTGTTTTGAATTGGAGTAGTCGGTAAATCTTGTGTGTGCAAAAAAATAGATTTGTCGTCGTTTTTTATAATCATGTTGGAATTTTTTCTAAATAAAGGAAAATAGCCTTTTGGCATCGTAAACAGCGTGAACATGCCGTGAAATAAAGAGGATCCACAGCGTTGTTGATCGGCGACAGTGTTGTGTGCGACGCTTGCCCTCACCGTGGGATCGTAGCATTGGAGCCCCTTGCCCTAACAAGTGATAATAAAGCTTTGGCTCGTTGTACGCACGACATGCATTGAATAAAGTGATTCACAAAGATGTTTGATTACCCATGTTCAATCTACCGTTTTTTGGATGTTCGTACTTGACGAGAAGAAAAACGCAATCGCGTTTCCTTTATTTTTCTTTAGGGTATGCACGAAAAACAATAATTATTGTTTGGTTTGTTGTTTTGGTAATGGCCCTTAAGAATGTTGAGGGGACATATTTCTTTTTTTCTTTTTTTATTTTCCACGAACAAGAAAAAGAAGGAAAAAACAACCTTTGTTTTTTATGTTTTTTTGTGATTGTGTGATCAAGAATGAGTGCCAAATTGAAACTCTTTAAAGCCGTCGATTAGATTTTGATGAAGAATTTATGGATTCATCAGGTAAAGGTTAGGGTTTTGTGTAATTCTAGTTTTTTTTGTTCTTTGAAGATTTATTATCAACTATTTTAGGAACCGGGATTTGTGGGGTTGGGTTTGTCTGTAAGGTCTATAATCAGTCAGTTTCATAATGTTTAGTAAAAGATCCATCAAGTTTAGGCCTATGCTAGTGTCTATCTACTGTTTTGATTTGTTTCTTGTTTGCTATTGTGATGATAGAAAACAGGAAGTTAGTGATCAATAAATTTAACAATTTTGAGTTCGATTGGTGGAAAATGCACTTAGAGGCATTGCTTTGTCAAAAAGACTATCGGAGAAAATGAATGAAGCTGAAAAAGCTATTTAGGAATCAAAGAACAAGAAATCCAGGCGGTTATTACATTGGATTTGATGAAGAGCATTGCTTTTAACATCATGAAAGAGACCACAACTAATGGTATGATGAAGGTTTTAAATATACATGAGAACTCGTCAGCAACTAATAATGTATTCTTGATTCGGGAGCTTGTGAACACGAAGATGATGGAAGGTGGCTCGATACATCTCACATTAAAGTTGATTTCAGTTGGGAAATTGGATGAACATGGACTAGATGTAAGTTTGGAGGTGGAAAATAGAAGAGGATCGATAGAAATTTGGTTATTGCTCGGGGCTTGAAACAAGGATGTTATACATGGTATTTGGTTTCGTTTGAGGGAGTCACCACCTTGGTAAAGATGATCAAGTAAGACATGCCGAAACAGGTAAAGCTTAAAGGGTTCATTATGCAAACATGAAACCTGGAGCCATGGGGATGTCAACTGAGTGTGTTCTGAGATTTAAATTTGGTTAGGGGTTTGATATCAATAGGAGCACAGGGCATGTTCCAGGTATTGTTTCAAAATGTCATTGGGTATTGAAGATCGAAATCCAAATGTTAAAGCTCACCTAAAAATAGTTTGTTGATTTTAAAGAGTGTTCTTTCTCTAGAGGTCTCTAGAGCCGACAGTGCAAGTCAGTGGGAGCCAGTTGAATTGAGGATAGTTCTAGTTTGACCGATGTGTTAAAGCTCTCAGGAGCTTTAACAGGCCTTTCTAGTAACTGATGACAATGGCCATTATAACTAGGAGGATTCTTGTTATCGGGAACTGAAGGCTTGGAAGATTTGTTATAAATATGAATAAAGTTATTGGTTAGGAGGTATACTTGGATGACAATATTATGGATTGTGCAAAGCCTTTAAGTTGGAGATTGTTGGATTTAAAAGCTTTTTGGGCTTGGGCTTAAGTTGGAGACAAGGAGAACAAGAGCTTAGGTCCATATTTATTTTCTCGTTCACTAAGTCGTTATCTCAAATTTATTTTCTCGTTCACTAAGTCGTTATCTCAAATTTTCTTATATTTATATACTTGTTACGAATTGTAATATTTGAACACCTAATGAAAGATAAACCCTAGTTGCAGTCCGTGGACTTAGGATTCACTTCAAATCCAAACCATGTTAAATGTCATACCCCAACCTTAATGGCAGAAATGTTGAGATGTGAGGGTTAAGATTGTTCATGCCACACAACACTAATTTAAAATGACAATATTATTATTTTACAAGATTCAAGACATACAATACGGAGATGCATGAGTTTCAAGTAAAACATGAATACAAGCACAAATAATAACATGTGACAAGTATGTCAATATACTAAGTCCAGGTCCTAGATGAAATCAAGTCTTCAAGAGCACTTAAGAGGTAAAAAGTCCCGAAACATGTTAAAAATAAAGGGTCAACATAAAGTTAGTGAGCTTTCCATAGTTTTCATACATAAATATATAAAAGTTGGCAATTCAAGTAATAAGTTAGTGAATAAAGTAATTAGAGATGTATGAATAAATGTAACAATCAAAATTTGACAGTTTACAAGATTACAAGATTACAAGAATATACGATTAGCTAAGTCTACTTCGTTCCCATAGCGCTCAAGAATACGACACTAGGGCCACCAAATAGGCTTGTCAGGCCCATAGATCTATGACATCACCAAGCTAGCAATAGTTAATGATTGTACATATAATAGTCATAACATGGTAATTACAAAAGTTCAACTAACCACGACAAATAAAATAAATTGCCCAAGTGTTTACAAGACTTAAATGAGTATACAAGTGCAATGGTAATACGGTTAACATGTTTCACCCCAAAAGTGTGAAAATATATAAACGGGGTATGGAAATACTTACCTGGATAATAAGTATGTCAAATAAGAAGTCTTGTATGAAATTGATGAGAATTCGTTAACGTTCAAACTAAATTAACATCGTATTAAATTAATCATGATATTAACGATACATGAGAATTCAGGGTTTAAATGATATTATTTATAACACTAACTCATGATTTCTAAATTATTATATAGATGTAATTAATTGACATTTAAACGATTAAATAAGAGCTTTAGGGACTAACACTATTAATAAAACTTACACTTTTATTATCAAAATGTTTATTATTTACTATTTGATGCAATAGTGAATTTATAATTTTAATGATTTAAATAGTTCTAATAATCATAATAAAGGGACATTTTAAATACGTACATATATATATATATATATATATATATATATATATTTATTGAATGTATATCTGAGTTTCTAAATATATGTTATAACGAAAGCTTTACTAGGTTTTAATCCTGTTGAAAATTTAAAAGAGATTAACGTAGTTACAAATTAAACTTTTAAATAGGAATTCTTGTAGGTTTAAATGGTTAATACAATTCTATTAATTACAATAAATGTATTTTTCAACTATGTACGTGTATTTATTTCCATAAAATAAATATAATTAAATTGGTAATTATATTAATACAATAAAGAATTTACTAAACCAAAATTATTAAATAAGATTTATTACATTTTGACATTAGTGATAAATGGTATTTTATAAAAATTTTATAAAATATCAAAAATAAAAAAAAATAATCATTTCTTAATTGAGCTTTTAAGAAAGGGACAAAAATTCAAAAGAAATAATTTTATTTAATTTCTGATTAAAAATGATTTTTATAAGATTTAAAATAATATTAAAAATATTTTTTGCATTTTTGTAAAGCTTAAAACCCATTTTAAAAAGTTTGCAGGGGATCAAGATCGAACCCTGGTCCCTTGTCTCACCACTCCATAACTTAACCATCAGGCTGAGGCCTGTCTTTGTATCAAAGACCCCTTTTAAATTTTTATAACATAATATCCCGATTTTCCCCAAATTATATATAAACTCTAATCTTCAAATCCAACAAATGGAACCGAAATCTACCGAGATCAAGAAATTAACCGTGGGGCTTTGCATTCCCATGTTTATTCGTGTATAAAGATACTTAGAATCACCTGAGTAGGTTGTGGATTCCATGAAAACAAAGTCGAGTGAACCCGCGACTGTACTATACTCGATTCAAGTGGTTGAACTTGATTATACCCGAATTTGTTGCACCAACAACTTCGAAGGATGCATAGGATCGAAAGCCCTCTACCAATTTTGGATTCGGATGCACCGAAGTGGGAAATCGGTTGTGTTGCAGGTATGATGGTTTCACGGTGGTAAATTTTATATTTGAATGTGTTTCAGACGAAATTGGGTGTGTGGGAAGATTCTTATTATCCGAATGGTGATCAACCCTCGTTTAATTCATATAATTAGATCCGTTTCATGTCGATTACTGTAATTGTTTTGAATGAGTTTCAGTTTCAATTGCATGAATCGAAACCGACGATTAATATCAAATTAAAGTTGTGGTGATGTTCGAAACTAATGGACGAGTGTAAATAGTGGTTCAACCGGGTTTAAACTTGATGAATTTCAAGGGTTTGGGTTCGCCGGAGATCTACGGGACTTTGGCCGGAGATTGGCCGGAAGATCCGGATGAATTTGTTTTTTTTTTAAATTACACTTAGACCCCTCGCAGTTTAATGCTTTGTTAATTTAGTTTCCAAATTTTAATTTCAGTTTAAAATAAATTATAATTTAGTCCCTGAAATTTTTAACTTTATTATTTTATGCCAAAAGATAATATTTACAAGTTTTCTAAATAAAATATTAGACTTTTAAAATTTTATTTATTTTATAGATTAACACCCGTAATGGTTATTAATATTATTATTAACATTATTATTATTATTACTATTATTATTATTGTCTGTATTTTTTTATTATAGTTATTATTATAATTATCATTATTACTATTAATAATATTATTATTATTACTTTAATTAATAATAATAAAACAATTTATAATAATGATAAGTACTAAAATAAGATCAAGGATTTCAAATGAGCCCTCGTATTTGTTTTAATAACAAAACAATCATTTATCAGTGTTAACGACGTTAAATAAACGTTGAATAAAAACACGAGAGGTCGCATTAAATTGTTTTGTTCATTATTTTTGGGTTGTGCGTGATTCGTTTGTGCATGTGTGTTGTTTGTATGCGATGAATAGTGCTTTGACGCCTAACATAATCTCATTCATATAAAAATCTAAACTTATCCTCATCAAAATAAAATACATTTTTTATGAATCATCTTAAATATCAGTGGATTGAATAAAAACTTTCACCTTTTAATTAATTTACTCTAGTACCGTTGTTGGATATTACGAGTAAAGCCAAACAAGTTTACTAGGTAAGAGGAGCAATGGTTTAATTTTTGATATTCGTGCTTATAATGATGCCCCTGTTGTTATCTAAATCTAGATTTTGATTGTCTTTTAATCAGTGATAGTCTATCGGTGTTGCATTTGGAACCGATTTTAGCACTAAACAGTTCCTTTTTTAGTCAATATGAATATCACCAGTTGATAGGCGATGACAATAAAAATTACATGTTATGTTTGTTGTTTGGCATGGTAAATGACCATTTGCAGCGCTAATAAGTCTTGATTTCTGAGCTTTCAAATAGGAGTGTGCAGGAAACTATAATAACCGAAATAACTGAACCAAAAAATCAAAACCAATAAGAGACCGAAGATTTGGCTTGATGGTTTTTTAAAAATTGATTTTTTTTTCGGTTTTGTTTCGGTTTTACTTGTAAAAAAGAACCTAAAAAACCGAACCAAAACTCTACCAACCGAACTTGTAATTTTAAGGTATATTCATACACTTACAAACATGATTAGCCTATTAGTTACTTATTTAACTTGTGTTATTTAATTTTTTTTTGAATATTTAGGTTTCAAGAATAATCTTTAAACTTTTTTATTTGAAATAAATATATTGAAACGTTTTATTGAATTTTTTGTTATTTTGTTTTGTTGCAAATTATTTTGATGTCAAGTAATTTATATGATTCTATAAATTATATATACTTTAAAAGTTATAGAGCAAAGCTTTTAAGCTTTAAGTAAAGGTAGTTAATACATAGGCAAATCTGTAATTATTTGTTGTGGTAGTGGCAATCTTGTAATGCCATTCGCCTCCATGTGTCCGTTGCTTCAACTTATGTTTATTATTTATTTAATATCATTATTACATACATATTAAAATGTATAAAATGTAAGTTTACTGCTACAATTAAGTTTTATAATTTTGATTTGACCACAAAAATTTTTGTTTTTAGTTTTTTAACAACATCAAATTTTAACGTTCTACATTAATTTTTGTTGTTTACTGAGTATCATTTTATAGATTTAGGATACACACAGGTAAGCAGAGGACATTTACTCTTTTTCTCTGACAAGATCACATGAAACTCTATCAGCATTATTGGTGAAAACCCATCTTTCCTTCTCCGTTCGGTGTTGGTGAATGGAGAAGAACGGCAACGCAAACCACATTGCTGGAATAAATGAAAGTTTGCTAGGAAAGATTTGTTTTTTATTGCACCATCGCACAACATGACTGTCATTTCCGATCACAACCATCTTTTTTGATAAGCTCGATTTGCAAGTCCATCATCTCCAAACCGAATAACGTCAATGAATGATGTCATCGTTGCGATACCATGACAAAACTAACCGCTTAGGAGCAAACAACATCATTCTCGATATCTTGGTATTATCGAAACCAGATTCGGTGTTCACTTTTATAGTTTAATGAGCTTAACCGATCACGACCAGACTAATGCTACGTTACGCAAGCAAAAAATGACCATACTCCCGCCGCGAAGCGCGGGATATAACTAGTTATATTTAAATATCAACAAAATGATGTAAGCATAAAATTTTTTAGTTTATATTCATTAATTTGGGCCTTTTTTATTTAAAAATTTGAAGCTCAATTGGTAAAAAAGAAAAAACCCGGAACTAAAGTTAAAACCGAAAACCAAAAACGACAAAAACTGAAACTAAACGGTTTAAAATATAGAAACCAAAATATCACTTTTTAATTTCGGTTTTAAATTAAAACCGAATCAAACCGACCTATGCATCCATCTACATTTAAAAACATTAAAATAGATTTACACCCTTTACGAAATGGGGAAAATCACAATTACCCTATATATGAAAAGAGAAGTCTCATGAACAATAAATCGAGGGTAATTTCGGTATTTTGCATTCTCCTTGGTTACGGTGTTAGTGCTTTAAAGGTGGAGGTTTCTTCCATAGGAGCCCCTCTGCGGTCGATGGCCCTCTCTACCACAGGCGATCGTTGGCCCTCTCTCTACCACCGGCAATCGTTGGATCACTGCCTTTTCCCACGTTTGCACCGCCCCACTCTTCTGCTGGCCAAGAGATGCGTATGTTGGCGGTTGGTGGTCGATGGTATTGTTTATGGGTGGCGGCTCCGGTGGAACCGTCTATCGCCGCTGACCTTAGATCTGTGGGCTCTGACGTCGCCGGCTGTCTGTCGACCGCCTTTGGTGGCGTCTGTGTAACCATTAGGTCCGGTTCTTCGGCGGTCTCTGATGACCGCCTCTAGTGGCGTCTGTCGGGCAGCCTTTCTGAAGATTCCCGGTGATTGTTAGCAACGATCTCGCCCTCGGTGGTTTTGGTGGCAAAGGCGACGGTGGCAGTCACCGTTTGATGAGTGGTCATGGTTGTTCTACGGTCACCCTGATCTGTTCACCGGCGATGCTTGGTAGTGTTTAGGGTTTATTTGCCCAGATTTGAGGGTTGTCGCTTCGTATTACCCTTTTCGGGTCCCAGGTGGCGGTGGTGTTGTGGTGGTGGTGTTCTTTTGATCGTGGCTTAGGGTTGGCAGTGATTCTCTACCATCACCTCACGCGTCTGTCATCGCTTGCTTTCACCACCGGTAAGTGGCTTTTTTGGTCGCTCCTTGGTGGCGACTGCGTTGCTGGTCACGGCGATGTTGTGGTCGTAGTTATCCCGACGTCCCTTTGTACGGATGGTAGCCACGGGACCGTTGGTCACGATGATCTTTTTCTTGTCGGTTTCACCGACAGAACCGAATGTAAGATGGGTTTTTGGTGGATTTCTTGAGCAATAAAAGCGTGCATAAACCTCGATTTGCTATGCGTCGATGATGATGATGACAACCGCATCTGAGACTGTTGATATTGTAGGCCCCGTTCCCGGGCACCTCATAGTTGGTCGTTCATCGCACATAAAACATACATTTGATATGTATTTATAAACATCTTAAATAAACACTGCAGCGGAAAGCATTCAAAAGATACATTTCATTTCATCATAAAAGCTTGTACAAAGATTACATCGTTACTGATTACAAAAGGGTCATAAACAGTGACCTCTAGTATAGAAACATTAAAATTTTCATCATAAAGAAGATTCCTTAAGTAATCCCGTTTATCAGGATCCTTAAGGAAGGTTCCTTAGGTAATCCCGTTTATCAGGATCCTCAAGGAACACTTGACACTTGCATGCAACATAATGTGTTGCATGCATTATAAGCCCGCATCCTATTGCGTGGCAGCATTATCAAAAGGAGAATGCCATCCCCAAAGAGCCGAGTAGTCGCCTCGTGCCATCCCCAGCAACACTACATGCCAACTGGAAACACATAAAAGTCACCGTTGCTGAGTGAGTTCTAGTTTTATAATAAACATATTTAGTTCCTGTTATAAACCATTCCTTCACGTGATCATACATCATACACATACAAAGATAATATTTATTATTATCTTCATCATTCGTTATACATCATTAACTTTAAATTCTCATATGGATCCTGTCAGGCTTTTCCCACTTCATAGCACTCGGCTATGATTACTGTGGTCGAATGACAAGAATCCCGTTTCATCTTTGCTTGCACATTGAATTTCTTTTGTATCAATACCATATGCTATACCCCGATCAGTCTTAGCTACTGGGCCGTGAATCAAAGCGTATGCCACAGTACTAGTAGGTAAGCGGTTGAGGTACCATGAATATGGTCAATCACAAAGAAAGACCCGTTTACCTTATTCAATGCTTGCAAGACTTAGTTCGTTCATTCATTAATGCATGTATTCATTATCATATTTCTTTTCATTTGTTCATTAATACATGCATTCATCATCATGTTCCTCTTTCATTATCTTTCACTTTACGTTACATAATACTTCATTCATTCGTTTCCATAATTCGTAAAGTTTCGGAAAGATAAACATACATAACCATAAGGAACATACACATAACATTCATTAATCATCATACAAGGCATCATACATATATGGTATACAGTAGGTATACCCACGCAACATCATCATCATCATCATGCCTATGTTACTCGTTTACCCAAATAAATCAGATCTTACTAAGCTTAATCCGCATTTCATATTCTGGTTCATCTGCATTAGTCTGACCATCCGTATTAGTCAATGCGGATGAGGAACGCCTTATCCGCATTTCATGACCTACCCGCATTAGTCCATGCGGCTGAGAAATGCCTTAGTGCATTTCCGGACTTGTCCGCATTGGTCCATGCGGCAGTCAATTGCCACGGCCGCATTCCTTTCATTCGTCCGCATCAGTCAATACGACTGAGATACCTTGGCCACTTCTTTTCATTAGGACAATGCGGATGAGACAATGCTTGGACCGCATTTCCTTAACCTTCCGCATTGGTTAATGCGGCTGACTGCCCTAGCCGCATTTCATGAGCTGTCCGCATAAAGTTGATGCGGTAGTCTAAGGTGAAATGCAACCTAACCTGTGCCCCTTTTTCATACTCGTTCATCATTTAACAGACCCTTGGCACAGATTCATCATATTACCCATTTAGAACCACTTAAACATCATTTATACCATTCTAGAACATACATTAACAGTATACCTATGGACATTCATGCGTGAATCATATATATCTGTTCTGGAAAGTTCACATGTAGTGGAACCAGCGTCCCGAACAGACCGTATACACATATACATATACATACATGTACGGATTAAACACCCGCAACTCAAAAAAAACAGTTTCAAGATGTGTTCCAGCCCCTAAAATCGTTCAAAAATGCGTAAAAGAAGGGGTCTTAGAACTCACATTGTGTTGCTGGGTATGGCTTCTTCAAAACCCGTCGCCGTGAGACCTTGTACCTCGAATCCACACTCTTCTTCTTCTTCTTGTTCTTCCTTCAAATTCTCGTGGTCTGCTCTTTCTCTCTCTAGAATATTTTGAAGATTTGGGGTTGTGAGAAAAGTGTGGGCAGCCATCCCTATGTATATCAGATATCTGCCTTTTCTTTGTACTTTTACACAATACCCCCTTCCACTTTTTCTTTCTTTTCCTTTCCTTCATATATTCTTTCTTTTCTTTTCTTCTTATTATTTCTCTTTGTCTAATCAAAATTTCGGGTGTTACAAGTCCACCCCCCTTATAAAGGTTTCATCCCCGAAACCTGTTATTCCTCGAACAGACGTGGGTAATGTTGTCTCATCTCTTCCTCAGTCTCCCACGTAGACTCAGATCCCTTTCTGTGCTTCCACTGTACACGCACAAGGGGAACCACTTTATTCCACAGCCGCTTCTCTTTTCTGTCAATGATTGCCACTGGTTGCTCCACATAATTGAGCCGTTCATCTACTTCGATACCCTCCAGTGGAACAATCATTTCTTCATCGGCCAGACACTTTCTCAGATGAGATACGTGGAAGGTAGGGTGAATTCCACTTAGCTCATCTGGCAACTCCAATCTATAGGCCACATCTCCTACTCGAGCAATGATTCGGAAAGGTCCTATGTACCGCGGACTCAACTTGCCCCGCTTTTGGAACCGAATGATTCCTTTCCAAGGCGAGACCTTTAACATAACCCGGTCACCCACCTGGAATTCGATCGGCCTACGTCGTTTATCGGCATACGACTTCTGTCTGTCTTTGGCTGCCTTCATGTAGGCTTTGATCCTTTCAAGCTTTTCAGTCGTAGCCTCGATCACCTCGAAGCTTCCCAATTCCTTTTGACCAATATCACCCCAACATACGGGTGTCCTGCATCTCCTACCGTATAGCATCTCATAAGGTGGTATACCAATACTGGCATGATAGTTGTTGTTGTACGAGAATTCAGCTAACGGTAGGTGGTCATCCCAACTCCCCCCAAAATCAATCACACATGCCCGGAGAATGTCTTCTAACGTCTGAATGGTCCTTTCCGACTGACCATCAGTTTGGGGATGATAAGCCATACTGATATGTAACCTCGTCCCCATAGCATCGTGGAATTTCTTCCAGAATTTGGATGTAAACCGGGTGTCGCGATCCGACACAATTGACACCGGTACACCATGACGAGTCACAATCTCTTTGATGAAAAGATCGGCCAACCTCTCGGATGAGTATGTCTCGCGTATCGGTAGGAAGTGAGCACTCTTCGTCAGACGATCAACAATCACCCATATGGCATCATACCCTTTCGGAGTACGCGGCAGCTTCGTAATGAAATCCATGGTGATGTGCTCCCACTTCCATTCCGGTATATCCAAAGGTTGAATCTTCCTATACGGCTTCTGATGTTCTCCCTTTACTTGCAAACAAGTGAGACATTTACTCACATACTCCACCACATCACGCTTCATACCCGACCACCAGTAATCTTTCTTCATGTCTTGGTACATCTTGGTAGCACTGGGATGAATGGAGTATCGAGTTTTGTGGGCTTCATCCATAATCTTCATTCGTAGATCCCCAAAACGAGGAATCCACATCCACCCAAATCGAGTCTTGATACCAAACGTGTTTTCACCCAGTTCCGTGACCAGACCTCTCATTCGTTCTGAGTTAAGATGGTCTTCCTTCAGTGCCTCATCTTGAAACTCTTTGACTTGCTTCATCACATCCGAGGTCATAATCAGTTGGTATGCCTTCACCCGTATCGGCTCGGGCCTCTCCTTTCGGCTAAGGGCATCAGCCACCACGTTGTCTTTGTTCGGATGGTAATGGATCTCACAATCATAGTCTTTTATCAGCTCCAACCATCGCCTCTGCCTCATATTTAAATCTTTTTGCTCGAAGAAGTACTTCAAGCTCTTGTGGTCTGTGAAGATGGTGCATTTCGTTCCGTAGAGGTAGTTCCTCCAAATCTTTAACGCAAAGACCACAGCTGCTAGCTCCAAATCATGAGTAGGATAATTAACCTCATGAACTTTCAGCTGTCGGGATGCATAGGCTATCACCTTTCCCTTTTGCATTAATACGCACCCCAACCCCGAGTAGGAAGCATCAGAATAAACCACCAAGTCTTCGCTTCCATCGGGTAATGCCAATACAGGAGCTTGGGTCAACCTCGTCTTCAATTCTTCAAACGCCTTCTCTTGAGCTTGACCCCATACAAACTTCACATCTTTCCGGGTCAACTTGGTCAGTGGAGAAGCAATCTTGGAGAAGTCTTGAATGAATCTTCTGTAGTAGCCCGCCAAACCCAAGAAACTACGGATCTCGGATGGCGTCTTTGGAGACTTCCATTGCATTACTGCTTCCACCTTTGCCGGATCGACCATAATCCCCTCTGGATTAACCACGTGACCCAAGAACTGAACTTCACGCAACCAAAATGCGCACTTGGAGAACTTGGCGTACAATTTCTCCCTTCTCAACGTTTCTAGTACTTCTCGAATGTGACCGGCATGCTCCGTTTCGCTTCTTGAATAAATCAGGATATCGTCAATAAATACAATCACTGATATATCCAACACCGGCCGACACACTCGGTTCATCAAATCCATAAAAGCAGCCGGCGCATTGGTCAAACCAAAAGACATGACAAGAAACTCGTAGTGACCGTAGCGCGTACGAAAAACTGTTTTAGGGATGTCTTGTTCCTTCACTTTCAGCTGATGATAGCCCGATCGAAGATCTATTCGTGAAAACCAACTGGCTCCTTGAAGTTGATCAAACAGATCATCGATTCTTGGCAAGGGGTATCTATTTTTCACCGTCAACTTGTTCAGCTCACGGTAGTCGATGCACATCCTCATACTACCGTCTTTCTTCTTCACAAACAGGACCGGAGCACCCCAAGGTGAGATACTCGGTCTAATGAACCCCTTATCCAACAGCTCTTGCAACTGCTCCATCAACTCTTTCATTTCCGTCGGGGCCAATCGATACGGTGCCTTGGCGACAGGTTGAGCACCCGGTATCAGGTCAATCTGAAACTCGATCTCTCGGTCAGGTGGCAATCTCGATAAGTCTTCCGGGAACACGTCTGGAAAATCACACACCACCGGAACATCGGATAGCTGTGGTGTTAGCGTTTCTACATCTTTTACATAACATAAGTAGGCGCTGCACCCATGCCTCATACATTTTCCCGCCACAGCCATTGAGATCACCTTCGGAATCGTAGTAACCCGATCACCATAAACTGTCACTGAACCACCGCCAGGCGCTGTCAATTGAATCATCTTCTTGCGACACACGATGTTCGCCTTAAAGTCCGCCAACCAATCCATCCCAAGCACCAAATCGAAACCACCTAAAGTCATAGCGAAGGGTCTAACCGGAAATTTGTGGCCCTCCAATTCAACATCACAACCCTCTATCACCTCAGAGATCCTAGTAGACTTACCTATGGCAGTTTCTACATCAAAGGGCACATCAACACGTCCACTACTAACAGGCAGCTTAGTACAGAAGGCAGCAGAAATAAAACTCCTACTGGCACCCGAATCAAATAATACGGAGGCCAAAGTTTGGTTCACCAGAAACGTACCGGACACAACATCAGGGTTCGTCCTGGCCTCCTCCTGCGTCATCGTGAATGCCCTGGCCTTTTCTCTCGGTTCTTCACCTCCCGTCTTCTTCGCCCCTGATCCCTCAGCCCTCGGCTTCTTGCAGTCTCTGCTCATATGACCACTTTCCCCACAGTTAAAACATTTGCCTGTCCGGCAATCCTTTGACATATGCCCTGCCTTCCCGCATCTGAAACAGATGTTTGATCCCCACTTGCACTCCCCCGAGTGCTCCCTTCCACACTGGCCACACTTCCTCAACCCTGCTCCTGACATGACCACACGGCGGTCATCCACCCTTGTCTTCTTGTTACTCGTCGAAGTATCACCTCGACCAAACCTCTTCTCCTGCCAATTCTCTCACCACCTCCCTTCTTACTAATCTTAGCCTTCACCACCACAGCCCGTTCATTATATAATCTCCCAGCCAAATCCACTGCCGACCTAAATGTGCTCGGTCGAGCAGTAATCAAATGCCTGCGGATGTCAGCTAGCAGCCCCTGAATATACCGGTTGATCTTTCGAGACACTGGCGTCACCTGATCCGGCACCAACCACGCCATTTCATTGAACTTGGTGGTGTATTGTTGGTGGGTCATCGTCCCCGCCTCCAACTGCAGGAACTCTCTCTCGACTTTGTCCATTTCCCGACGAGGACTGAACTCCTCGATCACCATCCTTTTTAACTCGGCCCACTTCATTTTCCTATGGCCGTGCTACCCTCGGATTGGACTATATTGTCCCACCAGCACAAAGCCGACCCCGTGAAAGAGTGGGTAGCAAACTTCACCTTCTTGTCCTCCTGGCAATCACTAATATCGAGGGCAGCCTTCGTTTCTCTCACCTATTGGTGAGCATCAGCAGCAGTGCCAGAACCGTCAAAAGTAGGGGGCTTGCATCTCATAAACGCCCCTTAGTTACAACCCCGTGTTGTCTCCCGTACCGGCTCCTCCTCCTCCTCTTCCTCTTCATTATCAGATAGAACCGTTTCCGGCTCTTGTCGATGCGGTCTCCCCGAGAACCGTTCCTCCCTTACCTTTCATCTTCGCGTACAGCCTTTATCACTTCGGTCACTACAGACGGTAAAATCGTCTACATGACCTGGTGTACTTCTTCGACCACTGCCTCTTTTACCGAGGCCCTTAGATCCGCGCTTTCGTCCACCTCCTCTTGATGAGTGGTGTCAGGTTCTTCATGAACCTCCTTCTCCTCTCTCGGTCTTCCTCTTGTGGCCCGCGGTTCAGCACCACGTCCACCTCCTCGTGACACTTTAGATGCTCTACCACCGACCATCTTCTATCACACTGAAAGGTTCTAATACTAACACGGTCATTCAAGGAAATAGCTCAGTTTATGTCAAGTATGGTAAGTCCCTAATTACAGTGGCCAGCTGTGATTAGCCACTTACTCTACTCTTCACACCCCGAGCATCACCCGTCCTGACTACACTAGTATCTAAATCTAACAGTACACATAAATCACATCACATGCGCACATAATATCAGTTAATCTTTAAGAAAATACCTGATGGCACGCAACTACTTAGATGGCATTCTCTTCCTTTCTGTCCCATTTTCAGTTTAAGTTTAGGTTTATTTGGAAAATTTACCCATTTCACTTAAACTTTGGCTCTGATACCAACTTGTAAGGCCCCGTTCCCGGGCACCTCACAGTTGGTCGTTCATCGCACATAAAACATACATTTGATATGTATTTATAAACATCTTAAATAAACACTGCAGCGGAAAACATTTAAAAGATACATTTCATTTCATCATAAAAGCTTGTACAAAGATTACATCGTTACTGATTACAAAAGGGTCATAAACAGTGACCTCTAGTATAGAAACATTAAAATTTTCATCATAAAGAAGATTCCTTAAGTAATCTCGTTTATCAGGATCCTTAAGGAAGGTTCCTTAGGTAATCCCGTTTATCGGGATCCTCAAGGAACACTTGACACTTGCATGCAACATAATGTGTTGCATGCATTATAAGCCCGCATCCTATTGCGTGACAGCATTATCAAAAGGAGAATGCCATCCCCAAAGAGCTGAGTAGTCGCCTCGTGCCAACCCTAGCAACACTACCTGCCAACTGGAAATACATAAAAGTCACCGTTGCTGAGTGAGTTCTAGTTTTATAATAAACATATTTAGTTACCATTATAAACCATTCCTTCACGTGATCATACATCATACACATACAAAGATAATATTTATTATTATCTTCATCATTCGTTATACATCATTAACTTTAAATTCTCATATGGATCCTGTCAGGCTTTTCCCACTTCATAGCACTCGGCTATGATTACTGTGGTCGAATGACAAGAATCCCGTTTCATCTTTGCTTGCACATTGAATTTCTTTTGTACCAATACCATATGCTATACCCCGATCAGTCTTAGCTACTGGGCCGTGAATCAAAGCGTATGCCACAATACTAGTAGGTAAGCGGTAGAGGTACCATGAATATGGTCAATCACAAAGAAAGACCCGTTTACCTTATTCAATGCTTGCAAGACTTAGTTCGTTCATTCATTAATGCATGTATTCATCATCATATTTCTTTTCATTTGTTCATTAATACATGCATTCATCATCATGTTCCTCTTTCATTATCTTTCACTTTACGTTACATAATACTTCATTCATTCGTTTCCATAATTCGTAAAGTTTCGGAAAGATAAACATACATAACCATAAGGAACATACACATAACATTCATCCATCATCATACAAGGCATCATACATATATGGTATACAGTAGGTATACCCACGCAACATCATCATCATCATCATGCCTATGTTACTCGTTTACCCAAATAAATCAGATCTTACTAAGCTTAATCCGCATTTCACATTCTGGTTCATCTGCATTAGTCTGACCATCCGCATTAGTCAACGCGGATGAGGAACGCCTTATCCGCATTTCATGACCTACCCGCATTAGTCCATGCGGCTGAGAAATGCCTTAGCGCATTTCCGGACTTGTCCGCATTGGTCCATGCGGCAGTCAATTGCCACGGCCGCATTCCTTTCATTCGTCCGCATCAGTCAATGCGGCTGAGATGCCTTGGCCACTTCTTTTCATTAGGACAATGCGGATGAGACAATGCTTGGACCATATTTCCTTAACCTTCCGCATTGGTTAATGCGGCTGACTGCCTTAGCCGCATTTCGTGAGCTGTCCGCATAAAGTTGATGCGGTTGTCTAAGGTGACTTGCAACCTAACCTGTGCCCCTTTTTCATACTCGTTCATCATTTAACAGACCCTTGGCACATATTCATCATATTACCCATTTAGAACCACCTAAACATCATGTATACCATTCTAGAACATACATTAACAGTATACCTATGAACATTCATGCGTGAATCATATATATCTGTTCTGGAAAGTTCACATGTAGTGGAACCAGCGTCCCGAACAGACCGTATACACATATACATATACATATACATACATGTACGGATTAAACACCCGCAACTAAAAAAAAAACAGTTTCAAGATGTGTTCCAGCCCCCAAAATCGTTCAAAAATGCGTAAAAGAAGGGGTCTTAGAACTCACATTGTGTTGCTGGGTATGGCTTCTTCAAAACCCGTCGCCGTGAGACCTTGTACCTCGAATCCGCACTCTTCTTCTTCTTGTTCTTCCTTCAAATTCTCGTGGTCTGCTCTTTCTCTCTCTAGAATATTTCGAAGATTTGGGGTTGTGAGAAAAGTGTGAGTAGCCATCCCTATGTATATCAGATATCTGCCTTTTCTTTGTACTTTTACATAATACCCCCTTCCACTTTTTCTTTCTTTTCCTTTCCTTCCAATATTCTTTCTTTTCTTTTCTTCTTATTATTTCTCTTTGTCTAATCAAAATTTCGGGTGTTACAGATATTGATGTTAAAGCTGGGTTGATAGTTGCTATCTGAAAACACACTATGTTAATGGTTAATTATGTTTGAGATGAGTATGTTTGGTACTGCCTTGCTGCTGTTGCTGGGATAATTGTCGATGATAACGACCCTTTGCCAACCTGAGAGTAAGTTTGTATTGTTGCAGTTGTTCGGAAAGTTATTATAGTTATTTACGTTGTATCAAGGCTGTGATGAAATCAAAATGATAGCCCGTTGTTTGGCATGGCAACATTTCTTGCCTGCAGCCGCGACGAGTAGTATATTCTGAGCCTAAAACGAGTTTTAAACAACTAATTTTTTATTTGCATTGGATTCGGTCCTTACTAAATTTAAAAACAGTGTACATCGCACCCTCTACGCGCGCGGATGAGCAACACTAGTCGGTTGAAATTAAGTTGAGCAAATCGAAACTCATTTGAAAATTTTGTTAAAGAGATTGCATTGATGTTAATGAATGGAGCTATTCTCATTGCTGTAGAATCAGAGTTTCTTTTACGCATTTTGTCGAACACGTGGTGTGTGTCGATTTCATCAATCATCATCGTTTCTTTATCTTCCCTCCACTTATGAGTTCCGGTTCTTCTCCTCCGTCGTCGTCGCCGCCGCGTCACCGTGGCGCCGGCGATCCAACCACCGCGAAGGACGATAGGCCAAGGTTCTTCGACACCATGACGAAGAAACTGTGTTGGGCCAAAGCCGACACCGTCGCCGGACGGCACCCCGAACGGTGGCGTAAAGACGCCGCCGGCAACGTCGTCTGCAAGCGCTTCTGCAACTGTCAGGGTTGCCTTTGCTTTGAGTACGATCACATCGTCCCCTTCTCCAAAGGTCTTTCTGTAAGATTCTCAGTTTTTGTTGTTCAGTGTTTGTGAACCCTGAGCTTAAGAGCTTTTATTATCCCTTTGTGAAGATGGTGAGGATTTGTGATTGGTTTTTGTAGGTGGTGAATCGGTAGTTGAGAATTGTCAGATTCTTCAAACGAGGGTTAATAGATTCAAGGGGGATAAGGATTATCTTGATAAGACTCACTTGCGTGGTTATTCATGTGATATCAATTTCACTGGTATGTCTTCTGCATCACTTTATCATCTTAGATTTGATTAGGGTTTAAGTTGGACTTGGTTTTGGATTTTCTCACATTGAACTAAATTTCAGTAATGATGCACACTTTGATGATGAAATGCGTACAATGGTAATCATATGAGCAATGTACTGATTCAATTCATGCTATAAGTCAAAAAAGAACTTCAGAATGCTTAAGCTTCTCTTTCTTTTAGGCTTACTACTACGGTGTCCGACTGTCTGGTAATACGTGTGTCATTGCCTGAATTGTTAAAACAAAAACTTCATCTATGTTGAGGCATCTCTACCGATATTTGCCCCTGTGCGTATGATGTTATGTTCTGTGTTTATGATGTTATGCCCCTGTACTTATCTGTCATTGGTAGTTGCTAATAACAATGTCATTGTCTCAAAACGAGCTGTTGTTGAAGTTCCTTTACTAGAAAGTATAGCATACCCACATTCTGTATGAAACCTAGTTATCAACTCAAGTACAAGCTTAAGAACTCAGAATTACTTTGTAAGCTGTGGGCAGTAGTGAACATGAACTCTGGGTGATACATATTTGTTTTCTCACAGTTTTAAAATCTTAAGTCTTTGAAGCTTAATGCTACTTGTCTAGTTGATCAAGACTGAAAACTTGTTTCGTTCTCTCTTTCTTCAGGATCTGTTCGGATTCTCTCTCTCTCTCTCTCCTCTCTCTCTCTCTCTATTTTTAATTCTTGAAGATTGCTATTGTATGCATTTAATTTCCTCTGCAGTATTGGGCTTTGGCAATTGCCAATTCTTGGTCATTGAGATTCATGGGCGATTCGGATGTTTATTGCGCAAGTATGGCAATGAATATCATGATTTAATTATTCCACTTATAGTAACTCCAAGTAGGTATGTTCATTAACCGTTGAAACTGACTGAATTGTCCAAACCTAAGCAAGTCATCCAGTCTGAGCTTCCTATGGTTTGGTTTTGCTGGTTTAACTATTTGGTTGACAGTTTGGAACTTGGAAGTTGGAACCGACCTTTTAACCTTCTAACATTTATAATTTTTTTCATTTCCGCATACGCAATTATGTTAGCTTGGTTTTAAAAAGCGAGAAGCGCAATGAGGCGACAAGGTCTAAAACCAAAGTACTAAGCGCAAAAGCGGTGGGCTTTTCGTACGTGAAGTGCTAAGCGTTTATATAATTTTTTTAATATATCCTGTAGGTTTTTAGCATCCCCACCCAAAATATAGCTATAATAAGATTTATATATGCTTTAATGTATAAATTACCTGTATGTATAACCTTTTTAGCAACATCTATAGCACTTTGAAGCAAAAAAGGCCACCTGTACAAGAAGCACACGCCTTAGAGGGATTTTTTACCAGAAAATTGCGCTTTTCTTGCGCTTCTTGTACAACATGCGCCTTATGTTACAAAAAGCCCCAACCCTCGCCTCACGAGTCGCTTTGCGCCTAGGCGTGCCTTTTAAAACCAAGTATGTTAGAGGTCAATGGTTTAATATTGCAAGTGGCAGCTAGTGGAGTGGATTAGGAGCTGTTCTAAAAATCTTGGTTTTAGAAAGCGTTAGGCGCTCCGAGGCGTTTAAGTCTGAAAAACTGAGGCGCTATGTGTGAGCCATGAGGCGAGAGCCTCAAGTATGCGAGGCGTTGTTCTATGTACAACAAAATAAGCCATATGTACAGCCAACAGTTGCATTTGTCTAAACTTTTTTACATATTGGCTTTTTTATCCATTTAAATCATTCATAATCTCATCGTCACTTTGGTTATTTCTACGTATCATCCTTTTACAGACCCCAATCTTGACCACTGTTGACAAAATTTGACCTAGATGTGCATGAGGCGCCGCCTCAAAGCCCTGAGGCGTTTTCTTGATTGCCCCAGAGCCTCACGCCTTAAGCGCGCCTCAGGCGCTATTTTTAAAACCAAGCTAAAAATAATATGTATGCGCTCTATATTCACAAACCATCTTTATCATTTCAAACTTTTTAATAAAAACTAACAATTTAACAAGAAACAAATAAAAATTTTGGTTCATATCCCTAATACTGAACCATCAACTGTCAATTCACTAAACTAAAACTAAACCTAAACCTTCAACTGCAAATTTGCCAAACCACTAAAACCGAATCATCAGGCACCATACCGCTAAAACCGGTTGATCCATCAACCCGGCCAGGTTGATGTGTGGTTTCTTGAACTCTAGTTAGTTGTTCAACCCAATTTTTTTTGCTAAAACTGCATGAACTGGACAGTGAACACCCCAATTCTCTAAGAGGAGGGACTGAAACATGGTTAAGCGAAGGGGCTAAGCTATATAAGTACTTTGTAATACTCAGTAATGTGGACTGCGGTAATATGCGCAACCAACTGCCAAGGAACAGTGAAAGCATGCTAGTACTTAATTTCTAGCATGTGTTGTATACTTGTATATGTGTAATGTGTGATATAAAAGATACCTTCAGTTATTAGTTTGATTATGGACCTGTAAATATAACCCCATTATATAGCATCACCATATCTAGGTATCATGCACTTATCCTCATTCCAAATCTTTTCTTATATTAAGAAGAACTAGGTTAGCCCCCGTGTATTACACGGATTGAATTAATAAAATAATAAATAATTAATACTAAATTTTATGCATTATGAAATCATGTCTGAAGATAAAATATGATTATAGTTACGTACAAATATGATTATAGTTACGTACAAATAGCTACTTTAAGTAAATAAACAATTATGTATTTTTCTTAAACTTTTGTTTTGTCAAAAATTATGATTTTTAAATATTTTGTTTTAAGAAAAATGATAAAAAAGTTCATCGTATTTTGTATTTTATAAAATATTTGTTTTTAAAAAGTGTGTTTTAAAAAAATAGATTTTAATTTATTAAATTGTATATTTTTTATTTGAATATGGTACGAGTAATATTATTAGTATTTAATATTATTATTAACAATATACAGAATTAAGAAAGTAAATATAATAAGTCTTACAATTGTTTCACGCTTATTTTAGTTTTTTATAGATAGAAGGATAGGTTAAAAACCAAAACGTATTATATTTAGTAATAAACTCGAAGAGTTACAGTATAATATTTTAATATAAATATAATTACAGTTATATATACGTAATAGTTTAAGAAATAAAATAATTATACTATTTTTAACTATGTTATCTAAATAGTTTCACTTTTAAACATTCATTTTAAGATTTTTTTTATAAATATTTTTTATTAAAATATTGTTTTTTTAAAAATGCTTGATTGTAATGATTATTAGCGTGTAAAATCAATGTGGCCAGCCGGCCCTAGATATAGTTATTTTGGAATAGATTTTTGTATAGCAATAGGATTATTCTCTTGTATTATAAATAGGGCAGAAGGCTGCTAAATAAAATTCATTCAGAGAATTACCAAGTATCATCTCTTTTATGGTATCAGAGCACTATCTGATAATCTAAACCCTTCTGCCCTCTTGCTGCCGTCACCTCTATTCTCCCCTCTGCCGCCACCTCTATTCCTCTCCTCTGCCGCCACTAACCCTTCACCGATTTTCAGCCTCACTTCAAACTCCAACAGCACCATGACGGATAAACTTCACCCTGCCATTACTCGCAACTTCATCCCCTTCACCTTGGAGATGGAGAGTGGGCAGTACGTATCCTGGGCCGAGCTATTCAAAATCCACTGCAGAGCATTCGAGTGCTCTGATCATCTCACTTCTACTACCTCTAAACCTGCTGCCACCACAGATATAGACAAACCTTCTCCTCCTACCTCTAATCTGGAAACTTGGAATCGAGTTAATGCAATTGTCCTACAATGGATCTATGGCACAATCTCGAATGACCTACTTCATACCATACTCAAACCAGATTCTACAGCTGCTTCTGCTTGGAAAGCCCTTGAGAATATATTCCAGGATAACCGGAATTCTCGGCTATTTATCTTCAAAACAAGTTTTCTACTCTCAAACTTGACAATTTTCCAAATGTTTCAGCCTATTGTCAGTCCTTGAAGATGATCTCTGACCAACTCGCTAATGTTTGTTCACCCGTGACAAATCACAGACTTGTTCTCCAACTAATCAGTGGTCTAAACGACCTATATGATGGTGTAGCAATGATGATACAACAATCTGATCCTCTTCCAGATTTTTATGAAGCAAGATCGAAACTTATACTGGAAGAAACAAGAAAAGCAAACCAGACCCCATCTCCTTCTAGCGAAACAGCCCTCAATGTCTCCACTGCTGATTCACAAACTAAACAACAGCCACTATCACATACAAATTAGGACCGTAATGCTCGATCTCAGCCTCACCGGAACAACAATCAGCCCAACCGTGGTCGTGGCCGTGGCCGTGGACGGGGCAGGGGCAAAACCCAGTACCAAACAGCCCGGGTTGGTCTTTTTCTCCGAGACCACAACCGTGGAACGTGCAACAGTGGCAAAACCAGTGGACAGCCCCTACCCAGCATCATCTTGGACCACTCCTCCATGTCCTTACCCCACTACTGGTCCAAACCGCCCATGGCAATCACCCTCTCCTACACCAGGCCCATGCATTCTCGGTTCCAGACCACATCAGGCCCATGCAACCTATTCTACTGGCTACATGCCAACCGACATTGATCAAGCTTTTCAAGCCATGACATTGAACCACCGGATCAACATTGGTACGCGGATAGTGGAGCTACATCTCACATGACAAACTCGGGAGGTAATTTCTCTTCCTATTTTAATAATGGTTTGTCCTCGAATATTATCGTTGGCAATGGTTCTAAAATTCCAATTGTTGGCATCGGTACACAAAACCTTTCCCCGCCATTTCCCCCCTTAAAACTTTCAAATGTTCTCCATGCCCCAAATCTTATAAAGAATCTCTTATCTGTTCGTCAATTAACAAAAGATAACAATATCTCTATTGAATTTGACGCTTTTGGTTTTGACGTGAAGGATTTCAAGACACGACACCTATCATTCGATGTAACAACACTGGAGATTTGTACCCGCTAACCTTCTCATCATCCACTTCTGTCACCACTCCTTCCGCCTTTGCTGCACTCACTCAAGATCTTTGGCACTTCCGTTTAGGACACCCGGGATCTTCTATTTTAAATTCTTTACATTCTGTTCTCGATTATGTTCGATCTAAACGTTCTAGTATTTGTTCATGTATTTTGGGAAACATATTGAATTGCCTTTTCATGATTCTACTACTCATACTTTATTGCCATTTGATTTAATTCATAGTGATGTTTGGACCTCACCCGTCACAAGTTCAAACGGACACCGTTATTATGTATTATTCTTAGATGACAAATCTAATTTTCTATGGACATATCCAATGACTCACAAATCTCAAGTGTTTGAAATATTTAAAAATTTTCATACACTCATCAAAACTCAATTCAATGCCCATATAAAAACCTTTCAATGTGACAACGGCAAAGAATACAACAATACTTCTTTTCACAATCTCTTTAACAATCACGGTATCCAATTTCGTTTCTCTTGTCGTCATACTTCCCCTCAAAATGGAAAATCCGAAAGAAAAATCCGTTCTATAAACAATATCATCCGCACACTTCTCGCTCATTCTTCCGTACCTCCATATTTGTGGCATCATGCCCTAGCCACTTCCACATACCTTCTAAATATTCTACCTAGCAAACTCCTAAAAAACCTAACTCCTTCCACCCTTCTATACCACCGACAACCTGCTTACTCTCATTTTCGGGTATTCGGTTGTCTTTGCTATCCTCTAACCCCATCTATTTCCATAAACAAATTACAATCCCGTTCTAGCCCATGTGTATTCCTTGGATACCCATCCAATCACCGGGGGTACAAATGCTACGACTTGTCCACCCGTAAAACAATCTTATCTCGCCATGTTATCTTTGACGAGACCACCTTCCCATTCTCCAACACATCTAACCCCAAACCATCCTATGATTTCCTAACTTCCGATCCACACCCATCTATGTGGACGCACACATCCCGCCCCCACTCCTCTTCTCAACCTAATACTTCCCCGCATCCTGCTTCTCCCTCTCGCTTTGGCAAAACATACCAACGCCGCCCCAAAACAGCCCAGCCTCCTAACTCTGCCACTAGATCCCCGCAGCCCACCTCCCCATCCAACCAGCCCACAACTCAGCCAACTGCCACACATACTGGAACTCCAACTTAGCCCACACATCAGCCCAATCACAGCCCTCAAATAAGTCCCAACCAGCCCACTTTTCAGCCTGCTGAACAGCCTGCTAGACAGCCCATTTTTCAGCCTGCTGAACAGCCCGCTGGACAGCCCCCAGTTCAACCCAC
Organism: Flaveria linearis; assembly: GCA_024085815.1. Taxonomy (NCBI): domain Eukaryota; kingdom Viridiplantae; phylum Streptophyta; class Magnoliopsida; order Asterales; family Asteraceae; genus Flaveria; species Flaveria linearis. The sequence goes on along the minus strand of CM044017.1, from coordinate 19,573,903 downwards.
TTCTCATTCTACTCCTGTTTCAGACCCTCACCCTACATCGTCACTCATCCCCCCAAAACCTCCCTCCCGCACCATGTCGGGTGCCATGTCGTCCAAAAATTACTTTGGACTCTCCACCAACCCTGAAATCTCCCAATACTAAAAACATTACCTGATGCCTTACGATGCCCTCATTGGAAAAAGGCCATGGTCGACGAATTTGAGGCCCTTATTGATAATAGGACGTGGAAATTAGTTCCCCGAGACCCGACCATGCATATCATCTGTTGTATGTGGATTTTTCGGCATAAAACTAATGCTAACGGTTCACTTGAGCGATACAAGGCTCGTTTGGTTTATGATGGCAGGTCCCAACAGGCAGGTGTGGATTGTGGCGAAACCTTCAGCCCTGTGGTAAAGCCTTCAACCATACGTACGGTTCTCAGTATTGCATTCTCACATTCATGGTCGATACACCAACTAGACGTCAAGAATGCCTTCCTACTTGGTTATTTAAATGAAACAGTGTACATGCATCAGCCACCGGGGTTTCGAGATTCCCGATATCCTGATCACGTTTGTCTCCTCAAACGTTCTCTTTACCGCTTGAAACAAGCCCCAAGGGCTTGGTACCAGCGATTTGCTGACTATGTTACATCCATTGGCTTCTCTCACAGTCAGTGTGACCATTCTTTGGTCATCTACAGAATGGGTAATGATGTGGCTCATATTCTACTCTACGTCGACGATATTATTCTCACCACCTCTACTATGGCTTTACATAACCATCTCATGGATTTGCTTTCCAATGAGTTTGCAATGAAGGATTTAGGCCCTCTTAGCTACTTTCTCGATATCGCCGTTACACGTACGGATCGGTCCTTATTTTTATCTCAACAAAAATATGCTACCGAGATACTTGAGCGAGCCGGAATGTCCTCGTGCAATCCTGTCGCCACACCCGTTGATACCAACGCAAAATTGAGTGCCAATGATGGGGACCCGGTCGACAATGCAACAAGTTACCGCCAACTGGCAGGTGCTCTCCAGTATCTAACATTCACTCGTCCTTATATTTCTTACGCAGTCCAGCAGATTTGCATGCATATGCATAGCCCCCGTACTTCTCACTTTCATGCCTTAAAGCGGTTCCTTCGATACATTCGCGGGACACTTGATTTCGGACTTACTATTACAAAATCGGGTACGAAGTCCATTATTGCTTATACAGACGCTGACTGGGGTGGGTGCCCCGACACACGTCGTTCCACATCTGGATACTGTGTATACTTAGGGGACAATTTACTTTCTTGGTCCTCCAAGCGACAGTCCACCTTATCTCGTTCGCGTGCCGAAGCCGAATACCGGGGAGTCGCCAACGTTGTATCTGAAATATGTTGGCTTCGTAACCTATTATTGGAACTTCATCACACGCCAACACATGCCTCTATTGTCTACTGTGACAACGTTAGTGCAATCTATCTCTCCGGTAACCCAGTCCAACATCAACGCATAAAGCACATTGAGATGGACATTCACTTTGTTCGGGAGAAAATGAAACGCGGCCAGATTCGAGTCCTTCATGTTCCATCTAGATATCAAATTGCTGATATATTCACCAAAGGACTTCCGCGCATTCCCTTTGATGATTTCCGATCCAGTCTCAACATTCGACAACATGTGGCCAGCCGGCCCTAGATATAGTTATTTTTGGAATAGATTTTTGTATAGCAATAGGATTATTCTCTTGTATTATAAATAGGGCAGAAGGCTGCTAAATACAATTCCGGCCCTAGATATTCACTTTGTATTATAAATAGGGCAGAAGGCTGCTAAGCACATTGAGATGGACATTCACTTTGTATTATAAATAGCCGGCCCTAGATAAATAGCAATAGGTTATTTTTGGAATAGATTTTTGTATAGCAATGGGTTACTGCTAGAGATTGTGTGCTATCTACAAAGAAAAGGAAATTGTGCTCATGGATTGTTTACAAGATTATATCTCTTATCACCAACACTCGGTCCCTTATGCAAAATTATAATTATACTTGTTTTACAAGGCATTGGGTTGATATTCTTCACAAAGCCAAATAACTCAAACTTAATTATGAACCCACAAACGCTGCACAAACTTAAACAATCTGGAAATAATCATTCAAACCCAGCTGAGATACTTGAAGCTCATCATCATTTATACACCCCAATCTTGTTTAATTTAATCCATCATTCTCCACGGCTTTGTGTGCTTCAAATATATGATCTGGTTATATTATTTTCTCTGATGGGGGTCAACTAGGTTAACCTAAAGGATTGAACTGAAAAAGAACCATGTCAAATTGGTTGAAACTTGAAAGTCATGTAAATGTATTCAAATGCATAACCTTTAGACTGTTTCCTTGAAAAAGTTAAAATTATCGTGTAATCATATCTAATACATTAATTATTTATAAAATGAAGAACAGAAAATGTCTGTGGGTCAGCCCATCCTGTTTTAACCCATAGAACTTTACACATTTTGTTCCGCTACCCACATATTTTTCCATTTACGACTCCTAGTATTTAACTTTAACCTGTTCATTAGAAGAAATCCCCGCATAGAAGTTCGAACATGCATAAATCTCATATCTTAATAATTTTGGTTTTTCTTGATTATTTGTTTATGGACCAGATTTGATGTTTTCAAAAGAATAACAGCAAGCGGTCACTAAGCAACATCTAAACAATTGTACTATGTAGCATAGATATATTATAATCCAATTATGTCATCCAGGACTAGAATTGTAATTTCTAAAAAGACATTGGCCAAATTTGTGCTTAACATTAAAAACTAACAAGTTGAAATATACAGATTAATGTTTCAGGTGGAGCTCAACTAAGATAACGATCAAATAAATACTATGTTTATTTAGTAGATGTAGTAAACTGTGTCATTATTAACTTATCCTATCAGTAAAAAATGACATCATTCGGTTTGCAGATAAGGAGCTCGACATTATTGAAATGGCAGTATATGGTGACGTAATTCGGCCAGGGAATAAATGTCGTTGCAGGAGTATCGCTGAGTTGCTTGGGGAATACAAGCCCAAAGACCATACAGCTCCTTGTAAGCTGCCTTGATTTTAATCAACCTATTTCCTGGTTATTTTTATTTTATGGATCCATCTGTATACTCAAAAACAGAAAATGGGAAAACCGAAACAGAAAATATTTATGATTCATTTCATCCGATGGTTCGATCCGTGGAAACGGCCTCCCCACAAAATGTGGGGGAAAGACCGCGTACATCTTCCCTTAAATGGGACGGGCCCTCCCTGGACCCTGCGAAAACACGGGAGCTATTTGCAGCACCAGGTATGCCTTTCATCCGATGGTTAATACGATTCATGTTGGTCGCTATCATATTTGATTTCTTAATTTACAAATCGGTATACTTTTTTGAGTGTGATTGTTCACCCACTTATTCAAATGTTTTAGTTTGGCTACCTCATGATTTTGTATCACTTTCGTGACAGATTAACGCTTATTTTTTTTTTAAAAATTTTTATTACATTGACACACACATCTTCCTTCTTTTTCATCTCTATTAGTGATCATTGTGGTGGTTAGAACTTATGAAGTGGCTAAAACACATTTATGAAAGTTGGTTGCTCTTTAGTCATGGTGGCTACCAATGATGATAGACATGCCAAAAAATGGATCTCTCTCTCAAAAAGTCAAAAGTCATGGTAGCTATTTGTCTTCAGTTATTTGAAGTTATGGTGTACAACACATAACATGCTCTATTTAAAATTTATATCAAACTTAAGAAATTATTCAATTTGTTTGAATTTCCCAGAATTTATTTTTTTCTTGAAAGAATAAAATTATTTTAAGAAAATTAAATATCAAAAAGATTTGATTTTTTTAGACACCCAAATGACTAGATTTAAATAGTATATTCATTTAATTTCTTTACTTGTAAAAGGTTTAAATGTGAGTGGATCTCATTTTCACAATGCTTTATGTTTCCCACCCATGAAAATGTGACATGTGAAGCTTTTAATGGAATATGTATTAGTAATTTGTGGGGTCATAATGTATATTGTTTTGATTTGCATGAGCAAAGTGGGAAAATTGAAAGCTTAGCATACCATCCTACCTTCAGTCTCCCTTTTTCTTTATTTCTTCCTCTTTAATGTTTTTCAACTTGACCCCTTTTCTTTACCCTACTTTACATTGTATGAACAAATAAAAATTGAGGTGACTGCATTTTCACATGCACCCGCCATGGCTACTATCAATTTAAAAGTTTATCAAATACTTTATTACACTTCAATCAAAGTTTAAACTATTTGGTTGAATTATAAACTTAAATACAAGTTATATTGAGTTCTTTTAGATGTATTGAAATTTGTTCACCCAATATATATTAAACTAAATGACAAATAAATTGAGTTTTTTTGTATGGATTGAAATAATATAAATAAATAAAAACTAAATGGATTTTGTTGAGGATTGCACTAGTCAACCGTCAACACCTAAAAGCAATGTTCTCAGAACCGGATCGGACGTCGAACTGGACGGCTTACTGGTTTGGTGGTCGGACCGGTCGGACCGGTCGGACCGGATGGACCGGATTTAACTATATTTTAATTATATTTATATATGTAATTAAATATAAGTAATTTATATATGATTTATACATATATTTTATAGTTATATATAAAACTTAACTATATTTGTATATACAAAGTATTAATTTATGGTTTAACACCCCGTTTTTACCCACTAAAATCAAAAAAAAAAAAAAAAAATCAAAATCCGGTCGGACCCGAACCGGTTGGCCGGTCCAACCGCCGACTCGGTTCGAACCGGCCGGTTCAACTCTCCAAAAATGAACCACCCTCGACCGGACAGGCCTCCGAATCCCGGTCGAACCGGTCGGACCGGCCGGTCCGATCCGGTCCTAACAACATTGCCTAAAAGTTTAAAACAACAAACATGTTCTCCACAACTAAACCACTCAACTCTATATCTTATTGGTTAAAAGAGAAATTTGTGGGTAATCTAAATCCATATATGAACTAAGGGTGCCACTAATATGTTGGTTAATTAAATAGGATTAAGTTCATAAACATGTTACACCTTTTTAATCCGGTTTATAACGAGTTGTGTTGTTGTGATAAACATAAGAAATTACGTTGTGTTTTAACGTGATAAGCATAAGAAATTACATCAAGAATAATATCAAATTAGTTAAGGTTAAAAATAGCTTTTATCGTGATAAACTTAAGAGATTACATAAAAAATAATAAACATATTAATCTAAAAATATTTCAAAGTAGAAAGTGTTGGGATGGTTTAAAAGAAAATATAGAGAATACAAGGGTAAATTTTAAAAGGAATGAAAGTAATTGTAAATTTATATTTTAGTAAAATAATGTTTTGTTAAATTTGTCATTTCAGTCCAAAAACTAATTTTTTATCGTTTCAGTCACTTTAATTTACCAAATGTTGTCATTTCATCCACTTTATTAATTCCGTTAAGATCTCCGTTAAATATGATGGTGCTTTAGTCTTTTTTAACACGTTAATTATCCAATTAAAACAAATTAATCAATTAATATTTAGTTAAAACTAAAAAAATATGAAACGACTAGTGAGACCGTAGCTTCGATTTAAAAGCTTTGATTAACTCTAGCTCATATTGTTCGATTAAGTTTGCTGTGAGATTTCAATTAACATTCACATTTTGTTTTGACATATACTTTTTATTCGATTGAGGTCTGAAGTGGGATTTAGGCCTGCTTATGTGACAATAGTATATCTCAATCGAATAACGGTGCACGTTCGAACAAAATGTGAATATCCATCAAAATCCATCAAAAGACCTCAATCGAACAATATGAGTTAGAGTTAATCGAAGCTTTTAGATTGAAGCGCCAGGTCTCACGAGTTGCTTCATATTTTTCTTTTATTTTTAATTCAATATTAGTTGATTAAATTTGTTTTAATTGGATAACTAGGGTGTTGAAAAAACTAAAATATCCTAACATTTAACGGAGATCTTAATATAGTTAATGAAGTGGATGAAAATTAGGGGTGTTCAAAAATATCCGAATCCGAAACCGAATCCGAAATATCCGAAAATCCGAAATTCGGATATCCGAAATTTCGGATATCCGAAAATTCGGATATCCGAACTTCGGATATCCGAAATTTCGGATTCGGATTCGGATAGTGATTTTTAGAATTTTCGGATATTTCGGATATCCGAAATATCCGAAATATTTTTATAAAAATTTAAAGATATTAAATATTAATTATATATTTCGGATATTTTTAGATATTTAGGACATTTTAATAAAAAACTTCAAATATTCAATAAAAGCTTTAATAAAAATTATTACATTTTTATAAAATTTATTAAATAATAAAAAATTTCTTTGAATTCGGATATCCGAACGGATATCCGAATCCGAATCCGAAATTTCGGATATCCGAATTTCGGATATCCGAAATTTCGGATTCGGATTCGGATAGTGAAATTCACTATCCGAAATTTTCGGATATCCGAAATTCGGATATCCGAATTTCGGATATCCGAAAATGAACACCCCTAATGAAAATGACAACATTTGGTAAACTATAATAATTGAAATAGTAAAAAACATTTTTAAATTAAAGTAATAAGTTAAAGAGTTAATTACGCAAATGGTCCCTGTCGTTTGCCAAAAGTAACGTGTTTGGGGTCTTACTTTGAGAAGTAACAAGTTTAGTATCTGAAGATTCACTTTTGTAACAGTTTTGGGATCTAATACTAACGTCTGTTAAATTTTAACAGAAAAAGAATCGATATGCCTTGCACATGAGGGTATTTTAGGTATTTTAAATAATACTATTAGTTATCTATTTTAATGTAATCATATATACTTTACTGCACCATCTTTTCTCAATTATCTATATAATACTATTAAGTTGTTAATGTTACTCTTACTTTAATAGTTATATTATTATTTAGAAAAATAGAACTTCCATCAAAGATGACTACGACATGAATTTTACGTACTATTGTAGCTTTTTCATAATTTATCATGTAGAGAAAATGTTTTAATATCATGCAAATCAACATACTTTGCTTTGTCTTTATTGTACATCGTGCCAGGAAAGTCACTAAACACACCTCCATGGTGTATTTTCATAGAAAAGAGGTTGGTAATTCCCCTACAAACAAAAAAGAAAAAAAAATTTCAATCTATGTTAATAAAAAGATTTCAATCACTAATAATAGAAGAATTAGAGACTTACCGTATATGAGATCATGATCGAACTCTGAAGCATCATCTCTTATGTGCCACATTCAGGGCCGACTTAACGTTTTTGGAGGCCCAAAGCGAACAAAAAATATGAGGCCCTCAATAGAATATTGATATAAACCCTCATCCTTTATCCGGGCATGAGAACGACAATAATAAATTAATAAGTTTACAATTGGCGGAGTTAAATTTTTTTTAAGTTATTTATTGTGCTTGTATAATTATATTTAGATTAAGTTTATTTTTCTTGCTTTTTTTATGCAAAATCTTTAATAAATTCTTCGTAATCAAATTCTTTTAAAATTTCTTTTTCAATCAACAAAAGAGCTAAACCGTTTAATCTTTCTTGTGACATAGTAGATTATACATAATTTTTTATAAGTTTTAATTTGGAAAAGCTATGTTCTGCAGAAGAATTATTAAAGAGCTAAACCGTTTAATCTTTCGTTTGCTAACTTACTTATATATTGATTTACATTAAATAACTTACAACAAAAACAAAATGCTCTATCAAACTGATCTATAGAATAAATCAACCATTTTCTTTCATATTTTTCTCCATTAGGTAATTTTTGCATATAAAAAGAATTATTAAAGCTTCTTGAAAATTCATCTCTTAGAAATTTATCATTAAAAATTTTAACCGGACCTTTTTCTACAAATAGATCTCTAAAATTATTACTAATATTTTTCCATTGACTAGGATCAAAATAATTTAGAGGTTTTTTAGTATGATTCTCATTTGTAAGTTCATCACTATGTGTAGGTTCATCTTCATCAAGATTTTCAAAGTTTTCATCATTAGTTGTTGGTTTATCAAGGTTTTCATCAAGATTTTCAAAGTTTTCATCATTAGTCACTAGTTTATCAAGGTTTTCATCAAGATTTTCAAATTTTTTATCAATATTTGTAGGTTTATCAAGGTTTTCATCGAGGTTTTCATCAAGATTTTTAAAGTTTTCATCATTATTTGTAGCTTTATCAAGGTTTTTATTATTATTAGGCATTGTGCTGGTTACAAATTTTAACATTGATTCTTTAATTGATTCATTTAAAGCTTCTCTTTTGGCCTTTTTATCCCTTTTTGATGCACCACATTTAAACTTACGGATTTGGTTTGACATTATTATAAATTGATTAAATTCTAACTTCTAAGCAACCAATGAATCTAGTCACAATTCCTAGTTATGGTATGCAATGTAAACTAATTACTAATCAAGTAATCAGATTCAAACAATAAGATAATGAAATAAACTAATCTAAAAACAGAAAACTAATAATCAATTCAAATGCCAAACAATTAACCAAATAACCAATTCAGAAACAAATCAATAAATCACTTGAGTAAGAAACAAAAAAAGTAGAAAACTAACATGAGAGAGCAGATCAATAGTTTAATTTCAATACATAACCAAATAACCTGAATCAGGCCCTCACATGAGGTTTCTCAAAGAGCTTGACAGTTGACATAGCCTGTGATTTGAATTGAAACAAATCACAAACCACTTAGCCCTTTCACAAAGAGCAAATCACTAAATCAGAAACATTCAAACAAATCACAAACCTGATGAAGGGAGCAATTGAGTAGATCAATAAGAAACAAAAAAAAGTAGAAAACTAACCTGATGAATGGAGCAATTTGAAATCAGAAACAAATAAAAAATCGGGCAGAAGGGTCGATGAATTGAAGGCTGTCGAATTAAGGCTGTCAAATACTCGAATTGAAGGGGTTGAGTACTCGAGTGGACCAGTGGGCAGTGGTCGAGAGTAGTCGACTACTCGACTTCACTCACTGCAGAGGCTGTTGAATTGTGTCACACCCCAACCTTGACGGCGGAAACGTCGAGGTGTGAGGATTAGGATTGTTCACAGCCACATAACGCTATGTTAAAGTATAAAATGCCATTAATCAATTGTTTTCAATCACCACATACATCAATGTCTCAAAATAAATCAAACAAAAACAAGAATTCAATTGTCTTTATTAAGCCTAGGTCCATGATCTAGGTTTATGCATTCCTTCAATCATTGCTAAGCTTGCACATTACCTGAAACATGTTGAAAATAAAGTCAACTAACTAGTTGGTGAATTCTCATGGTTTTAAATACAATAAGTATACAAAATGTGGCAATTCTAGTCAATGGTCACAAGATAGCAAGTATATAGAACATGCATAGTTACAATCAAGCCTCGACTGAATAATATGAATAAGCATGATTAGCTAAGTGTATTTGGTTCCCTAGTGCACAAGCATACGGCTCCTAGGAGTCGGCAATACATCGACTTTAGCACCAAATAGGCTTGTCAGGCCCAAAGATCTAAGACTTCGCTAGGCTAGCAATAGTTAATGATTGCACACGTATGTCACATCTCATATAATACTTAACATATCCAAACAACCACGACTATGTAAAGAATTGCACGTGTGTAATAAGTATCAAAGCGTGTATGTGTAAGTTTGTATAAGCAACATGTTTCACCCCGAAAGATGTGAAATAATCGTAAAGCGGGGCATAAGAACTCACATGTTTAATAAAGGAGACTTGTAGATGAAATAAGAATAACCACGAATAAGATTTCCAACACAAACGTCACAACGCACCTAAACGAAATAAAGTAGCGCGTTATAATATGTTTGATGATTAATTGTAGGTCTAATATGATTTAATAATTATTCGTGTTTATTACATGTTAATAACGTGATCGGTTTAATGGAACGAATGGATTATACTTGGTATAATCAATTGTTAGCGCGTAAGAGAAATAAAACTTGATTAAATTGTACATTGAACCGATTTTTTAAGGATTGTATATAATAATTATAATAAGTTATTTAACTATTATAAGGGACTATATACAAATATATATATTTATAGGTATAAGTAATCAAACAATTTAATTGTTTAAATATACATATAAATATATATACTAAACAATCAATATAAATGATTTAGCTATTAAAAGAACTATGTATAAATATATATATATATATATAAGTAACTAAATAATTAAATTGTTTAATTATATATATATAAATGTATATACTAACAATTATAACATTGTATATAATAATCAATATAAATGATTTAGCTATTAAAAGAACTATGTATAAATATATATATATATATATATATATATATATATATATAAGTAACTAAACAATTAAATTGTTTGAATGTATATATAAATATTTATATATACTAAACAATTATAATATTGTATAATCATAATAAGTGATTTAATTACTAAAAGAACAATATATAAATATATATATAGGTATAAATAACTAAATAATTTAATTATTTAAAAATATATATACATATACAAGTATTATGTTTACTCATTTCTTTTGTATTTTTTAAAAATAAAATTATGTATTTATAAATACAAATGTATTTTATAAAAAAAAGAAATAAATTTAGTCACAAAATTAGTTAAACAAAAATTTAAATAAATTCTGCATTTTATAAAATAATTTTAGAAATTTTCAGAATTTAAAAAGGTTAAATAAATAAAAATAAATGAAGAAAAGAAAGAAAGAAAGAAAGAAATCAGAAAAAAAGAAAAGGGGGGGTTGCCCGGGGTCGAACCCGGGACCTCCCCTAGGATATGGGGCGCGGAGACCAGTGAACCAGGGCCAAGGCCTTGGTTTTCATTGGTTCGGTTATTGTTTTACCCCCAAATTAGGATGAACCCTAGGTTCAACAGGGTCAAAATTGACCTCCGATTCGATGTTAAACACCCGAATCTTCATGGGGCTTTTGATCCCTGGACCAAATCGAGTCAATAACAGGTTCCAATTACCTGTTCCGATTAAGCTTCGAGTGATTTCAAGATCGACTCAGCTTCGAGTGTTCGTGAATTGGGCTTTTTGATCGAGAAGGTTTTTAGTGAAATTGAGGGTTAGGGGTGTTTAAGAACCTCAAAATGAGTTGAACGCCCCTAATTTATAAGCTTGATTTCATGGTTTACGGGCGTAACGCGTTTGATTTTGAAACCGCGTATATACTTTCAAATTTTGAGAGATTCGAACTGTAATCGTGTAATTAAAATTGATTGATTGATTGTTTCGACCGCGTTTTAAGTTTAGAATGATTTAATTTGACTTAATTCGTGTATCTGGACGGGATTCGAGTTGGAGTTCATCACGGTTTGATTCGGTTTTGATTTGGAAAGGGTACGAGCGGGAATCTCGATTTTGGAGTTGGTTCGGGTTCGAAACCCATGGTCGAAGGGGTTGGGCGGTTTAATTGGGTCAAAATCGGTTTGAAATGGGGTTTTGGGCATTGCCGGAGCTCGGCCGGAGCTCCGGCCGATGGTTACCGGAAAAACGGGGTAGAGGGGGGGTTTGGAAAATTTACATAAATGGCCCCTGTACTCTTAAATGTTATTATTTTGTGTTTCAAACTTTTATTCAAAGTTTCCAAAATGGCAAAACAACCCCCTGTACTTTAAATTCCAAGTTTTATTATTATTATTATTATTATTATTATTTATATTATTATTATTATTATTATTATTATTATTATTATTATTATTATTATTATTTTTATTATTATTATTATTATTATTATTATTATTATTATTATTTTTATTATTATCATTATTATTATTATTATTATTATTATTATTATCTATTATTATTATTGTTATTATATATATATATATATATATATATATATATTTTTTTTTTATATATATATATAAAAATTTACTATTGATGCTATAAAATGGCATAAATAAACCGAACAAAAATACAGGATGTTACAAATTGAAGGGCACTAGGGTAGTCGGGCAGAACAGAACCGAAGAAAGGGTCGACCGTGATTATTCGAAATCTCGAATTGAGGCTGTCGAATTGAAGGGGTCGAACTACTCGCAGAGTCACAGTCGCAGCCATACTTGAAGGCTTGAAGCTGTCAAAAACTAAAAGTCACAGCCCTGTGCCGCTTGATGATCTCGAGAGTCAGGGAGTGAAACCGAAAAGTCATGAAGATCGATCGCTCATTGGGGATTTCAGATTTTTGGGGCGTTTGAGGTCTGAGGAATGAGGATGAAGTGAAGAACGTTGATTACCTGATTACCAATGGAACATATCTCTGACTTGGTCCAAAAGCCTTGAGGTTTGGAGGTTTGGGTCAAAATGAAGGCCCTATGTTTGTGGGAGGCCCAAAGCCCTAGATTGGGCTCACAATATTATTGGGCCAGCCCTGGCCACATTTTGAGTAAAGAAAAAGACGACAATATTCAAATGTTAAGGTTTTTAGAGCAGAAGAATTAAGTTTGAAAGAAAATATGGAGATAATTTGAGAGTTAATAGACCATGTGATTACATTCAAAAAACAAAAAAAAAGATTATGTCAAAAAATATAGATTACCTTCAAAAGGAATATATGTTGCTAATATAGATTTTTAATAATATAAAAAATATTCATTTAAATCCCACTACTCTAATAAAAGGGTAACTATAATTACCACATGTCACTTTTAGACTCATCTAATGCCACGTGTCAACACCACATTCATTCTAATCAAATTTTTCCCGCTTCTTTCTCCTATTAAATAACCACATTACTTACTAATAATATTATCTATTTATTTTTACATTAGAATTAGTTTTTTTAATAAATTAAAAAAGATAGATTTTTATTAATGTTATTTTTATATAGATAGTTTTTTATACAAAGATTTTTTCTAAAAATAAAATTATTTTTATGTAATATTTTAAAATTGGTTTTTAAAGTAATTTTTTAATAAAACAAAAATAATTAATATAGGGATTTATAGTAAGGAAATTTAAAAAAAATCTTTAATGTTGTTTTAAAACAAAATGTCTAATTTATCTTTGAAAAAATAAAAAAAATTAAAAATTTTATATTATTGTTTTATTACTTATAACTATTACTTATATATAATTTCAATCATATCATGTTTTAATTTATCATTTTATAATTAATAATTTTTATTTAATTTAATATTTTATTTATACAACCCGTGTATTACATGGGTTTACTAAAGCTAGTATAATTATAAAAGAGTTCCGATGTTGATGAATAGAGGCTTAAGTATATATAGTAATATATACTTAAAAAAGTTCAGAAAATAATTAAGGGAAGAGGGTGGCAGAATAAATATAAATATACATATATAAATTGGTTTAAATAAATAGCTATTAGTAATATTTAGAATACCTAAAATGCCCTCATGTGCAAGGCATATGAGATGTTTTTTTGTTAAAATTTAACGGATGTTAGTGTTAGATCCTAAAAATGTTAAAAAGGTGAATCTTTAGATCTTAAATTTGTTACTACTCAAAGTTAGGCCTCAGTCTCATTACTTTGGACAAACGATAGGGACCATTTGCGTAATTAACTCTAAATTAAATAAAATTACATTTTACTCTTTATATTTTAAAGAGTTTATTTCTTAGGACATCTTACTTGACATAAAAGACAAAGCAATAGAAAACATCACCAACAAATATTTAATGTGTTTCTAATATTCCAACAAGTTATCCGTGAAACAAATATATACCTCAAATAAAACAACTTAGTAATAATTTAATTAACTAGTTTTAATACGCAGACGCGCGTTGCGCGTCTTGGAAATGCCGTAAATCGATACTCTATCAACGATCTAAGACAGCAAGATCACACCGAGAGGACCACGCCGACCACAAAATGTCGGTGACACCACAGTTTGAGACTACTAAAATCAACAATTTTCCACTTTAATGTCGGGCTCAGAGTGTGTAAAGAAATGACTCCATCATGGCCGGAGGGCGGGTTGCAGGCAATAACCTGCCATCCTACACCCCTTCCACGGCTAGACAATGTCCTCAATCAATTTTTACTCAGACCCATCAACTCATCACAGCCCATTAGAAACACCAACTTAAGATTAGGTAGTCAGACCACCACCATCAAAAGCCCCACCATCAGAACCACCATCATCAAAACCACCAATATTAAGACCCCTACCATCAAAACCCACACCATCAAAACCACCATCATATTTGTTCATATATAGGATAATAACCCAAAACCGAAAACCCCAAAAGGGTATCATAGAGAAATTGCGGGGGAGTAATAGAAGTGATTACACCAACACTATCCAAAAACTAAAACAGACACAACCACAATCATAACTCCAGGCAACACAACACACCCAACCCCAACCGAAACCCAAAACCGACGACGCAACAACAGATCCAATGATATTCCCAACTGAAGTAGGATACGGATTTTGCATCTCCCAAATTTACTTACGGGGCTAGGGCTCATGTAAGTAGGGGATTGTTTGAGCATGAAAATGCACAATGCTACAAGGCCTAAAGCGAAAATAATCTTTCTTAAAAAACCTCTTTTCTTGTTTGGTTCTGTATGATCCACACCTATAAAACCCAAGACAGCTTCAATCACCGTAAACTTTGATGTTATATCGTTGTTAAGTCAATGTTATACAGTAAGAAACTAAAATCATCAAACACCTATAAGAAAAGATTATGCTGAGCTGAGGGTCTCTAGATGCAGCATCTCTATACTATTAGAAAATAGGGATAGAGGTAAGGTTTGCCCTCATCTCACCTGACTGGTTGAGTTAGTTTTTAGTGAGTATGTTTGTTCTTTTGGTTAGGTGTCAAGATCCATCCATCTATATATAATGCACTGATTCACAACATAAAATTGTTTCGGTTCAATGAAACTAATGAATGAATTTGTTACTTTACCTCCAAAAGCATAGGACCTGGGAAGTCTTGGCTGACTTCTTGGCTTGTTAAAGTTTAACATTTCTTGAAGACTCAATAATCCTTCTTTAAAATGATCTACTGATGATCAAACTGCTGCTGCCAATAATACACATTTTGCTTTAATCAGTAGTAAAATCACATTATAAACAAAAAGAGCTAATGGTGATGATTATTATCATCAAGAATATCATCAAATTCAAATGGAAAGCATAAACTCAAACTGAGATTGCTAACAATTTGAAACACATAGCAAGCAGGGGACAATCCAAATCCCAAATCCTAAAACCTAAACCTTAGACAAATTCATGATCTAACGATTACCCAGATGAAATAACAGATCAAAACACAAACACCCAATTAAAAAAGCTCGATCTTTAACCTAAAACGAGCTAGAAATCGAGTGAAATCGAAACAATTTCCCAACAATCAGACAAAAGGTACGCGAGTATGAACTAATATACACTTTCTCTCAATTGTCAATGAAATCATAATCGTATATCGATATCATTCGATTGATTGCAGAATCTGAAAAGGGGTGACGGTAAATATAAAGATCGAATGATTAGTTGGGGTACTTGTGCATCGGTTCAATACTCAAGAAACAGAGGCAAATTGATGATCACCAATGGGTCATCATTAATGGCGAAGGTGATCCACTCGATCGATGGCAGATTGCAGGAGTTCCGGCCGCCGATCGCCGCCGGAAACGTCATCTCCGGCGACCAATCGAAGGGCTTCTTCCTCTGCAACGCGATGATGTCTGATGGTGAGCAGTGAGGTCGATGGTGTTGGAGGTGATGGGGGGAGGGCGATCGATGAGGGCGGCGGTGTGCAGGTGGTGGTGTGTTGTTGCTGGTGACCTGCTACTGGTGGTAGTTGATGATGGAGATGCAAAGTGGTAGTGTGAGGATGTTTGGTGGTGCTCATGTGGTGGTTATTATATAATATAATATAATACTGTTCATCAAAAAACTGTTCATAGCAAAATACTGTTCATCAATTTGGTAATTTCATATTATATAATTATTCTACAAACTAGTTAAAGTAAACCCGTATAATACACGGATTGAAAATATAAAAACAATATAATTCATAAATGTATAAATATTTCGTATGATTAAGTTACGTGTTACTATAATAATAAAAAATAAAAAGTTACATTTATAAATTATAAATATTCAAATACTTTTTTAAATAATATAATATATAATTGACTCATTTAAAATTAATACAGTTGTGTTAAAATCACACTAATCTAAAATAAATAAATATATCATTAGATATTTTTTTCTTTTTATTTTTAAATTAAATCTTATTTATCTATAAAAATATGTATAGTTCAAAACAATATGATTACACAATTAAGTTGATAATATAAAAAATTAAATTTAAAACAAAATAAATTATTACTATTAATTGAGTTTCTTAAATAAAAAACTTGACCAAAATAATATATTAGTTTAGGTGGAAAAATTTTCTTAAGGAGTAACATGAGAGTGTCACGTGTCATTCTAGTTACTCTTTTATTATATAGTATAGATTTGTACACTATGTATTGGAATAGATGAGATTGAGTTTGCAGATATATTTTACCTGCATAAATTTACAGATAACTAACATATATTAGATATGATCACTTGTACGATAATAACAATAAGAGTTAAATTAAATTTGCTCCTTAATTTTGATAAAAAGAACCATTTTTTTTAAAAAATTTGAAAACATCAATATCAGTTTAAGATTTTATTATTTGTCTTATTTCAGTACATATAATTTATTTTGAATTTAAGTTGAAACAAATGATAAAACTTTTAAAAGTAAATTGAAATTTTAATCTTTTAAAGAAAAATTATTGTTTTTGTCAAACCTAAAGGAACAATACCCAATTTAACTCTATCAATAAATAATGTTTAATAAAAATAAAACTAAAAGGTTATATATAAGTTTACATTGTAAAAGAGTTCTGTATGTTCTGATGGTTTATCGTGTTTCTCGCTATTTAACATTTTCATTTTACCATGTAACTCAACATAAATAAACATTAAAGTGTAGTAAATAAATTAATATTAAGTAGTAACTAAGGTTTGTATTAAATCAAATTAGGTGAATTAGTTTTACAATTTCTTCTATAATGAAAAACAATTCACAAAATTACAAATATAATCAGAAAAACCTTTTAGTAGAACACTTGGTCAAGTTTTCGTTAAAAACAATACATCTTTTTCACTAAGAGCATTCACAGCTCATTTATTAAAATTTTGTGAGTGCAAGTTCTTAAATTATATGAAATAGTTTAAGTGGTTGTGAGTGGAGGAGAGAGAAAATATTACTGTTCATTTGTAAATTTAAGGATTCACTGTTCAACCCTTATAAATTTTTAATATCTTTAAAAGTGATTGTGAGTGGAAGAGAAAGAAAATGTAATAAAAACGTATAAAAATATATTATTTAATTAAAAAGAGAAAGAAAAAATAATAATTTTTAATGTAATTATAAAAATAAAAATAAAAATAGGATGTGAATGTTCTAATATATACTATCTTTTGAAAACATCCAATAAATTCACCTTTAGTGTCTTTAGACCACCAGAAAGCAGTCCTACTGGATTTCTCCGTTATTCATTCTCACATTTCCTCATTTCCCACAAAGATTTCGACCCAAAAGTTACTTCATTGCTTCATTACACCGATCTTTTCAAACCACTCTGAAGATTTAAACGAAAACCAACAAAGATTCTCGCGATTCTTGATCTGGGTTCGATCCAGATTTGCATAAAATCAAATCTTTCTCATGGATTCAGTTTCTTGAACCGATTTCAAAGATGGGTTGTGTGTCATCCAAACAGACGGTGTCAGTGACGCCGGCGGCGGATCATTCCGGCGGTTTCCGGGACAATGCGGTGGTGGGTTCTTGCCGGAGTGTGGATGGGGACGGCGGCGATGCGGTGGCGCAATTGGAGAGCAAGATGGGATTGAGGAAGAAGAAGAAGAAGAAGAATGCAAGAAGTGGGTCAGGGCTGAGTTGGACCGAGTTGGGTGAGTCAGGGAGGTGCGAGTTGGGTGAACCGGTGAGCTTTAGGTTAGGTAATTGGCGTAGGTATGTAGAAGTGGAGCATGTGGCTGCTGGTTGGCCGGAGTGGCTCAGTGCAGTTGCAGGTGAAGCAGTTCATGGTTGGGTGCCTCTTAGAGCTGAATCCTTTGAGAAATTGGAGAAGGTTAATCACTTCAATTAAACACATTCACTGTGTGTTTTTTGTTTCTTGTTCAATTGATCATTGATATGAGTATTTCATTTTGGTTTCAGTTAGTATGATCATTGTCTCATTTAGGGCTAGTTTTCATGATGATTTAAGTCAATTCACCAGTTGAGATTGAACGCACAGAGTATAATTATGTTTTACCAAGTATAATTATGTTTTAAAGTAGGTAATAGTTTGGTGATTTTGCATTTCATTACTTGGATCACAAAGTATAATTATGTTTTACCACTGTAATCAAAAGTCAAGATCAGATTTCACACCTGCAAAAATAAGCTGCATTCATCAGTTTGCAACCATCTAATCTAATGGATGATCTGATACTAAAAATGTCAAAATGTAGGCAGATTGCCAACCCCACATATATTCTTGAAGTTTCATGCTTTGTGAATCATAGCACTACCTTCATTTTTCGGTTTTGTGGGCCACACCTCAATTTTCCTCGTTATATGGGGCCCACATTCACGGCTTTTCTTTTGTTACTTGCAAGAAAGGGGGTGTTTTTCTTTGTGTTCTGAAGATGATTTTGCAATACGGAACAATCAAATTATCATTTCTTATCAAACAGGCTGCAGTAGATGGTGTTAAGATGTGCTTATGTGGTGTTTTTCAAAATAGTGACAATCAGATGATGAACTGCTTTGATTGCTTGACAAATTCTGATTACTTATGGATTTACGTGTAGCGACCCCTCAATTGTCAGCTTTGTTGCATCACACCTAAGCTGGTTATCCAAAACCGACTATTTGATCCCTAAGCAATCATATAATCAAGATCAAGTTCACTTATCCCTAACACTAGAAATTGATTATCTTCCCTGAACATAGAACAATTATGCTTCTTTAGGTGTTCATTGGATTATGACTATGGTATTGAACTTGCTTCCATAGGTTGGACAAGGTACATATAGTAGTGTATTTTGTGCTCGTGACCTAGAAGGTAGGAGGATAGTTGCCCTGAAGAAGGTGCGGTTTGACAATTTTGAACCTGAAAGTGTTCGGTTCATGGCTCGTGAAATAATGATTCTTCGTAGACTCAACCATCCAAATATCATGAAACTAGATGGGATAATTAGCTCACAGTTATCATGTAGCATATACCTTGTCTTTGAGTACATGGAACACGATATTTCAGGACTTTTGTCATGCCCCGACATCAA
This sequence comes from Flaveria linearis, assembly GCA_024085815.1. NCBI lineage: Eukaryota > Viridiplantae > Streptophyta > Magnoliopsida > Asterales > Asteraceae > Flaveria > Flaveria linearis. The sequence goes on along the minus strand of CM044017.1, from coordinate 19,554,460 downwards.
ATTCACCGAATCACAGGTTTGTAATATGTGAACTTTTCCTTTTTCTATTTAGTATTAATAGCATGAGGGCGGACTTTGGAGCAACTGGTAAGGTTGCTGCTTTGTGATCTTGAGGTTATGGGTTCTAGCCGTGGAAACAGCCTCTTGCACAAAATTGTGCAAGGAAAAGTTGCGTACATCAGATCGCTTCGCGATCCGGCCCCTCCCCGGACCCTGCGCAAAGCGGGAGCTTCATGCACCGGGTACGCCCTTTATTTAGTATTAATAGCATAAAATGGTAACAGACTTTCTTTTCACAAGTGACCATGTCAAAATGTTAATGTCGTAATGGTGTGTCGGTACCTTACTACCTTTGGTTGTACTGACCCTTTTTGTTAAGGTTAAAGATTATCTTGAATCAAAATTTTATAGAGAGTTTGAGGGCGTTTATCCTGTGAAACATAGTTGGTCGAAATAGATCTTGGACCAAAGTTGGTTACTTTTTATGCACTTAACACTTTATTACAGAATTCAATGAAATTTTGTTTGAAGATCACCCTGGCATTTCATTGAAACAGATTAAATGCTACATGAAGCAGTTATTGTCGGGGCTTGAGCATTGTCATTCACGCGGAGTAATGCATCGGGATATCAAAGGGGCAAATCTTTTGGTAAATAATGAAGGGGTTATGAAAATAGGTGATTTTGGGTTGGCAAATTTTTGTAATGTGGCTCGTGATAGCCGACCTTTGACAAGTAAAGTCGTTACTTTATGGTACCGGCCTCCTGAACTTTTACTGGGATCAACGGATTATGAAGCTTCAGTTGATCTATGGAGTATTGGGTGTGTATTTGCAGAGCTTCTTCTTGGTGTGCCCCTTCTTCAGGGTAGAACCGAGGTAAAATGAGTTTGACTTTTGGAAGTCAAATGAGTAGCTTGAATATGAAAATACTTAAATAAGGTCTCAAAGTGTAAGGTTTATATGGATTTGAGTTTTAAGGGCAATATGTTGACTTCTAAAAGTCAAATATATAGGTTTTTCGACATCCAAACCGACGAGCCATAGGCGATGTTTGATTGATACACATGTTAGATTATACAATCAATACCACAGTACGAACATTGGATTTCAGAAATCAAAGATTGGTATAGATTTGATGCTTTAGGTTCAAAAGTACTATGTTTGAATTTCAAAAGTCAAACAGAAAGCAAATTTTGATTTTCATAATGGTGAACCTGCATTAAATTAGGCATTATGAACTACATCAAGAAATTGGTTGTAATGTATAAGGAAGCCTCATCAGTTTATTGTTTAAATGATTCCATGATTAACATTGAAGTCAAATAAGTTGCTTTTCAAGTTCCTAATTGATAGGTATTTCGTTACTTTTGAAAAAAACTGTGTTAACCAGTAAGTTCCTTATACTGGTACAGATATTGCTTTGAGAAAAAAAAGGAAATTGTCAATTTCAAGTTCTTAGAGTAAGCTTGAGCTTTGTTTATAATGTTATTGAGTTGTTTTTTGTTTTTACTCAAACTTCAGGTGGAACAAATGCACAAAATCTTTAAGCTTTGTGGATCCCCGTGTGATGATTATTGGAAAAAGTCAAAACTTCCTCATGCTATGTTATTTAAACCGCAACGTCCTTATAGAAGTTGTCTACGGGAAACTTTTAAAGATCTACCTAAGAACACAGTGGAACTTTTAGAAACTTTGTTGTCCATTGAACCATACAAGCGTGGGACAGCCTCTTCCGCTCTTGCATCTGAGGTAATATTTACACGTTTTATAAACTTTTGGAACTTGCATAAGAAATTCAAACAATTTGTTTATATATATGGTTTTATACAATTGGATATGGGGCCTTTATTTTTTAAAATCTTAAATTATATATTTTGTCAAATATCCTTTACATGCACACTTATAGGCAGCTTAGACTTTGATATGTTATTACAGTATTTCAAGACAAAGCCATATGCTTGTGAGCCATCTAGTTTACCAAAATACCCTCCTAATAAGGAGATTGACGCTAAACATCGCGAAGACTCAAGAAGGTATAACCTTTTATACACAAGTACAAAGAGTGACGTAAAGTTTGGAATTGATTATCTGATTATCGTGACTTGAATTCACAATAATCAGTGGTAGTTTGGATAAACATAATTCTGTTTGATTAACTAAATAATGAGTTTTGGATAATTAGTTTCATATTAGCTGCAACAAACCTGATTACAAGGGTACAATAGATTTACTTTCTTGCCCTCTTCAACTTATGAGAATGCCGCATGTCGTTTTCAGGAAGAATCATGCTGGAAGAACGCGAGGACCTGAAATGTCACGAAGATTGAATAGAAAACAGAATGGCGCGAGTAAATTGGTGCCCGAGGAGGTCTCTCTCTTTCTCTATACCACACACATACATAATTGAACTAGATGGATGTTTCATTTAAACTTTCCTACACACACACACACGCACGCGCACACACTCACACGCGCAGGTATTAGGTCAGGATCATTACAGAACCACCTTTTATTTTCTGAACCAAAAGAACCATTGCTTTACATAAATGTAAATTACGAACCACTGATTTACATATATGTAAGTTAAAGCTGGGGATGTTTAGTTGTTTTACATAGTTTATTGTTCATCTCTGATATGCACATATGCAAAACAGCTCAAGTAACATCAGACTTAATTTACGTTTATATAAATCAATGGTTCTGTGGTTCTGAAAATAAAAAGTGCTTCTGTAATGATCCTATATACATATATATGTATATATATGTATAGATATACATATATATGTATAGATATACACATATGTATAGATATACACATGTATGTATAGATATACACATGTATGTATAGATATACATATATATGTATATCTATACATATATGTGTATATCTATACATATATATTGCAGGATCGATTTAGGGTGGTTTCTCTCTCAACTCACTCGTGAATCAACACTCGGCAAGCAGTCTTTAGGAAGAGTTGATCACAATATAACAAGTAACAACCAGTAAGAAAATTAACACAGCAAGTAATTTTCAAGGTACTTTTATATATTGCTTCTCAACTCAAAGGATTACAAGACACTTGGACTCAAAATCGCTTATCTAAAGAGTTACAGGAAGAAGATATATATAATACTACCTACAGCGGGAATACTTTGATTCCAGCTGGACACCTCTAACCTTGCATCTATACTACAAGACTCTAGGTGAGGTCTTTCAGACATTTTGCCTGAGAGTGGGTAGTCGGGACATGTCCCTGACTTACCCATGCTGCCAACTAAAGTTAGTAACATGTACTATCATCAAAAGGTGAGCAGTAGAATAAAGTATGGTCAACAACATGGTTTTCGAGGAAAAACCCATGCTGTGTCAGAGATCCGCATGCGGACTGACAAGGACCATACTTTTATCTGCTGGACATAGCAGTGTCTTCCGAAGGATAAAGTGCTTCGGAAGTAAAACTTCTTCCGAAGGCACTTATACTTCGGGAGACTACTTCTTCCGAAGCTTGGAGTCTTCTTTGTCTTCGGAAGCAGACTTTGTCTTCAGCTCTTTCATCAGACTTTGTCTTCGGAAGCTTTCAGACTTTGTCTTCAGCTCTTTCATCAGACTTTGTCTTCGGAAGCTTTCAGACTTTGTCTTCAGCTCTTTCATCAGACTTTGTCTTCGGAAGATATCTTCAGCTGTTGGCTTCAGTTGTTGTCATCAGCAGTTGACTTCAGCTTTTGCCTTCAGAAGATGTCTTCAGCTGTTGTTCCTTAGACTCTCGGAAGATCTCTTGCTTGACTTCGGAAGCCCTTTGATGTAGTAACAAAAGTGACTATGAAGTGAATTTGGTTGCACCAGCCTTATCATGATCTAACAAACTCTCCCTAGGCTGATGCTACCAAAACTTCACTTCTCTCTTCTTCTCAAAGTTCTCAGCACCAAGGAAAGCAGGTGTTTATCAGTATCTTCATTCTTTCCTGCTGTGATGCTGAGAATCTTGTACAAATCCTTGGTAGACAGCACCTCGACCCTGTCACCTTGGATTTTGTGTACCCTCTGTTGTGGCCCTCTAAAAAGAGTTAGTTGATGGAAAGTATAGTCATATTCCCATCGAACTATTGGTTCCAATTCAGGACCTTCCACCATCTGTAGAAAGGCTGTGCCTTTGGTGGTTGATCTTTCCTTGTCTTCCACTCTTTTCAGCTTCAACTCTTCTTCAATCTTGGCTCTTCGACTTCGTTCAGCCAAGTGGAGACCGCTGATGTAATTTCTGATGTATGCAGCAGTCTCAGAGTTGGAGGGATTGGAGAATGGCTTCTCTGCAAGCTCGGCAAGATCAAATCTGCTGAGATGCAGTAAAGAGGTGGCATTAAGCCTGTTGGTTTCGCCATTCTCTCTTTCCACAACAAAGTTGTGAGAAGGTTCATCGAACCTCCACTGGATTATAGCATTTCTAGGCCCAGGAGATTGACCAGAAATCCTGTCCTCTTTCCTGGTATCCAGTAGAGTCACCAGTCTTCTTCTTAGTCTCTTCTCCTCAGCATTGAGGGTATCGGAGTTGAGACCAAGAAGTCTTGCAGCCTGGCCCAATGTGTCTCTAGGCAATTCAAGAAATTTGCCTAGAGTGAGGGAGCTTGAAGAATTATCAACATAGGTGATGTTGATAAGTTCTCCCTCACAGGAGATGCTGCTCAAAGTAGTACAGTTAATGAGCCTTGTCTTCAACTCCTTTATCTCCTCGAAGGAGAGATGTTGAGGAGGTTGAGGAGACTGTCTTGGTTGTTGTTGGGTAGGCTTAGGTTTAGTGGTTTTGGGTTGAGTCTTGGGTTTTAGGATGGGTAGTTTGGGTGGTTGAGGTGATGTGGTAGGTTTGGGTATAGTTGTGGGTTGAGGGGTGAAGGTTTCATCAGTGGGTTCAGGTTTGATGGAAAAAGGGTTGGTTTAGGAGAGGGTTGTGGCTGTGGTTGAGTGGCTAAGGTTGAGACTGTCCCTTGTACCCTCCTGTACATCTCCCTTCTCTTCCCCAAACGGATGTCAGCTTTGATTTCACTGACTATCCGCTGGAGTGTCCTTTCGGACATAGGTCCCACCTGCCTACCAGAGAAGCCATGTGCCCGGAGATAGTCCTTCATCCAGGCTTTGTCAGTTGACTTCTTGGTGGCAGTGACCTCCTTCTCTTCCTCCCTCTTCCTCTTCACCTTTAGCTTCTCCCTAGCAGCCTTCTTCCTTTCCTTCTCCTTTTGATCCTGCTCTTTATTGGAGCAGCAGGATCATGTCATTGTCATGTGGAGACAGTTCAGGAAGACTGAAGCCTCTTGAGAGTAGGAATTTGATCCTCTCCTCTCTCAGCTTCAGGGCTGCCTCCCTCTGCTCTTCCTCTGCCTTCTCCAAGGCCAACCTGGCTTCCCTTTCTTGTTGTAGCCTGGTTGACCTCTCCAAAGTCACCAACTCCTCTAGTGGTAGCAGGAGTATTTCCTCATTGACAGCTCCAAGACTGATGAGCTGGTCAATGAGTGCTGTTCTTCTCTTCAGGTTGATTTCTTCCTGATTGGCTGCAGCTGCCTTAGAGCTGGCAGCTAGCACCTTTTCAGTTGGAAACCTCCCTTTCTTTTAGCCTTCTCAATCCTTTCCTCCTCCTGAAGCTCTTCCGCAGTCAGTTTTCTTTTGCCTTTGTCTTTGATGGTGCTTGACTGTGGTGGTTCTTGAATGGAGGGTTGTGATTGAGATAGAAGTTCAGCTGGTGCTTGGATTGGAGGAGTTTCAGAAGTGTCCTCCCTGCCCACCTCGGATGCTATGTCAGCAATGACATCTGTGATGGTCAGCTCCTCGGACATCTGAAACAAGCCTTCCGCAGCTTCTATTTCGGCTTCGGAAGATTTTCTTGTTCTTCCGAGGCTTTCATATAGGCTTCGGAAGCTTCAGCTTGAGCTTCGGAAGATGAGACTGCTGCAAATTCTGTCCCATCTGTTTCAGTTGCTGGGCCATCAGTCCCCATTTCCCCTTCGAAGCTAATCTCAGGTTCCATGAAGACCTTAGGTTGACCAACTTCTTCCACAGTGGTAGAAGGTGTAGTCAGTCTTTGAAGCTCCTCAGCCCCAAAGTAAGCAAGTGTGGTGTCGGGGCTGGGCTGTTCTAGGGATGATCTCAATACAAACTTTGTGAAAAGTCTGTAGAGATCTTGAAGCATCCTTGAGTCAATCTCCAGAAAGGATTGAGATGACTCAGGTAGTGTGATTAGTTGGGTGGAAATGAATTGGGTCTGTGGTTCCATAGGTGTTTGTCTCTGAACTTTCTCCCCCTTTTTGGTAGCATCATCTTGAGAGCTAGATGAGCTAGAGGAAGAAGTCATTGAGACCTGTATTGGTACATGCCTAACAGACCTCTCCGTCTGTTTCTCAGCTAGTTGAGCCTTGAGAGAGTTAATCTCAAGTTGCTGAGTGGCAGTCCTTGATTCTAAGATCCTCACCTGTGATTCCAGGTTGGAGACCTTAGAAAGCAAGTACTGAAGTGTTAGTTGCATACTACCTCATCTTCATACGAAGAATCACGGGGAGATGAGATAACATACCTAGTATGCTCACTCTCACCACCAGATGTGGTTTCTTGGCACCCTGGTTTCCTTTGCTCAGAGTCATCTCTTTCAGAGATGTCAATGGGCAAAGTTGCCGTAGACTCAGTCCTAATGATGTTACCACTGTCCTGAGAGCTCAGTGAGAAACTCTGAGTAGTGGCAGCTGAGTCTACATGAGTCCCCTCCACATCAGTGGGACTCACCTCAGTAGCTGGCTGCTGATGGGGGCTAGAGACAAGGGATCCCTCCTGGCTCTGTTGATCTTTCAGAGGGTGTTGTAGATCAACTTCATGGCCATGGAGAGATGTAATCTCTTCATCAGTACGGAGTAAAAGGTCAGTGAAAGAGAGGGTGGTTAGTCCTACTGACCCGGGACTTAGATCAATGTCTACAGGCATTGAGCCTTTGGTGGGGCTGTCCCTAGAAGGCTTCACAGGGGAATGTGAAGACTCACCCTGTGGGCTTAAGGCTTGAGGTTCGGGCTCAGGGGTTTGAGACTGAGGAGGCTCAAAACCCACATTGAGGTCAAATGTGAAGGATGGTGTGACCTCCGACTGAGTGGGAGCCCATGATTCCACTCTAGTCGTTTCGGTGTGAACAGGAGGAGCTTGTTCAATCAGAGTAGATTGAACAAGGGTTCGTTTGGGGCGTCTCTGATATGCAGATTTGATGGGTAAAGAAGGCTTTGGTATTGTGGTGGATGTTGCTGGTGTGGGTTCATCACCTGTGGGGATAACAGGGATGTCACCAGGAGCTATGCGCTCAGTCATCGCTGGAGGTAATGGAGTGTACCGTCCAGTGAAGTTGGTGGACATCTTCTTCAGGATTTTGAAGATGGTAGGCCTCATATGTGGAACAGGAAGAGCAGCTGCGCAGACAAGCTTGCTTGGTTCCATCTCACAGTTGATTATATGTTGAAGAAATCGGGGATACATGAAGAATGTATCTCTGCTCAGATTGGCGATTAGGTTATTCAACACAAATCGTGAGTAATTGAATCTGAGGCCTCTCACCAACCCATGAACTAGGCATCCTAGTTCATATGGGATTTGATCCCAACCCCCTGATTTGTTGGAGAGGCAGTGTAGAACGATGTGCAGCAAGAACTTCCAATGGTAAGAGAAGTTGAACTTGTATACCGTAGATCTGCTGACATCGCCTCCATATCCCATGAGGATATAGGTGCCTTCCAAGTCTTCCTTGGGGAACTCAGTAGGAGCCCCATCATCATGAAGCTCGAGATGCTCCCTGATGATCTGTTCATTGATGACCAACTCTGGCCACAAACTTGGGTTCTCAGGACTCGAACCCTAAGCAGTTAAATCGGTGAAATATCGGATATCGGTCATTGACCGATATTTGATATATCGGCTCTCGCGGTGATATATCGGTGAGATATCGGTAATTGCATATATATATATATATATATATAAACACTAAAACCCATATAATATTAATAATAAGATACTAAATAGTCAAATAAATAGTCAAAATACTCAAAAACTAAACGCCAATAGTTAGTATTTACACATGATAACATAATCTAATCAAAAGACTCAAAATCTTCCTCCGAGTCCACATCACCCATGATCTTTAAATAATCAATGATCAGATATAGTCATACACCATCAAACAAACAAACAAACATTCAAACAACTAACAAGTGCAGCTCGATGCAGCAATTCATTACTTTCAATCAAACATTCAAACAAATACACTTACCCCAAGTACAGCAAACATAACAATGGCAGCTTATTTCCTTTCAATCAAACATTCAAACAAATACACTTACCCCAAGTGCAGCAAACATAACATTACATAACAATCAAACATTCAAACAAACAGTTTATTTTCAATTCACAATTCATTACTTTCAATATTGAGCAATAATCCAAGTGCAGCAGCAAAATCACAGATAAACTTACCCCAAGTGCAGCAGCAAAATCAGACCCGATTGTTGGAACAGCTTGATGCCTCGAAAAATCGATGCAGCAGCTTGATGCCTCGAAAAATCGATGCAGCAGCAGCTTGGAACAGCTTGACGCCTCTATGGTTGCTCCCGATTGTCGATGTTGGCTCTGAAAAACGAGCCCAGAACCCAAAAACGAGCCCATCGATATATCGGTGATATGACCGATATTTAGAAGACAATATATCGGCGATATATCGGTCATATCAGCCGATAATATCGGTACCGATATTTTGCCCGATTTTTTGCACCGATAAATACCCAACCACCGATAACCGATATATCGGTGATATATCACCGATATATCGGCCGATTTAACTGCTTAGCTCGAACCCCATTCAGTACTGCAGTTTCACCATTGCTCCAAAATTCTGACATATGGTTGGAGTATACGGTGGGGTTAACTGTTAGTGCAGTGAGATAGGTGGATTCGGTGAGAAAGGTGATGATTTGGGTGAAGTCGGCATCCCTTGACGAATCAAGTAACGCGACTTGGTTGTGCTGAGGGTTTAGTGCCATTGGAGAAAAGATAAGCTTGAAATTTTGAGTGAGATTGAGAGTTTTACAGTGAAGGGAATAGTTAGGGCTGTAAAGTGGTAAAAGAAGATGAATTTGATCAGTCAAGATTATTTAAAAGGGGATGAACAGTGGTAGAGGCGGTGATAGGGTAACTGTTTTGGGGTCACTGTGGGTGGTATGGTGGTTTACTGTGGAGAAATGATGTTGGCGGCAAGGATAATTTTAAATAATCTGACCATCAAGTACAAAATTTTTTACTTTTTACAGAGTGGGGCCCAAAAGATATTCATTACAAGTAAAATCTTAACTTCCGAAGGTAAAACATTTCCGAAGGTATTTTCTTCTGAAGGCAATTTCTCTTCCGAAACAAGATATTGTTTCCGAAGGTAAGATTGTCCTTTGAAGGAACTTTATCTTCCGAAGCAAGGCATTGCTTCCTAAGGTAAAGTTGTCTTTCCGAATGGAGAGTTGTATAAGTTTCGGAAGTAGATCTGATATAAAATCAATCGCTTCTTCCGAGACCACAAACTCTTCCGAGAAGAAAATTTCCATTGAGGAATTTGGCTTCGGAAGATATTCAAGGATATCTTCCGAGAGTTAATTCCTCTTCGGAAGGAATTTACACTTGGAATAATTAAAAGATCTTTTGTAACCGGGCTTAAATTGTATTGACACAAGACATTACTCATTTAAAAAGGTTTTTCAAAAGAGGTAGTTATTCAATGTTTATCATCCCAATTGCTGATATGAGATACTTAAATCTTTGTTCATCAAATGCCTTTGTGAACAAATCAGCATATTGTTCATTTGAGTCAACTTTGATTAACTTTATCAGCTGTTTCTCATGAATATCTCTAATGAAATGATACCTGATATCAATGTGTTTTGTCTTGGAGTGCTTCACTGGATTTCAGTAATGGAGATAGCACTGTTGTTGTCAATATGGATAGGAGTAGTCATGAAGTTGAACCCATAGTCTAACATCTGATTTTGAATCCATAGCAGTTGAGCACAGCAGCTAGCAGCAGCGATGTATTCAGCTTCAGCAGTTGATGTAGAGACACAGGATTGTTTCTTGCATTGCCATGAGATAATCCTTCCACCAAGAAATTGACATCCTCCTGATGTTGATTTCTTGTCAATGTTGCAGCCACCATAGTCACTGTCAGAGTATCCATAGAGATTGAAGTCACTATTTCTTGGATACCAGAGACCTAGTTTAGGTGCTCCTTTGAGGTATCTGAGGATTCTCTTTGCAGCAGCTAGGTGAGACACCTTTGGAGCAGCCTGATATCTTGCACAAATGCATGTGGCAAACATGATATCTATACATCAGAGAACCAATAATTGCTCTATACTGATGTTGATCAGTATCCTCCCCCTCAAGGTCAGGGCAAAGATTATGGTTTCTGGGTATGGGTGTCTTGGCTGGTTTACAGTCCTTCATTTCAAATCTTTCTAAGATGTCAGAGACATACTTAGATTGACTTATGAAGAACCCTTCCTTCATCTGTTTCACCTGGATCCCAAGGAAAAAGTCCATTTTTCCCATGGAACTCATCTCAAACTTCTGCTTCATAATGCTTTCAAAGTCCTTGCACATTTGGTCGTTTGAAGAACCAAATATGATGTCATCAACATAGACTTGTACAAGCAAAATGTCTTCTCCACTCTTTCTGATGAAAAGAGTCTTGTCAATGGTACCTCTAGTGTATCCATTCTTCAGGAGAAACTGAGACAACGTCTCATACCACAGCCTAGGTGCTTGGTGCAGCCCATATAGAGCTTTATCCAGTTTGCACACATAGTTGGGGTGCTGTGGGTCTTCAAATCCTGGAGGTTGACACACATAGATTTCCCTATCTATATCCCCATATAGAAAAACACACTTGACATCAAGTTGGTAGACTGTGAAGTTCTTGGATGCAGCATAAGCAAGGAAGATCCTAACTGCCTCAAGTCTTGCAACAGGTGCAAAGACATCAGTATATCGATTCCTTCCTCCTGGGTGTATCCTTGAACTACTAGTCTTGCCTTGTTCTTGATAATCAAGCCTCTATCATCTTTCTTGTTCCTGAATACCCATTTAGTGCCTATGGGTACTTGACCAGATGGTAGTGGGCATAGATTCCAGACCTTTTGTCTTTGAATTGAAGCAGCTCCTCTTGCATCGATTCAACCCCACTACTATCTTTTAAGGCATCTTCTACCTTCTTTGGTTCCATCTGAGACAAGAAGCATGAGTACAAGCAGACATTCCCATGATGAGTCTGTCTTCTTGTTCTCACACCCTCAGAGACATTCCCTATGATGTTCTCAGTTGGATGAGTGTTGTGAATCCTAAGACGAGGAATCACTTCCAGTTGCAGAGATAAGTCCAAGTTAGACATATTCTGATCAGGAACTAGATCACTCTGTCCAACTGCTGTTTCAGAGTCATTCAATGAGGACTGATTGAATGATTGAGAAACATCATCAATGGTTGGTTGTGAAGTAGTATTAACAGTTGCCTGTTTCTTCAGAATACTACCTCCCTCAACCTGGTGTTGTAATGGATCACCTGAAGAACTTTGAGGTTGATCAGTGATTCACTTGTTGAAGCTTCACTATTTCTTGAGATATTTACACTGTCAGATCTGTGAATAGTTGAAGCTTGTTGCCTTTCAGCTCTTGGAGAATTTGGAAGAAGTCTGGGAAGCTCATATAGTTGTCCTGCATCAGTTGAGCACCTGTTCCAGCTGAAACATTCTCACAAGATGGTTTAGAATAGTTTGGAAACAATTCTAAATCAAATATATACTCAGGTCCATTCCCCTTAACACAAGGAGTGTGCTCATTAACACTATGTTGGATGACTCCTCAAATTGTTGATTCTTGATATTGTATACTCTATAAGCTTTGGAGCTAGAAGAGTATCCAATAAAGATAGCATCATCCGACTTCTCAGCAAACTTTGCCAAGTTATCCTTTGTGTTAAGTATGGTACACCTGCAGCCAAAGGACCTTAGAAAGCCAATGAACGGTGGCCTCTTGTTCCATAACTCATAAGGGGTTTTTCCATGGGGCTTAACTACAAGAACCCTGTTCTGCACATAGCATGCAGTGCTGACTGCCTCTGCCCAGAATGTTAGAGGCAGCTTTGAATCAGCTAACATGGTCCGAGCAGCCTCAATAAGTGTCCTGTTCCTCCTCTCAGCAACACCGTTTTGTTGAGGAGTTCTGGGAGCACTATATTGTCTGGCAATCCCTTTTGAGTCACAGAATGAGTCAAGAACGAAGTTCTTAAACTCAGTCCCTTGATCACTTCTAATAATCTTAACCTTGTGATTAATTTGATTTTCTATTTTAAGAATAAAAGATTTTAAAGTTTCAGCAGTTTCATCTTTACTTCTTAAAAAGAATACCCATGTAAATCTTGTAAAATCATCAACGATCACAAGGCAGTATGATTTCCTTCCAATGCTCATTATACTTGTGGGACCAAAGAGATCCATGTGCAATAAGTGTAATGGAGTAGTGATAGAGTTAACACATTTGGATTTATGAGATGATCTGTGTTGTTTCCCTTTCAGGCATGCAACACAGTTATCTTTGCAGAAAAATTCCTTTTTAGGCAAACCATGTACCAAGTTATTTTTAGACAATTTATTCATTGTTTTAAAATTCACATGACACATGCGTTTATGCCATAGTGTTGACTCATCACTATCAGCTTTGGAAAGAAAGCATGATACTTCACCCATAGGAGAAGCCTTGTTCATATCTAGCTTGTACATATCCCCTTTCCTGGGAGATCTGAGAAGCACCAATTCCGGAGGAATTGTCATCCCTGGTCTGAGGATAATGCACTCATGTTCTGTGAAAAGCATTTGATGCTTCTGGTCACAGAATTGAGAAACACTTAACAGATTGTGTTCAAGCTGTTTGACAAAGTGAACTTTGTCAATGTTTTTCTGCCGTTGGATATACTTCCTCTGCCCGAAATATATCCTCCGGCCTCACCTCCAAATTGGACAGGCCCTCCATCAAAGTTCTGGAATTGTTGAAGGAGAGATCTGTTCCCTGTCATGTGCCTGGAGCATCCACTATCTACAATCCAGATATTGTTGTTCTTGTCAAATGGATGTCCCTGCACATAAGATGAGATGGTTAGTTTTGTTTGGAAGCCCAAATCCTTGCAGGTCTTGGGCTCTTCCAAAGATAGTGACATAATTGAACCAAAAGATATGCAATGGGGTTCAATAGAGGTCATTGTTGAAGAAGAGGTTTGGGCTGCAGCATCTTCCTTGATCTTCCAATCCATCCTTTGGTTGATCTTTGAAGATGAGCTTGTTGAAGCTTTTGCAGCATGGTCTTCTTCCGAAGCTTCTCTCTTTTCGGAAGAAGATTTCACCACCTTTTCTTCCGAATAGTCTTCTTCTGAGATGGTTTCAAGGGAGCCTTCTTGTTCTTCCGAGCCTTAGAAGGTTTGGCTTCCGAAGCCACTTTCCCTTCGGAAGAAGCAGTTCTTCCGAAAGCAACTTGGCTTCCGAGACCAACTTTTCCTTTTTCATCATTTGGACCTTTTGAAGTGGTCCAACTGAGAAACCTTCTCTGACTACTTCTTTTCTAACATTATTTGCATAATGTGTGCTTGCTGGATTGTAGTAACAATCTTTAGCCATGTGGTTGTGCAGACCACACATTATGCATGCAATGTTAGTCTTTTGGGAACTTGCAGGTTGCTGTTTCTTGGGTTTCTTCTCTTCATCAGCAACTTTCCCTTTCACTTCTGATCCTTCAGTAGGACAGGAGTGCTGGTACTACACTCCTTTCCTGACAGGAGTACCTACCACCTGAATCCGGCAGAAATGAAGACACCCTTTTGCTTAGGGTCAACTTAAGCTTGGACTCTGCAACCTTCTTAGCAGTCCTTCTAGCAGCTTTAGCTCTGCTTCTTCTTGCTTTGGTGGTCAGGATTTGGTCATCACAGGTGGAGATGGGTGTTTCCTCCTGTTTCTCCCCTGTGAAGGCCACTATTTTTGCTCCATCCTCTAGTTCCAATGGAGAAGGGTCAGCAGTTGGAACCTCTTGCTCTTCAGTACCACATCTAGGTAGTCTAATAGACTCATAAGAGTGTGGTGGAGCTATTTCACTGGTTCCCAACCCTTCTTTGTTTTTGATAAAACATTTTGGAATGGGAGGTTGATGCAAGAATAGTTTGGAAGCTTTGCTCAGCAATAGCTTGCTTCCTGGCCTGAGCCTCAGCTGTGACTAACTGGGCTTCAACTTCAGAGAGTTTGGAGATCAGATCTTTGATTTGAGTCTTATATTAGTCTTTTCATGTTTTAAAAGAGACACAGTTTTCTCTAACTCATCAATTTTCTTTTGATAGTCAGATTCAGCTCTTTTAAAGTCAGATTTTAGCACATTTAAAGACTCAACCTCAGATCTGATTTCCGAAATGTAATCCTTATAAAGTTTAACTTTAGCAATACAGGCAGCAGTACAAAGATGTTCATATACCTGATCATCATCTGTTCCGGCCATGAGTGCTTGAGCGGGAGTCACATCCTGTACCATGAAGCTCCAGTCAACTTCCTGAGCAACAGCAGCTGTTTCAGTTGACTTTTCTTCATGCTTGGGGCAGTGGGATGTGTGTGAGGCCTGTGGGGTTCCCGGGTTGTTCTGGGAGCCTTGCATTCCCTAGCAAAGTGACCAAGTTGGTTGCAGTTGTAGCACCTTGCTTTGCTCTTATCAAACCCAAACTTGCTGTTGACTGGGTTTGAGGGAATTGCCTTCCAGTTCTCTTGAAGAACTTCTTCGCTCTGTAAGTTAAAAGAGCCATCTGCTGGACAATATCCATGTACTCCACATCATCTGGACTGAAGCACTCAAGATCATCAAAGCAGTATTGAAAATCACCAGAGTGTCCACTTCCAGAGACAAAGGCACAACCGTCCTGAAAGGAGTTGTGTTGAACCTTTTGAGACTTTGGAGTCTTCAGAGTAGAGTAATGAAGGGTTCAGTATGTGAGTTGTCAGGGTAGCATAGACAGGGATGCTGTGGTTCTATGCTTTCCCTTTCAACCACATGAAGGGCTGAACTCAGTTGGTTATTGGGAGATGATCAGAGAAGTTCTGCCTGTTCATCTCCATCAGAAATGCACTTAGGATACATACAACTCTGTAAGAGAAGAGTCTTAAGGTCCGAAGTTCTCTTGATGACAACACAGTAGTGAGTCCATAGTTTAGGAAGAGAAGACATGAATTTCCTAACTATGTCCCTGTTCTCAAGAGCTACTCCAATATCCGCCAGAGTATCTACTAGCTCAACATACCTGAAGTATTGTTGAGTCAAGGTCTCACCAGCCTTGAAAGTAAAGTTCTCAAACTGCTGCTTCAAGAGATCTTTTTGTTCCTTGAGTTTCCTTGGATCCCTCATACATCAGCTTCAAAGCTTCCCATAAATCTTTAGCTGTCTTGCACTTCTTGAAGCGTCTGTAGACGGAGTTGGGGAGAGCAGTTTGGAGACAAGTCATAGCCCTTGATCTAGCTCTATTCTTTCTATCTCCTCTGAGTAATCATCAACATCTTTTGGAATGATGCGATTACCAGTGGCAGATGTAGTGCTTGGTATGAAAGGACCATTGACAATGGAGTCCCACATCCTGAGTCTTGACACTTGATGAAGCCTTCCATCCTGATACACCATGTGTCAAAGTCTTCAGGGGTGATCATGGGGGACTTGGTCAAGGTACCAGTTTCCATATCAGCCTTGGAAAGAGCAGCCATTTGAGTGAGTGGATTGTGGTGAGGAGTGAAAAACAGGTTGATTAGGATGGTAAGATCTCACAATCAAGAGCCTGGCGCTCTGATACCAATTGCAGGATCGATTTAGGGTGGTTTCTCTCTCAACTCACTCGTGAATCAACACTCGCAAGCAGTCTTTAGGAGAGTTGATCACAATATAACAAGTAAAACCAGTAAGAAAATTAACACAGCAAGTAATTTTCAACAGTACTATATATTGCTTCTCAACTCAAAGGATTACAAGACACTTGGACTCAAAATCGCTTATCTAAAGAGTTACAAGAAGAAGATATATATAATACTACCTACAGCCGGGAATACTTTGATTCCAGCTGGACACCTCTAACCTTGCATCTATACTACAAGACTCTAGGTGAGGTCTTTCAGACATTTTGCCTGAGAGTGGGTAGTCGGGACATGTCCCTGACTTACCCATGCTGCCAACTAAAGTTGGTAACATGTACTATCATCAAAGGTGAGCAGTAGAATAAAGTATGGTCAACAACATGGTTTTCGAGGAAAACCCATGCTGTGTCAGAGATCCGCATGCGGACTGACAAGGACCATACTTTTATCTGCTGGACATAGCAGTGTCTTCCGAAGGATAAAGTGCTTCGGAAGTAAACTTCTTCCGAAGGCACTTATACTTCGGGAGACTACTTCTTCCGAAGCTTGGAGTCTTCTTTGTCTTCGGAAGCAGACTTTGTCTTCAGCTCTTTCATCAGACTTTGTCTTCGGAAGCTTTCAGACTTTGTCTTCAGCTCTTTCATCAGACTTTGTCTTCGGAAGCTTTCAGACTTTGTCTTCAGCTCTTTCATCAGACTTTGTCTTCGGAAGATATCTTCAGCTGTTGGCTTCAGTTGTTGTCATCAGCAGTTGACTTCAGCTTTTGCCTTCAGAAGATGTCTTCAGTGTTGTTTCTTAGACTCTCGGAAGATCTCTTGCTTGACTTCGGAAGCCCTTTGATGTAGTAACAAAAGTGACTATGAAGTGAATTTGGTTGCACCAGCCTTATCATGATCTAACATATATGTATATATATACAACATATATAAATGTATATATATACATATATATGTATATATATGGTAGGGTTCAGACCCTGCTCTTGAGCGGGATATACTGGGTTTGTATATATAGGGTAGGGTTATCTTGGGAACCAACTTTTTTGTGAGAACTTTAAAAACCAATATCAACCACACATTTTAGTCACATGCCACTTCCACCTTTTTTTTAAAACGTTCATAACTTTTTTTAACGACATTATTTTTTCAAAAAAAATTCACCATTAATTTTAGTATTTTTTTTATCTTTCTAACGCCTACCATATTGAAATAAATCGTCCATCTGTTATTTACACATGTGTAAATTAGTCATTACATATGTGTATATCATGTTTTACACGTGTAATTCCAGGTATTACATATGTGTAAAATGACGTTCCTTAAAAAACAAGATTTTTCTATGTTTTTTATAATTTTTTTTTATTTTTTTAATGATAAAGGGAAACAAGGGAAAAACTTCTGTGTTTTTACTCTATTTATTTTTTATTTTTTAATTATTTTTTGTTTTATGGTTTTTTATTATGTTTTCGTTAATTACCATTTTGCCATTGTAAACTAGTGGCTTAAATTGGTTCCTAGAGTTCTTACAAAAAAAGGGAGTTCTCATTTGATCCCTTCCCTATATATATATACATACTCACACACATGATATATTCTTATTGATAAATGACTATTGTTACAGAATATGTCAGTCAGAACCGAAGTGAGGCTCAAAATCAATGGACGTAGTTCAAATAAACAGAAAGACAATGATATAATCTTTGCTTTTGAGCCACGTAAGCCGCTTGAAAGCACAATAGATCCTGAGTCTCAAGGAGATATTACGTTTTCAGGCCCGCTGCAAGTTTCAGGTTCAAGTGGTTTTGCATGGGCAAAAAGACGGTTTGATGATTCTTCATCTATAAGATCACTTGGTGGATCAAGTTCCAAAAGTCTAGTATCTGAGCCTTCAGTTACAGTACATTCAAGGGAAAGAAATGTATCGAAAATATTGAACGAACCAGTTCTAGAGGCTGGGATTCCAAAGTTGCATTTGATGGTGGGTCTCATGGCTACCCCTCGCGAGATTTATCTATGGCACTTTTCAAGAAAATAGATTCAGTAAGTCTGTTTTCATTTGCATGCAAAACTAGAGGTGGTAACTTCAACCCTATTAAGTTATGAATGGGTTAATTTTAGTTATGCTGCATATCTAACTGGTGATATTGGTAACTTAAATGGGTTAACTGAAAAGGAAATAGACGAAATGAGTTGAAGACTTGAATAGATTGAAAGTCCCTAAAAGTTTATTTTAAATACATAAAACCTTGTAAACCATTTTGAACAAACTATTATGTTGTTTTTAGAATATCATTTTTGTGATCTGATATGGCAAACTGATTATTTTAAAACGTAAAATAGTTAGTCAAAAGGGGTATCATGTCAACCCAAAGTGACTCCTAAATCATATCTGACAAACTAATTATATATAATGCCTAAGAGCATTCACATCCCATTCCTTATCTTTATCCATATAATTACATAAAAATCACTACTTCTTCTCTCTCCTTTCAATTAAATATATATTTTTATACCTTTTTCATTACCTTTTCTCTCTCCTTCACTCACAACCACTTTCAAAAATATTAAAAATTTATAAGGATTGTACAGTGATTCTTCAAATATACCAATCCACAATAACATTTTCTCTCTTCATCACAACCACTCAAATCATTCCATATAATATACCAACACACTCACATAAATATAAGGCATGGGTTGTGAATGCTAAACCACCCACATCATTTTACTTAAAATGTTAGATTATTATTCTAATAATGTAATTTTGTAATCATATTTGACCCTAATTATTGTGAAAATATAAAAATGCTGGACAAAAATGTTTCAAGTTAACCCGACTCAATTCCTAAGTTTTTTATCACAATAATATAACTTTTGTAAACACATTTGATTCACAAATCTAAAAAGTGTTGGACAAAAACTGTACCGCCAAACTGACTCATATCCAAAAATACTTTTTGACCCGTTTACCAGCCCATCCCATTTTACAACCTCTACCAAAGCCAATGAAGGGCTTTGTATGTTTTTGTGTTTCTTGGTGCAAGTTTTCAACTTTGGACTTCTTGACACAGATTTATCAGAATGAAGAAGATAAGATTGAGTTTTCAGGTCCTTGTTAACTCAGTCCCATCAAATCAACGAACTTCTAGAGAGGCATGAACGCCAGATTCGCCAAGCGGCTCGAAGATCATGGTTACAAAAAGGTAAAAAATCAAAAAACTTTGAAATATATCAGCAATAAACAGTTCATTGCAGCTATAAATCTTGGAAATCTTTTTCCTTGCAGGTCGGAAGAACGGCTGGTGAACTGAAAATGTTTCTTAAATCCTATAATATAAAGTTCATGGATTCTTGAAAAACCTGACCCATTTAAGAACCCTCCTGACAGATTAACAGACTAAAATCGCTGGCTCGTGATCACACGAATTTAACGAATTTGATGGTCCTAAAGCGGTTTGATCATCACCTTCCTCACTTTTCGACCTCCATTGATTAGTTAGCGTAACTTTAGAGTTTAATATCTTCTTTCCTATAAAACACAGGCGATTGAATATGAATGTATAGCTACAGAAAGTTCACATGGATATTTTGGTTTTGAATATATACAACAGTCTGTTCCACTGTTTTCTTATGCAATTCAAGGACAATGATTTATGCACCACTAAAAATGTTCATATACAGTTTAAATGACATGTACAACACCAAAATTGTCTTTCTATTAATCTGATTTTGGTTTCAAATTGCGGTTTCTAGTTTTGGAATGTTTGGTTATTATATTTTAATTGCCTATTGTCACCTACTAGGGAAATGCCCAAGGGGTCTGCCTTTGAACTTGTTACATAAGCAGTAATTTCATAGACAATATATAAAATAATAACCAAAGCGTTTGTGGCTTAGCAGTACCAAGGTATGTCAGAAATATGTCTTGCACCAAGTGATTGAAGGTTACCGTCCCATGGAGTCAAGTGTGTAGATTTAGGAGTAGTATTAAATGGCGTGAGATCAGCAGGATTGTTCAAACGTATATCCAAAGTTTTATGTAATGCATTCGGTAGATTGCTGTGTTGATCGGAAACCTGTCAGGACATTCGGAAGATCTCATGGTGGCACATGATGAGGTTAAAGAAAGGGAGTGATGGATGAATTGCTATTGTTGAAGAATTCACTAGATGGCATTGGCTTCATTTTAGGGGCTTCACTTATGATGAAAGCCATTACATTACTTCTAAATATCATTTTTTCCGGAAGGATTATCTGAAGTAATGTTAATGGGTCCTAATATGGCTTGTTAAGCTCACTTGATTAAGTAACGATTCAAACTACGACATGTAAACATACATACACATGCCATATGCATTCAATTCTAACCTTATGATTATAATTATCACTAATCGTATTATAGTAGTCATAAAACATCTCTAAGCTCACTTTAAAGACACTTATATGACATTAAAGAAAATAAATCATATACTTGAAATAGTAATGACTATTCAATTATATGGTCTAGTTTCTTTACGAGACATTAGGCTAGTAAATTTATACAATGTTTTCTAACCCGATCGTTCATCAAACCGACTATGTGATTGGTTTATTAGTGAACCAGAATCAAGAATGGATGAATTATATATTTGAGTAGCAACCGTCTCATTTAGCGCTCAAAACATGGACACCAACTTTATAATCTTTAAATAACACTATTCAATTATATGGTCTAGTTTCTTTACGAGACATTAGGCTAGTAAATTTATACAATGTTTTCATAACCCGATCGTTCATCAAACCGACTATGTGATTGGTTTATTAGTGAACCAGAATCAAGAATTGGATGAATTATATATTTGAGTAGCAACCGTCTAATTTAGCGCTCAAAACATGGACGCCAACTTTATAATCTTTAAATAACAATCTTTTGTTTCATTTTTAAATATTAGCCCGTATAGCTAGACTCGTAGAATTAACGGTTTACAACCAATCGGTTTAATAGCATTGCAATTCTAAGTATTACTTTAATTGTGAAAATATCTAGATTTTCCAAGGTGTTTAACCAAATGATTGAATCAACACTTACATTGATTTCTACGAGTGGCATGTTATAGGTATACTAATACCTTCACATTCTCTCTCTCTTCTATACATACATATATATATAGAGAGAGATAGAGAGATGTGGGTGTTCATATAACAAGTTTGGGTACATATAACCCAAGCCTTTCTACAATAGTAAGTTTTGTGTGCGTGTGTGTGTGGGGGGGGGGGGGGGGGGGGGAAGGATCGTTACAAGTCACTTAACACAATGATTCTCTCTTAAACTCACTTGGTTTAACTCAAACGATGAAGCAGAATCTTCTAAGAGTTGATAGTAATATACTAAGTAAACAAGACACAAGAATAAGTTTTCAAGATACTTTTATATATTAATTCTCAACACAAAGATTATAAGACTTTTACAAGCATACTTTAATTAGCTTACAATAAGAACTATATATACTACTATCTACAGCCGGTAATATTTGGAAAACCAGCTGGAAAATACAACTAGACAAAATACTACAGATGCTAGAAGTATGTAAACTAAGATGAAGTATTATCCTAGTATTAGGTAGTCATGACAAGCCCATGACTTGCCTTTTGTGACCAACTAAGGTTGGTAACTGTACTAATCTATGATGGATGAGCAGTGGATATGTAAGGTCAAACATAACCGCATGGAGAGGTTCCATGCAGTCTGTCAGTGTAGCAGTTGACTGACAGACACCTTACTTTATCCACCTTTCACAGTTTTTACTTCCGAAGGTAAGTAAATTTCCGAAGACATAAAGTCTTCCGAAAGTACTTTGGCTTCGGAAGGAATAATTCCTTCGAATCAGATGCTTCTAGTCTTCATCTTCTTTATACTTCGGAAGAGTAAACTTAGTCTCGGAAGACTAAGTTCTCTTCGGAAGTTCTCTACTCTTGGCTTCGGAAAATGGTGGACTTGTCTTCGGAAATGTAGTTTTGTCTTCGGAAGTCCTTCATACATTATACCAAAATCAAGTTTAAGTGTTTATTTTGGTTGCACCAGCCTTATCAGACCCAACAAACTCCCCCTAGGCTGATGCTACCAAAACATTCATTTATCCTTCTTCTTTAGAGTTTCCCTCACCAATGCCAGAAAGTCTGCACTCTTTTCTTTGTTTTCTTCTATGGCAATGGTGAGTATTTATTAAGTTCTTCCTTAGATAACAGATCAAGTCTGTTACTTTGGACAACATGAATCCGGTGGTAATCCCCTCTATAAAGAGTTAGTTGATGGGTGTTGGAGTCATATACCCATCTAACTATAGGCTCAAAGGCTGGTCCTTTGTAAGGCCCCCTTCCCGGAGACCTCACAGTTGGACAATCATCGTATTATTACATAAAACATTACATAATTCATCCAATACGCAGCGGAAGTTCATTTAACAGAAGCCATTCATTATTATTAATCATTACTGTTGTTAAGCAGTACAATGGGGTTTGAGTTACAAAAGATTGTTTAATTGCATTACAAAACAACAATATTATAAGTAGTGAATGGATATTAGTCTTGTCCCGTCGAGTAGCTTTACCCTCATGCCATCCTCAACAATATTTACCTGCCAACTGAAAATGTATAAAAGTCAGCGTTGCTGAGTGCGTTCTAGTTTTAAAAGTATTAAAATACCTTATATAATCTATAGATGAAAACTCTCTTTCATTAAAATACTTTCTTTACTTTCGTACGTGAGCACACATTATATATACATCAAGGTCATACTTTCTTTCTTTCTTTACTGTACGCATTCGTTCATTTCATACTTTTATCATTATATTTCACTTTCTTATGGACCAATGTGCAATACCCCGAACATTGTGCACGAAGCTGATGTTGGGCTTGTGGTCTACAAATAGACCACAAACACTGTGCAGTAAGCTGACCCAATCACCTAGGGTATGCTATGGGTCCCTGTCAGTCTCAATGACTAACCCTGTGTGCATCCTTCGGGGCAGCTAACCCGCATCACAGTTGAGCTAACAACAACATGGTCGTGCACCTCCTATTCATTTGCTTGCAAGGCTTGCATTCTTTCATTTATGTTCCACTTTTTATTATCTTAATCTTTCACTTTATTAGTGATAATACTTCACATATACGTTCCTAAACACACCATGTAAAGTCACACAATAATAATTATTATGGAACATAAGAACAACTTATAATTATGCACAATATTAACAATTAAAACCCTAAAACCATACTAGGGCCAAACCCTAATCATTCTGTTTTCCTCAAAATTTTAGAAAATAAACTAAGTGTTGGGCGTATGAGCACTATGCAGGCGCATGGGCCCTGCTTAGGCGCTTCTCAACTATGCGTGCGCATGAGCCCGTACTTAACCATTTCAACACTTAGGCGCATGAGCCTTTGGGCGCATGGGAACTATTTGGGCGCTTCACTCTACACTTAGTCATTTCAGCCAAAAGTTCAGGCGCATGAATGTTACACCCCACCCGTGACTCGGGTGGACGTGCACACTTGATACAACTTACAACAAAGCAAACTGAGTTTTCATTTCAAACTTATAACGTTCTGAGTACAATACATTATTTAATTACAATATCAAACAACTATAAACTTCTACAGCTCCAGATTTCACTGCCTCGTCATTATTCCTAGAGTAGTCTCACTGATTACCTGTGATACATATACTCAAAAAGACGTAAGCTAATGCTGGTGAGCTCATGCTATACAGTTTATAAAATTAACTTTGACATGCGTACAATACGGGTTGTGATATTTAGGTCCATAGGCACAACGCCTTCCCTGGTTTTACCACAACCACCGGCGACGGGCTTGTCATACCCTCCCGGCCGTCAAATAGGTATGAGCATGTGCCTGATGCATACGAGGAATCCTATCCTCTTTTCAGCCAGTTTGACACATCTCACTAAATATATCAGGATCCTGTATACCCCTACCGACCCGTGCATATATGTAAGCATTATAATTATTACCAGTACAGACAGAACGAGTATATTATCATAGTTTTGAAAACAGACATGATAACTCACCTATTTAATAGTTGCTGAACAGTTGATAATCAATTCCTAGTACGATCTGGTGATATCTCAAGGTCCTGATACAGTTTAAGTAATCCTAGGTTAGGCGATGGTACAATTAACTAGTCATTGTCATGGTTGGATATTAGCTAGCGCTACCTTGTTTAAGCATGGGTGATCAGTCCATGCCTAACTAAGGCTAGGCTACCTAAAACCCAATCCTAACAATAACCCTAACATCTAAAACATAAAACTATACTAATACTAATCCTAATAATAATACTAAAATAAATAGTAATTAATTGACATAAACTTAAACAATAACATACCTTAAACCTATCTAAATACAACCCTACTCGCGCTCCTACCCGAGCTCCAAAAACGACTAATAACAATACCCAATGAGGTATCGATTACTCAGGATTCTCTTTAGATTAGAGCGTTCTCAAGAAAACTTATATCTAAATACAACCCTAAGGTCTCTATTTATAAGCAAGCAGGAACACAGGTGAAAGACTTAAGCTGGCGATGTGGGAGGCAAACTTGACGTGCCTGCCTGCTAGCTTAATTATTTTTTAATAATATTATTATTATATCATTATAATTAATTCAGCTGCTTACTTCGTTTTTTCTTATAACTTTTTAAGTATAATGTCTTATAAAACTTCAAATATGCCGTTGAGACATGCTTATTTTTCTCTACGAGTCGACCTAAGTTTCGTTAAAAACGGAGTAAGATTGAAATTAAATATTTTGTTATTATTTAACGCTTTCTTAAAATAGAAAAATCTTGACGTCACATGCCATCATCCAAATAGTCGTCTTACTCATGTGACAATATATATAAAAGAAAGATTTTCATATTTCGTACATGTAATACTATTATATTAACGTTTGGGGTATTACAATGAACTACTGTTCAGGCGTATGAACTTACACTTAGATTTTCTAAGGCATAATCTGGGCGCATGGGGTACTGTTTGGGCGGATGAACCCTATTTGGGCGGATGAACCCTATTTGGGCGGATGAACCCTATTTGGGCGCATGACCCTACTTAGAACTTTTCTAAGTCAATTTTAGGTGCATGGGCTTTATTTAGGAGCATAACCAACCTGTTGAACCTATTCCTAACATATTTTAGTCCCAATCATCATATCATCTTATTCTAAGGTTATTACAACCTTTCTAAGCATAAACATCACATTTCGACCCTAAAACATCATCATAATAGCATAAAACATACGGGTACACATGCATAACAATTATAAAATATTTTAATACATTTCCAGCCCTAAAACATTTTAAAACATGAAAAAGACGGGGTCTAGAACTCACCTGATGTATCAAACAAGCACAACTCCTCCAAACTTGTTTGTTCATGAGTTTAAACCCTTAAACAAATTAAGAACACACAACCAAACACCAAGAGCACTTAACAATCGGTTTCTAAGGGTAAAACCACTAAGAAAACCGAACCAATTACACATAAAAACACTTACTTAGATCGAAAATCCCTTCTTCTTCTTCTTGAAACCGAGAGAGAAAACTTCTGTTTTTCTTTCTTTCTCTCTAGCCGAAAAATGGCAGTTGTAGGGAAAGCATGGGCGGCCATCCTACAAAAAGTGAACTTTTTGTCCTTTGTGTACTATTTACACAACACCCCCCTTGACTTTTGGTCTCTTTTTATTTCTGTTTGATATTTTTCCTTTCTATTGATTTTTGACAAATTTTAGGGTGGTACAAGTCTTCCCCCTTAAGGAGGTTTCATCCCCGAAACTTGTCACTCTTCGAATAACTGTGGGTAATGTTGTCTCATATCTTCTTCAGTCTCCCACGTAGACTCAGAACCCTTCCCGTGCTTCCACTATACTTGCACCAATGGAACCACTTTATCCCTCAACCTCCTTTCTTTTCGATCAATGATCGCCACTGGTTGCTGCACATAGTTAAGCCGTTCATCCACTTCGATATCATTTAGTGGTACAATCATATCTCCATTAGCTAAGCACTTTCTCAGATGAGATACATGGAATGTCGGATGAATCCCATTTAACTCATCAGGCAATTCTAATCGATAGGAAGCCTCACCAACTCGTGCGATGATTCGGAAAGGCCTTATATATCTCGGGCTTAGCTTGCCCCTCTTCCAAAATCGAATAATTCCTTTCCAAGGTAAGACCTTCAACATAACTCGGTCGCCCACCTTGAATTCGATCGGTCTACGCCTCTTATCGGTGTATGACTTCTATCGATCCTTCACCTCTTTCATGAAGGATTTGATCCTTTCTAACTTCTCAGTGGTAGCCTCGATCACGTCAAGGCCTCCCAACTCTTTCTGTCCAATATCACCCCAACATACGGGTGTTCTACACCTTCTACCGTATAACATCTCGTAAGGTGGCATGCCGATGCTGGCATGATAACTGTTATTATACGAGAACTCTGCTAACGGTAGTTGATCGTCCCAACTTCCTCCAAAATCGATCACGCATGCTCTAAGCATATCCTTGAGTGTCTGGATCATTCTCTCAGATTGGCCATCTGTCTGAGGATTATAGACCATGCTAATATGTAGCGTCATCCCCATCGCATCATGGAATCTCTTCTAAAACTTGGATGTAAACCGAGTGTCACGATTAGAAATGATAGACACCGACATACCATGACGAGCTACTATCTCCTTGATGAACAAATCCACCAATCTCTTGGATGAATACGTCTCGCGGTTCGGTAGGAAGTGAGCACTCTTTGTCAGTCGATCAACAATCACCCATATCGTATCGTGTCACACCCCAACCTTGATGGCGGAATCGTCGAGATGTGAGAGTTAAGATTGTTCACAGCCACATAACGCTATATTTAAATGTAAATGTTAAATTATAAGATTCAAAAGGCATTACAAACATAGGTCTCAAACATGAAATAATTCCAAAGAATACAAGACATAACATAATCATTTTATTCATTTAGCTAGGTCCAAATCCTAGTTTATTGCAAGCTTCAAATGATGACTTCAAATGCAGGTATTTCCTGAAATATGTTAAAATAACGGGTCAACTATAAAGTTGGTGAGTTTCCAAGGGTTTCACATACATAATATCCCATGGGTTTCAAGTAGCAATTCATGTCATAGGTTATGAGTTAGCAAGTTTATAGAACACATATAATACAATCAAACCTCGACTAGATTACAAGTTTATATGATTGGCTAAGTGTACTTGGTTCCCATGATGAACAAGCATACGTCATCAGGAGTCGGCAATACATCGACTTTAACACCAAATAGGCTTGTCAGGCCCAAAGATGTAAGACGTCGCCAGGCTAGCAATAGTTAATGATTGTAAACAATATATGTATCTCATATAAGACTTACAATAACACAAATAACCATGACAAAATAAAAGTATGAATTGCATGTGCTTTTATAAGATTTAAACGTTTATAACTGTATGTGAATAATGTAATATATTTCACCCCAAAACGGTGTGAAATAGCATAAAAAGGGGCAAGGAAAACTCACATGATCAATAAATATATAATTGATGACTAATAAGAAAATCATAGTCGACGTTCCAACGCAAATCGTCACAAGGCACCTAAATATATATATTTACAAGATTTAAGTTTAATAATAAGTTTAACGAATTAATTAGTACAAGAGTTCAATTTGGGTATTTGGGCATTCTTATAAGTACTTTAAATACAAAAATATATTTATATGTCTAAATATAGAGAAATGTGAAATTGAATCGTTTATAATAATTAATAAAGTTTAAATATAATATTTGAGTACTTATTTGAAATTCATAATTTAAACAATATTAAGTAAAATAAAACGTTTAGACCAATAATAATTTTTAATTATTATTTACAATCCATTTTATAAAAAAAAAATATTCCAAAAACAATCTTTGTTAAATGTTTTATTAAAAAGATATATATTTATTTAAACATAGAAAATTACAGAAAATTTAAACTTAGAAAAATTATAGAAAATATTTGGCGTCCTTTAAAAATATTTAAAGTTTATAAAAATAATTTTTATATTTATTAAAAAATTCTATAATTTATTTAAGGCTAAAAAAACCTTCAAAAAATTAGGTGTTGGAGCCCGGGTTCGAACCCGAGACTTCACAATGGTGGGGCAGTGACTTAACCAGTGAACCAGGCTCTCAACCACGGTTAAATTGGGTTTTAAAACCTTAAATCATAAACCAAAAGCAAACCCCCAATCCCTTATGAACCCTAATTCAACAATCCCAAAACTAAACTTTGATTTGATTATGTAAGAGCCTGTAATCATGGGGCTTTTGTTCCCCATGGAGAGACGAGTATAATGATGTGTTTTAGTCACCTGTTCTCGAACGAAAAGGATGAACTCCGGTTGATGCAACGTTCGAGATGAAGAGAGGGTAGATGATGATGTTTCAGTGCTTTTTAGTTGAAATTGAGAATTGTAATAGCTTAGGAACAGAATAGTGATAGTTCAGGTTTGTTTAATTGAGTTAATATTTAGTTTAATTACACGAACAGTCCGTAGCTCGACGGTCGACGGTTACTAACCCAAATCGACACCCATATTCGGCATTAAATCAGAATTAAAGAGTGCTTTAAGTTCAAAACGTATTCTAGAAATGTTTGGGACCGTTTTTGGATCAAAAAAATCGAGTTAAAATGCGTTTTTGATGGTGGCCGGAGCCGCGGCCGGCGGTTGGCTGGAAAATCGGGAGGGGGGTTGGGTTTGGTTTGAGTTTTAATTATATTTACACCTTTGGTCCCTGTGGTTTATATTTTGATATTTTATGCTAAAAACTTCAATTTTAAGTTTTTAAATTGACAACTAAGCCCCCTTTATTAACTTTAAGTTCAACTTTAAATTAACTTGTTAACCTTTATAACTTGTCGTTTATATAACTATTATTTATTATTATTATTATTATTATTATTATTATATTGTTATTACTACTTATTATTGTTGTTATTATTTATTTTAATTTATTTATTATTACAATTATTATTACTATTATTATTGTTATTAGTAATATTATTATCATTTATTGCCATGCTCAATTATTAATTAAATTATTTACATCTAAATAATAAAAGAGATTAAAGACAAACTATTAAATAAGCATAAGCAAGCCCTTAAAGTTTCATAAAAGGCATAAATAGACCTTGAAAGAACTTAACAAAGTTAACTTTTAGTTAACAAAATTACAGGATGTTACAGTCTCCCAAACTTTTAAGAATTTTGTCCCGAAATTAAGAATGAAACTTAAACGAACAGGAGACTTATGATGAAAGATAAGTGTACTAATGAACAGTGATTGGTGTTTGATTACAGGAGAAATACGAAAGTTATCGGCAAATTAAATCTTTAGGATTTGACACATGAAAAGTTGAAAAACGATAATGAGTTCCTGAGGTATATTAGACTTTAAGGGATAAATTGATGATAAACTTTATCGATATATCCGCATTGAGATGAAGGTAATAACGAGTCCCGTAAGTCACAATCATGATAGATGTTTAGAGGTTTTCAAGATGAAGAGTTCAAAGGTGGTCCAAGGAATGACACAAATATAGGAATTGCATTGATTAACAAAGATAGCGTTCACGGTTCGATTAAAATTTGGACAATTCAGGATTTTCCCGATAAAGACAATCACAAATAGCTTTCCAAGTACGGCTTGCATACGAGGTTCATCAAACCCATGAACACAGTCGAATATTTGTATGACTAGAAAGACATGAACCTAGATTGATAATGATTTTATTTGGTGAGAAAGATAGTTTTTAGAAGTGCTATCATCGTGCAATTAGGTTTTGATGATACCCAGAATGAAGGTCGTTAAGTAAGAATTAAAAGGTTCCATGAAGCTAGATCAAACGTCGGGTGGAAACATAAAAGCGTGAGAGAAGAAATCGAATTAAATGTTCCAGACTTAACGGCGCGAGAAGAGAAATCGATTTAAAAAAAATGTTCCAGGATTGGAACTAAGATTTCCCTAAGGTGACAAAGACCTCTTTTGGGTTCAGGAATCATGTTTTAGCTTGTCTGGTTGGAACACTATCGTCGATAAATCAGATAACAACGTTCACCCTTAAAGTTATTACATGTTTCTTGTCAATTGAAGTCTTAAAACCTTGGTAAGTTTGAGATCAAGGAATGGGAATAGTCACGAAGATGTGGTTATCACTCCTAGCTTGGTGATGTATTTCCCAGAGTATGACTCTTAACTACCAAGCGAGAGCTTGACCCTA
The DNA here is from genome assembly GCA_024085815.1 of Flaveria linearis. Lineage (NCBI taxonomy): Eukaryota > Viridiplantae > Streptophyta > Magnoliopsida > Asterales > Asteraceae > Flaveria > Flaveria linearis. The sequence continues at coordinate 19,524,171 of CM044017.1, read as the reverse complement.
ACTCATTGTTAAGGATCCACGAGAATAAAATGAGGTAACTTACCATTAAGGTAAGGATAATCACTCCTAACTTAGTGGTGAAGTTTTATAGAAACAAAATATAGCAACATGAAAGGCTTCATCCAAGTACAGAATTCATTCCTACTTTGATGAGGTCATTTCATTTGAGGAAAATACCATCCATAAAATTTTTAAACGGGTAAAATTATCATCAAGGTATGGATTTCTCGCCTATCTTGATGATTGAATTTCATAATAACAAGAAGACAATCGAAAATCGACACTAAAGTACGGGATTCAATCCTATTTTGGTGATGTCATTTCATTCGTGAAATACGAGTTCCAAAGGGAAATGATTGAAATCTGTCCTCAAAACAAGGAAACCACCCCAATTCAAAGAACGAGATTTCATAAAACACACAATAGAAAAGTTGAAAACCATCATCGAGGTACGAAATTCACTTCTATTTTAAGGTGGTACTTCCATTGGTGAAATACGAACTTCACAAGAATAAGAAGAAGAAATGGTCATCAAGGTAAGGAATTCACTCCTGTCTTGATGATGCAATTTCATAAGAACAATAATGACGAATGGAAAATCATCACCAAAGTAAGAGAGTCACCCCTGTTTGATGAGATAGATTCATGTAGGAGATACGAGTGTCCTTAGTCATAAGTTGACTTGCGGACTCTTGCATTGCCTACGATGCAAAACGGTTATTTTATTTTACAAAGCTTGACTTTGCAAACAAAGAGAATATCAACTAGAAATTTAGGAATTTCAAATTACATTGATGTAACATTTACAGGAATAGAAAATCACGCTTGCTAGGATTAAGGTTAAAGTTTAGGATAACAGAGTCAATGTTATAGGTTCTCAAATCTTGAATGGTTTAAATCAGGAAAACAAGATCAATGACAAAAATGATTTAATACAGCAATGAGATGTAAACGTTCGGTTTGCAAATAAAGGGAATATGTTGACTTCTCAAAGTGTAAGTCAACCACAACTTTATTGAAACCACGCGCACCTATAAGCGAACACTCATCTCATGGTTCCAAGTCAGGTAAACGGAATCCAACTGTCGAATCAGATTTATGTGTATACCTTGCCTAGACAAGATATCCCAAGATGCGGTATTCCACTTTCGGCATTGCATGATTTCAGTTATGGGACACACTTTAAGGACATTTGAGAACTCTAAGTAATAATTTTAAGTTTGAAAACCATTCGGTTTAGACGACCAATATCTTTGGATTTATTAAGATCCATGTACATGTTGGTCAAGGTATAAAGATAGTTACATAAGGCGCACAACGTATAACGATGTTTAATCGTAGGAATTAAGGAGTATAACGAGTTCAATATTAACGGGAACATTACATAAGATAGGAATGAGAAGATATTAGAGTTTTGATGATAAACCAGTCCAAGGAATCAAAGATTTTTGATATTTTAAATATAAACGGATGGTTTCATTTGGTATCGCATTACCATTTGGAATCGTTGATACATCAAGGTAAATTGACCCACTTGCCTTAGAAACTTGTTTATGTTGACCATAGTTTATCACTCATCCCAGAAATCCTCAGGTAAGCATAACTGGTCTCGCAATGAGATTATACGATATGCTTGCCTTAGCCGAAGGCCTTTTGCCAGGAAATCCAGAATATAGGTGTCTATGTGTCACACAAATTTCTTAGGTTCATGAGATCAAAACCTTGATGAGATTTTCATAGATTAGACATAGAGTCTAAGGAATTAAACCCACGATAAATAGTGTAGATTCCACACGTTGTCGAGAGTAAGTTTAGAGAGTTTTATTTGTCGGGGAGAGTCAAAGTGTTAAAGATAAGTTTAGGGAGACAAGTAACCAAGTTTATATAATTATAAGGCACACTTATGCTAAGGCATCAAGTTGCACATAAGAAGGCATAGCATTATGTAGCATGCAAACTATATATGTATCTACAAGTATATAAATATTATCCTATAAGGTTCATGCATAAGCTATAGTCTAGGTCACCATTTCTAATAACCTAAATCGCTATAGTTATGGGCTCTGATACCAATCTGTCACACCCCAACCTTGACGGCGGAATCGCCGAGATGTGAGGGTTAAGATTGTTCACAGCCACATAACGCTATATTTAAATGTAAATATTAAAATTATAAGATTCAAAAGGCATTACAAACATAGGTCTCAAACATGAAATAATTCCAAACAATACAAGACATAACATAATCATTTTATTCATTTAGCTAGGTCCAATCCTAGTTTATTGCAAGCTTCAAATGATGACTTCAAATGCAGGTATTTCCTGAAACATGTTAAAAATAACGGGTCAACTATAAAGTTGGTGAGTTTCCAAGGGTTTCACATACATAATATCCCATGGGTTTCAAGTAGCAATTCATGTCATAGGTTATGAGTTAGCAAGTTTATAGAACACATATAGTACAATCAAACCTCGACTAGATTACAAGTTTATATGATTGGTTAAGTGTACTTGGTTCCCATGATGAACAAGCATACGTCATCAGGAGTCGGCAATACATCGACTTTAGCACCAAATAGGCTTGTCAGGCCTAAAGATCTAAGACGTCGCCAGGCTAGCAATAGTTAATGATTGTAAACAATATATGTATCTCATATAAGACTTACAATAACACAAATAACCATGACAAAATAAAAGTATGAATTGCATATGTTTTTATAAGATTTAAACGTTTAAGTGTATGTTGAATAATGTAACATATTTCACCCCAAAACGGTGTGAAATAGCATAAAAAGGGACAAGGAAAACTCACGTGATCAATAAATATATAATTGATGACTAATAAGAAAATCATAATCGTCACAAGGCACCTAAATATATATATTTACAAGATTTAAGTTTAATAATAAGTTTAACGAATTAACGAGTACAAGAGTTCAATTTGGGTATTTGGGCATTCTTATAAGTACTTTAAATACAAAAATATATTTATATGTCTAAATATAGAGAAATGTGAAATTGAATCGTTTATAATAATTAATAAAGTTTAAATATAATATTTGAGTACTTATTTGAAATTCATAATTTAAACAATATAAGTAAAATAAAACGTTTAGACCAATAATAATTTTTAATTATTATTTACAATCCATTTTATAAAAAAAAATATTCCAAAACAATCTTTGTTAAAATTTTTATTAAAAAGGTATATATTTATTTAAACTTAGAAAAATTACAGAAAATATTTGGTGTCCTTTAAAAATATTTAAAGTTTATAAAAATAATTTTTATATTTATTAAAAAAATTCTGTAATTTATTTAAGGCTAAAAAAAACCTTCAAAAAATTAGGTGTTGGAGCCCGGGTTCGAACCCGAGACTTCACAATGGTGGGGCAGTGACTTAACCAGTGAACCAGGCTCTTAGCCGCGGTTAAATTGGGTTTTAAAACCTTAAATCATAAACCAAAAGCAAACCCCCAATCCCTTATGAACCCTAATTCAACAATCCCAAAATTAAACTTGATTTGATTATGTAAGAGCCTGTAATCATGGGGCTTTTGTTCCCTGTTCTCGAACAAAAAGGATGAACTCCGGTTGATGCAACGTTCGCGATGAAGAGAGGGTAGATGATGATGTTTCAGTGCTTTTTAGTTGAAATTGAGAATTGTAATAGCTTAGGAACAGAATAGTGATAGTTCAGGTTCGTTTAATTGAGTTAATATTTAGTTTAATTACACGAATGGTTCGTAGCTCGACGGTTGACGGTTACTAACCAAATCGACACCCATATTCGGCATTAAACCCGAATTAAAGAGTGCTTTAAGTTCAAAACGTATTCTAGAAATGTTTGGGACCGTTTTTGGATCAAAAAAATCGAGTTAAAATGCATTTTTGATGGTGGCCGGAGCCGCGGCCGGCGGTGGCCGACGGTGGCCGGAAAATCGGGAGGGGGTTGGGTTTGGTTTGAGTTTTAATTATATTTACACCTTTGGTCCCTGTGGTTATATTTTGATATTTTATGCTAAAAACTTCAATTTTAAGTTTTTTAAATTGACAACTAAGCCCTCTTTATTAACTTTAAGTTCAACTTTAAATTAACTTGTCAACCTTTAAACTTGTCGTTTATATAATATTATTTATTATTATTATTATTATTATTATTATTATTTTTAGTATTAATGTTATTATTATTATTTATTATTGTTGTTATTATTTATTTTAATTTATTTTTATTATTACAACTATTATTACTATTATTATTGTTATTAGTATATTATTATCATTTATTGCCATGCTCAAGTTATTAATTAAGTTATTTACATCTAAATAATAAAAGAGATTAAAGGCAAACTATTAAATAAGCATAAGCAAGCCCTCAAAGTTTCATAAAAGGCATAAATAGACCTTGAAAGAACTTAACAAAGTTAACTTTTAGTTAACAAAATTACAGGATGTTACATATAGCATCCCTCGCCATGCGGGGTAATTTCGTAGTGAAGTCCATGGTGATGTGCTCCCACTTCCATTCGTGTATATCCAATGGTTGGATCTTCTCATATGGTTTCTGATGTTCCACCTTCACTTGCAAACAAGTAAGCACTTGCTCACGTACTCTACTAAATCACGCTTCATTCCGGCCACCAATAATCATTCTTCATATCCTGATACATCTTCATGGAACCCGGATGAATCGAGTATCGAGCCTTATGAGCTTCATCCATGATCCGCCCTCGCAGGTCTCCATAATGAGAGATCCACATTCGTCCATTTCGGGTTCTCACCCCGTGGGTATTTTCCCCCAACTCCGAGACAAGACCTCTCATTCTTTCAGAGTTAAGGCGATCTTCTTTCAGCGCCTCATCTAGAAATTCTTTTACTTGGTTCATCACGTCCGAGGTCATCACTAACTGATACACCTTCATTCGAATCGGCTCGGGTCTTTCTTTTCGATTCAGGGCATCGGCCATAACGTTGGCCTTACCGGGTGATAATGGATCTCATAATCATAATCCTTGATAAGCTCTAACCTTCTCCTCTGTCTCATGTTGAGATCCTTTTATTCGAAGAAGTACTTCAAGCTCTTGTGGTCCGTGAAGATGGTGCACTTCGTCCCGTATAAGTGGTGCCTACAAATCTTTAACGCGAAGACCACGGCCGCTAGCTCCAAATCATGGGTAGGGTAGTTGACTTCATGGGTTTTCAGTTGTCGGGATACGTATGCTATTACCCTTCCCTGTTGCATTAATACGCAACCTAGTCCCGGATAAGAAGCATCTGAATAGACCACTAAGTCTTCATTCCCTTCAGGTAATGTTAAAACAAGAGCTTGAGTCAATCTCGTCTTCAACTCTTTAAAAGCACACTCCTGTTCCCAACCCGACACAAATTTCACATCCTTGTGAGTCAATTTGGTCAAAGGTGAGGCTATCTTGAAAAAGTCCTGAAGGAATCTCCTGTAATATGCTGCCAAACCCAAGAAACTAAGGATCTCAGATGGCGGGAGACTTCCATTGCATCACCACCTCAACCTTTGCCGGGTCTACCATAATTCCTTCAGCATTCACCACGTGACCTAGAAATTGGACATCGTGCAACCAAAAAGCACACTTAGAGAATTTAGCATATAACTTCTCTCTTCTAAGCGTCTCTAACACCTCGCGTATATGGCCGGCATGTTCTTCCTCACTTCTCAAATAAATCAGGATATCATCAATAAACACAATCACTATTTAGCTAACATTGGTCGACACACTCGGTTCATTAAATCTATAAAGGCAGCTGACGCATTGGTCAAACCAAAAGACATAACGAGAAACTCGTAGTGTCCATAACACGTATGAAAGGCTGTCTTAGGATATCTTGCTCCTTTGCCTTCAAATGGTGGTAACCAGATCGAAGACCAATTTTCGAGAACCAACTTGCACCTTGCAGCTGATCAAACAAGTCGTCAATCCTCGGTAACGGATACCGATTCTTTACCGTCAACTTGTTTAACTCTCGGTAGTCTATACACATCCTCATACTACCGTCCTTCTTCTTCACAAATAATACCGGAGCACCCCATGGAGAGATACTCGGTCGGATGAACCCTTTATCCATCAGCTCCTGCAGTTGAGTCATTAGCTCTTTCATCTCAATAGGAGCTAATCGATACGATGCTTTGGCAACAGTTTGAGCACCGGGTATCAGATCAATCTGAAACTCAATCTCACGATCCAGTGGCATAACTGGTAAGTCTTCTGGAAACACGTCTGGGAAATCGCACACCACTGGTAGTCAGACAGTTGTGGTACCGACGCGTCCACATCCTTTACGTAGGCTAGGTAGGCACTACATCTATTTCTAATGTACTTCCCCGCCACCGCCATCGAAATCATTTTCGGAACCGTAGTAACAAGATTGATGTAAACTGTCACCGTGCTTCCATCAGACGCAATTAGTCGAATCGTCTTCTTGTGACACATGATGTTCACCTCATAGGTTGCTAACCAGTCCATCCCTAGTACTACATCGAATCCACTTAGGGGCATCACATGTAAATTGACAGAAAACCTATGACCTTCTAGTTCTACGGCACATTCCTTTATCATATCAGTAATTCTAGTAGACTTACCAATACCAGTTTCTACATCGAATGGCTCATCAATACTCCTACTAATAACAGACAATTTAGCATAAAAAATAGTAGAGATGAAACTCCTACTGGCACCAGAATCAAATAATACAGAGGCACAAGCTTGGTTTACTAGAAACATACCTAACACGACACATGGGTCCACTCTGGCTTCCTCTCTGGTCATCGTAAAGGCTCTAGCACTCGTACTCTTTCCTCCTTCTTCAGCCTTCTTTTTCGCCCCAGAGCTTTCTACCCTCGGCTTCTTGCAGTCCTTACTCACGTGGCCCTCCTCGCTACAGCTATAACACCTCGGCACCCTACAGCCTCTAGCAATGTGACCAGGCTTGCCACACTTGAAGCATACATTCAACCCAAACCTACACTCACTGGTATGCTCCCTTCCACATTTACCGCACTTCCTCAGTCCTGAACTTGATGACACCCTATGATCATCCACCTTCATATTTTTATTGTTTGGAGAGAATTCACCACGTCCAAACCTCTTCCCATTCCAGTTCTTATCACCACCACTCGTCTTCTTCACTTCCACTACTATCTCCTCCCGCTTATCGTACAACCTACCTGCCAGGTCTACCACTGATCGAAAGGTACCCGGTAGAGCATTGATCAAGTGCCTGCGATGTCAGTCGGTGTCACACCCAACCTTAACGGCGGAAACGTCGAGATATGAGGGTTAAGATTGTTCATGCCATACAACGATTATTAAAAGTGTCATTATTATTAAACAACATTATTCATGACATACATTTTGAAATAACATAAGTCTTACACAATTAATAAAACATAGGAAATTTGACATAAAAATAATAATTGCCTTTTGATTATTAATCTAGGTTCAACCCTAGATTGCAACAAGTCTTCAAAACAAGCTAGGCGTTACCATTTCCTGAAACATGTTAAAATAAAAGGTCAACATAACGTTGGAGAGTTTTCCATAGTTTTCATACATAATTATATATAAAAGATGACAATTCATGTCATAAGTTAGCGAATAAAGTATCTAGGGATGTATGAACAGATGTAACAATCAAACCTTGACAGATTACAAGATTACAAGATTACAAGATTACAAGATTAAACAATTAGCTAAGTGTACTTGGATTAACCAAGTAGGTTTGTCAGGCCTATAGATCTATGACGTCGCCAGGCTAGCAATAGTTAATGATTGTACATATAATAGTTATCACATGGTAATTACTAAAGTTCAACTAACCACGACAAACAAGATGAATTGCCTAAGTGTTTACAAGATACAAACGGGTTTACAAGTGCATTTATCATAAGGTTAACATGTTTCACCCCAAAAGTGTGAAAATATATAAAAGGGGTATGGAAAAACTCACTTGGATGATAAGGATGTCAAGTTAAACGCCAAATCTTCATATTTCCCTTCCTCGGTTAGCGCCGCTTGTTGAACCTCGCGAATGCATAACTCGAGATCACTATCAATCCTTATGTTTTGAAGCATGATAGTAGCCTCGTTAACATCCACTTGAATCTCAGTATCAAATTCCCCTAACGTGTCAAACCACTGCCTTCGATCTCAGATTTCTCGAAGCGAGACAGTCTTGTTGTGGACCTTGCGACTCAGCGCATCGGCTACAACATTCGCCTTTCCAGGGTGATAGTGAATGTCACAGTCGTAGTCGCTAATGAAGTTGATCCAACGTCTTTATCTCGTGTTAAGATCCTTTTGATTGAACACGTGTTGGAGACTCTTATGATCGTGTAGACTATGCATTGCGTCCCATAAAGATAGTGTCACCAAATCTTCGAAGCAAAAACCAGGGGACCAAGTTCAAGATCATAGGTTGTGTAGTTCACTTCATGAACCTTCAATTGCATTGACGCGTATGCTATGACCTTTCCTCATTGCATGAGAACACAACGAAGACCTTGACTAGAGCTATCATAGTACACGGTAAAATCGTCGTTTCCATCGGGAGTGTTAGAATAGGAGCGTTACACAACTTGCGTTTCAACGTCTCGAAAGCCTCTTCTTGTTCAGGTCCCCATTCAAAAAGTCGATTCTTTTAAGTTAGCGCCGTAAGTGGTTTAGCAATCTTCGAAAAGTTTTCAATGAACCTACGGTAATAACCCGCTAAACCCAGAAAAGAACAAACTTCGGTTGGGGTCGTGGGAACACACCAGTTTTTCACGGCTTCTATTTTAGCAGGGTCGACATGAATTCCTTGGCTATTCACCACATGACCTAAGAATTCGACTTCTTCAAGCCATAATTCGCACTTAGAGAACTTAGCGTACAGTCGTTCCTTCTAAAAAAGTTCGAGAACTTGTCGCAAGTGAAACTCATGGTCGGTTTTTGTCTTGGAATAGATAAGAATATCATCAATGAACACGATCACGAATTTGTTCAAGTACGGTTTGCACACTTGATTCAATAGATCCATGAACACAACAGGTGCATTGGTCAAGCCAAAAGGCATAACCATGAACTCGTAATGTCCATATCGAGTACGAAAAGTGGACTTTGGAATATCATCATCGTGAACACGTAATTGATGATATCCAGAACGCAGATCAATCTTCGAGAATTACGTAGCCCCTTGTAGTTAATCGAAGAGATCATCGATTCAAGAAAGAGGATATCGGTTCTTGATAGTGAGCTTGTTGAGTTCTTGGTAGTCGATGCACATACAGAAAGAACCATCTTTCTTCTTCACAAACAGCACGGGTGCACCCCATGGTGAAGAGCTAGGTCGGATAAAACCCTTATCGGTCAACTCTTGCAGTTGACTAGCTAGTTCTTGCATTTCAGACGGGTAAGACGATAAGGTGACTTAGCCACAGGGTTTGCACCAGGGATCAAGTCAATCTTGAACTCAACTTCCCGAACGGGCGGTAGCCCACTAAGATCCTCGGGAAACACCTTAGGAAAATCTTGCATGACAGGAATGTCCTTCAATTCTTTACCCTTGGCTTTCGTGTTGACTACATAAGCCATGAAAGCTACGTAGTTTTTTACTTAAGCATTTTCGGGTTGATACAAGACTTGAGTTTGAGTCTTTAAGATGATTTCTCCCTAAAGACTTTCAAAGTACCACCTGATGGTAAAGGAATTCGAATGCACTTCTCGAAGCATATGATTTCCACGTGTTGCTTGGCTAACCAATCCATGCCGATAATAACATCGAAGCTCCCAGTTGCATAGGAATAAGGTCGAAGAGAAATCGAGCCCGTTAAGACTCAAGGTATAATCACGTATCACGATGTCAACTTCGATAGATTTGCCATCGGCTACTTCGACCGTAAATGATTTTTCTAGATTAGAACGAGGCTTAAAAAGAATAGGCTCAAATTCTAAAGACACGAAACTCTTGTCCGCACCCGAATCAAACAGTACAGAAGCATAATGACTATTTACAAGATACATACCTGTTCAGTATTGACCTATTATTGGCATAGCGAATGCAGGTAAGGATTTTACAAGACAAAGAACGATTAAAAAAATTAATGACGTACCATTCACCACGTCGTTGTTGGCTCGGGCTTGGTTGGCGTTGATGTTAAAATCCCTTCCACGAGCCGGTGTCACATTTCCCGCATTGCGAGGACATTATGGATGAAAATGTCCAGGTTTGCCACAGTTGTAGCAGGCTCGATTGGCAATCGACGTAGCATTGTTCGGAGCACGAAGGCAAGTAGCCACCATATGCCCATACTTCCCGCACAATGAGCAAACTCAGCAGGGAGTGTTACTCACGTGATGGTACTTGCAAGTATTGCACATCGGGTGCGACCCAGTATAAGCCCTCTCCATGGGGGCTTGATTTGCAACGACAGCTTGCCTTTGAGGGGCATTTGGTGCTGTCACTGTTAATTATAAGCCAGTGTGAACTTGCGCTTCTTGCCTTTGAAAGAAGACTTGGGTTTCACCTCCTTTATGGCCTCGGGAGTCACCTTCATAGCAGTCTTGGCGCCTTTCACCATCAAAGTACCAGCCCTAATATGGTTTTCAGTGAGCTGGGCGATGTTATTAATTGCCTCCTCCAAGGTTGTGGGCCTACTACCCACGACATCTTTAATTTAAGGTGGTACCCCCTTAATAAACTTCTCAATGTTGCGGGGCACGGTATCCACCATGTGTGGTAGGAGCATGCTCAACTCATGATACTGGTGGAATAAGCCAAGTGATTGCCACTATCTTGCTTGAGGTTCCAGAACTCTTCCTCCAGCTTTTACAATTCACTCCTCGGGTAGAACTTTTGGATAATTATGTCCTTAAATTCTTCCCAAGGCAACGCCAAGGCAACTTCAGTCCCTCGGTTCCTTTTCTCACTATTCCACCATGTGAGTGCCCGTTGTTGAAGGACACTTGCAGCATAGCGGACCTTGAGTTCATCAGGACACTCGCTGACGATAAACATATTTTCCATACTTCTAAACCACTTGAGAAGTCCAGTGGCTCCTTCTTTTCCACTAAAGTTAGTGGGTTTGCACGAGTTGAAATGCTTGAACATGCAGGTGCGGTTGCTTTCACCATGATTGTTAATATTTTCCCCATGTCCATTGTTACCAACACCACCATTGTTTCCATGGACGTTGTTGCTATTGTTGGCCATTAGGGTGCTGCTAAGTTCAGCAACCATCGTCGGGAGTACGACAACCATTTGCCGGGCGATTATTGCGGTGAGTTTACGATCGGAGGTCGCACGCTTTCCTTGATGGCGAGACATTCTATATGATAAATAAAGAAATATTAGTATTTGGAGATAAATCAGTTCAAAGAAAACATGATTTTTTAGATAGTTATGGATATACCCAGGGTGGTTCCAATTGGTATCACATAGCCAATAGGAACATGGACACATCAAGTTGACTTAATCCCAATTACCTTGAGGAAAATGTGTACGTTGACCATAATTTGCTACTCATCCGAGAAATCCCCAGGTAAGCATAATAGGTCTCGCAATGAGATTTATACGAAATGCTTGCCTTAGCCCGAGGGCCTTTTTATCTGGAAATCCAGAATACAGGTGTTTATGTGTCACACACTTCCCTAAGGCTATTAGAATTAACCTCGATGAGATTTTTCAAGAGTTAGACATATCGTCTAAGGAATTTTTCCACCCGATAGGGGCGTAGATTTCCACACGTAGTTGAGAATAAGATTAAGAAAGGATTAAACGCGGTAGAACGTAGGGACATAAGAAGAGGATTAGATAGTTGGGGTTTACAAGGTTCAAGGCACATTCCTAAGGCACTATTTATAAATATAAACAAATAGCACATAAGGATTAAGCATGTAACAAGGAACAACATAAGATAGACATATACGCAAGCTTACAAGATCATAACGATTTTTTATGAAAGGGTCCCTAGGTTAACCATAGTCTAGGCCACCATTTCTAATAACCTACATCCCTATAGTTATTGTCTCTGATACCAATCTGTCACACCCCAACCTTAACGGCAAAAATGTCAAAATGTAAGGGTTAAGATTGTTCGTGCCACATAATGATTCTTAAGTCTTCAAAACAAGCTAAGCGTTACCATTTCCTGAAACATGTTAAAAATAAAAGGTCAATATAACGTTGGTGAGTTTTTCATAGTTTTCATACATAATTATATATAAAAGATGGCAATTCATGTTATAAGTTTGCAAATAAAGTAACTAGGAATGTATGAACAGATGTAACAATCAAACCGTGACAGATTACAAGATTACAGGATTACAAGATTAAACGATTAGCTAAGTGTACTTGGATTAACCAAGTAGGCTTGTCAGGCCCATAGATCTATGATGTCGCCAGGCTAGCAATAGTTAATGATTGTATATATAGTAGTCATCACATGGTAATTACTAAAGTTCAACTAACCACGACAAACAAGATGAATTGCCCTAGTGTTTACAAGATACAAACGGGTTTACAAGTGCATTTATCATAAGGTTAACATGTTTCACCCCAAAGTGTGAAAATATATAAAAGGGGTATGGAAAAACTCACTTGGATGATAAGGATGTCAAATAAGTTCTTGTATACAATGCCGAGGATTCGTTAACGCTCAACCTAAAGGAACGTCGTATTTAGTTAATAATGATTATTATGTTAACAATACACGGGAACCCACGGTTTAAGTTTGAGATTTTTGGATAGCAATGTAATATTATAACGATGTTGTTTAGTTCACAATTTAAAATTTTAAGATAAATACATTTTACTATTATATTACTATTTAAAGAATTTTATGATAAAATTATTAATAAGAAGTTAAACTTCTATTATCAAACAATCATTATTTATTATTTGATACAATAGCAAATTTGTAATTTTTAAATGATTAAGATAATTCTATTATCCACAGTAGATGCACATTTTAGTTATATACATATATATATTTATTTTCTTTCAAATATATATATAATTTAAACTTGTAATATATATTATAAAAATAAAGGATTATTAAATTGAAATTCTTGGAAATTAAAGAAGATTAATTTCTTTATAAATTAAAATAAATTATATTTTATAATAATTTATATAATTTTCAAGATAAAAGAATTAAAAATTTATTATCCAAATTTCTAAGAAAATTAAAGGAAAATAATTTTATTTGGTTTTTGATTAAAAATGATTTTTATATAATTAATTATAATATTAAAATGGTTTCTGCATTTAAAACTAATAAAAAGAAATATTTTAAAAATAATTACAGGGGCTCGGGTTCGAACCCGGGTCCCCTGCCACACAACACCACATTCTAACCACTGGGGCAAAGCCTTGTTTGATGTTATGTTTCAGAACTCCAGTTTAAAACCAAGTTCCCAGAGAAATCCTTAATTTCGTATAAACCCTAGATTTGTAATCGGTTAAATTGAGCCCAAATTTGTTGTTGTTACCCAAATTAAACATGGGGCTTTTGCTTCCCATGCAAAATCGAGTGTAATCCCCAAGTTAATTACCTGAGTTGCAGTAGTCTTGTCGATTTCAAGTTCGGTTCAAATGTGCGACTGTTCTTGATTCAACTCGATATATGTGTGTGTGTTTAGTGAAATTGAGAGTTCAAAGAGTTTAGGAAACCCAATTCTAGTAGAAGCCCTCTTATTTATAGATCCAATTTGAGCTCAAACATACTCAACGGCTATTGAATAATGGTCAGCCGTTTTGGATTGAATTAATTGGTTTAATTGTGGTTTCAGGTATAATGATTCATCACATTTAGTTCCAGATGCTTAAAAGAACGTTTCTAGTCGTTTGATTGAGTTATTGTTATGGTTTATGGTATAAAACCGATTTTGAGTATTGATGAGAGTTCGGTTTCAAGTACTATGGCTCGTAACCCCAAATTTAATTCCTCCTTATGCTCGAATGGGATCGCGGCGGGTTAAGGAACGGTTTGTATAATTAATTTGGTGAAATCGTGCTGTTTTGGGGTTGGCCAGAGCTCCGCCGGAGCTCGGCGAAGGGTCACCAGGAAAACGGGGGGTTTGAGGGTTGGGATTAAATATTTACACATTTGGTCCCTGTAATTTAGACTTTATTCTTTTTAATCCTAAAGTTCTAACTTTAGTTTTAAATGAAATTGATAGTTTAGCCCCAAGGTTCTAGTTTTATTATTTTATGCACAAAACATTTAATTACAAGTTTTAAATTTAATAAACTTGTTTGTTTTCATTTATTTTCAAGATTAAACACCTTTTTAAAGTCTTTTACAATTACTAGCTTTTATTATTATTATTATTAAATTATATCATTATTATTATAATTATTATTATTATTATTATTGTTATTATTATTATTATTATTATTATTATTATTATTTTTTATTATTATTATTATTATTATTATTATTATTATTATTATTATTATTATTATTATGAATTATGCAATGTTTAATTACATCAAGAATTTACAAATACCTCCTCCTAATTGCATAAATGACAATCAAGTCTACTAACGACGATTAACACACGTTAAATAAAAATACGAGAGGTTACAGCTGACAATCCCTGGATGTACCTCTTGATCTTCCTCAATATCGCGTCACCTGATCCGGTACCAGCCTCGCCATTTTTTAAATTTGGTGGTGTATTGCTGGTGGGTCATAGTTCCCGCCTCGAGTTACAGGAACTCCCTCTCGATCTTGTCGAGTTCCCTGTGAGGATAGGATTCCTCGATCACCAATTTCTTCAACTCTCTCCATCGCATCTCCCTAATGGCTCTGACAACCTCAGCTTGGATAATTTTGTCCCACCAACACAACGTTGAGTCAACAAATGAATGAGTAGCGAACTTCACCTTCTGGTCTTCGCTACACTCACTAATCTACAGCACCACTTCCATCTCCCTCACCCAGCGGTGTGCAGCAGCAGCATTACCGTTGCCATCGAAGGTCGGGGCGTACACCGCTGGAATGCCCCATAACTACACCCCTTAGCCGTCACCTCCACAGAAGCATCCTCCTCATCACTGTACAACAATGTATCAGAACCAGGATGTTCCTCCTCCCCTTTCACTCCTTCCTTGTTGATCATTTCTTATCCTTATTCTCCTTTCTCTCTTCACTCCTCACTGCCCTGATAACTTCGGTCACCACAGACGGTAAGACTGTCTGCATGACCTGGTGCACCTCATCAGCAATCGCCTCCCTAGCTGAGGCATTCAAACTAGAATTCTCATTCTCCTCTCTCCGGAGATGAACCTCAGGATTCTCGTGGGCTGTCTCGGTAACCTTAGCAACACTCCGATAACACGTGGCCCAGCTCCACGTCCACCACGACCTCTACCCCTAGAACCTTTGAAGATTTTCGTCCATCCATTCTCTAAATGCTATAAGATTCAAACACTAACATGGTTATTTAAGGAATAGCTCAGTTTATGTTGAGTATAATAAGTCCCTAGTTACAGTGGCCAGTTGTGATTAGCCACTTACTTTACTCTTCACACCCCAAGCATTTCCTATCCTGACTACATCAATATCTAAATCTACTAAGAACATATAAGTCAAATAGCACACACACATAATACCGGTTAACGTTAAGAAAGGAGTACCTGATGGCACGTAGCTACTCGGGCTGACATCCCTCCATTCGTCCCATTTTTAGTTTAAGTTTGGTTTTTCAAAATATTTACCCAATTCTCTTAAACTTTGCCTCTGATACCAACTTGTAAGGCCCATTCCCGGAGACCTCACAGTTGGACAATCATCACATTATTATATAAAACATTACATAATTCATACAATACGCAGCGGAAATTCATTTAACAAAAGCCATTCATTATTATTAATCATTATTATTGTTAAGCAGTACAATGGGGTTTGGGTTACAAAAGATTGTTTAATTGCATTACAAAACAACAATATCATGAGTAGTCAACGGATGTCAGTCTTGTCCCACCGAGTAGCTTCACCCTCGTGCCATCCTCTGCAATATTACCTGCCAACTGAAAATGTATAAAAATCGGCGTTGCTGAGTGAGTTCTAGTTTTAAAAGTATTAAAATACCTTGTATAATCTATATATGAAAACTCTCTTTCAATAAAATACTTTCTTTACTTTCGTACATGAGCACGCATCATATATACATCAAGGTAATACTTTCTTTCTTTCTTTACTGTACGTACTTTTATTATTATCTTTCACTTTCTTATGGACCAATGTGCAATACCCTGAACATTGTGCACGAAGCTGATGCTGGGCCTGTGGTCTACAAATAGACCATGAACATTGTGTACTAAGCTGACCCAGTCACCTAGGTATGCTAAGGGTCCCTGTCAGTCTCAATGACTGACCGTGTGTGCATCCTTCGGGGTAGCTAACCGGCATCACAGTTGAGCTAACGATAACATGGCCGTGCACCTTCTATTCATTTGCTTGCAAGGCTTGCATTCTTTCATTTATGTTCCACTTTTCTTTATCTTAATCTTTCACTTTTATTAATGCTAATACTTTACATATACGTTCATAAACACACCACATAAAGTCACATAATAATAATTATTATGGAAGAACAACTTATAATTATGCATAATATTCACAATTAAACCCTAAAACCATACTAGGGTCAAACCCCAATCATTCTATTTTTCCTCAAAATTTTAGAAAATAAACTAAGTGTTGGGCGCATGAGCACTATGCAGACGCATGAGCCCTACTTAGGCGCTTCTTAACTATGCAGGCACATGAGCCCTACTTAACCATTTCAATACTTAGGCGCATGAGCCTTTTGGGCGCATGGGAACTATTTGGGCGCTTCACTCTACACTTAGTCATTTCAGCCAATAGTTCAGGCGCATGAACTACTGTTCAGGCGCATGAACCTACACTTAGATTTTCTAAGGCATAATCTGGGCGTATGGGGTACTGTTTGGGCGCATGAACCCTATTTGGGTGCATGACCCTACTTAGAACTTTTCTAAGTCAATTTTAGGCGCATTGGCCTTATTTAGGCGCATGACCAACCTGTTGAACCTGTTCCTAACATATTTTCAGTCCCACAACCAAACACCAAGAACACTTAACAATCGGTTTCTAAGGGTAAAACCACTAAGAAAACCGAACCAGTTACACATAAAAAATACTTACTTAGATCGAAAATCCCTTCTTCTTGTTCTTGAAACCGAGAGAGAATACTTCTGTTGTTCTTTCTTTCTTCTCTTAGCTGAAAAATGGCAGTTGTAGGGAAAGCATGGGCGGCCATGCTACAAAAAGTAAACTTTTTGTCTTTTGTGTATATTTACATAACACTCCTTTGACTTTTGGTCTCTTTTTATTTCTATTTTATACTTTTCCTTTCTACTGATTTTTGAAAATTTTTTGGGTGTTATATCCTTGGACCATTTGCAGAAATGTCTTCCCTTTATGAGGGTTGTATCCTTTATTGCCTGTTCTCTTTTCTTCACCTCTGCTTCTCTCATGTTGCTTATGTAATTTCTAGTGAGAGAAGTAATAGGAGGATTGGAGGGATTGGAGAATGGTATGTCTGCTAATTTAGCAAGATCAAATCTACTGCTATGTAGCAGTTGGGCTGTGTCCCATATGTTGATCATATCATTCTCTCTTACCAGCTTGAAACTTTCTGAAGGTTCATCAAACCTCCACTGGATTATGGGCTCCTAGGAACTTGATGAGTGGTAGGGAAGTCATCTACCTTCCTAGGGTCCAGTAGAGTCACCAGTTTCCTCTTTAGCTTTTTCTCTTCATTAGTTAGGACACTTTGGTTAAGAGTGAGAAGAATAAGAGCTTGGTCCAGAGTTCTAGTGGGAAGATTAAGGAAAGCTTCTCTTGAGAGAAGGCTGATAGAATTGTCAGTTTATTTTAATTCTATCTGCTTGTCATCCTAAGATATAGACCTCAACCTTGTGTAGTGGTTGAGCCTTTCTTGGATCTCCTCATACTCCCTCATGGTTAGGGGCTTGGATGTTTGAGAGGATGGTTGGGTTGAGGGTTTGGCTTGAGTTGGAGGTTTGGGTTTGGGTGATTGTTCTATTTTGGGTTTGGTTTTAGGTTTTAGGACAGATGGTGATGGTGGTGAGGTAGTTAGTTTAGGTTTTGAGGTGGCTGGAGGGATTGGTTCTAGGGTATAGGGTTCATCAGTGGGTTCAGGCTTTATAAGGAAAGGGAAAGGGAAAGGTTAGGTGGTTTAGTGGTTTAGGGTAAGGATGTTTGTCTTGGTTTGAGGGTAGGCTTAGGTTTGGGTGATGGTTTTGGTTTTGGGACCATCCTCTGGCTACTTGGTTTCCAAGGCACCTCCTGCCGGATCCCCGAACGAATATCAGCCTTGATTTCACTGATATGTCGTTGGAGAGTCTTTTCTGCCATGGAGGCAACCTACTTGGCTGAGAAGCCATGGGCTTTGAGGTAGGATTTCATCCATTCCTTATCCTCAGTCCATTTGGCAACAGCTTTCTCAACCTCCTCCTCCTTTCTCTTCTTCTCCTTCACTTTTTCTCTGGCTGCCCTCTTTCTCTCCTTCATGATCTTTTCTTGTTCTTATTTGAAGAAGAACAAGATAGTATCTAAGTCATGAGGGGCGAGCTCTTCTTTCTTGAATCCCCTAGAGTAGAGAAATGCTATTTTCACTACTCTCTCCTTGGCCTTTGCCTTCACCTTGTCCTCCTCCTTCTTCCTCCTCCTTTCCTCTTCCTTTGCCAACCTTGCTGCTTCCTTTCTTTCATTTTGTAGCAAGGTTTCCTTCTCCAGTTTTACAAGCTCATTATATGGAAGTAAGAGCATTTCTTCACTCTTTACTCCCATATTGTTGAGCCTGTCTATTATCTCCACTCTTCTTTGGTTGTCAATTTTCTCTTGAGCAGCTATTGATGTCTTTCTATTGGAAGAGAATAGCTTTTCAGAGATAGGTTGCCTTTTCCTTTTGAGTTTGGCCAACCTTTCCTCCTCCTCAAGCTCTTCAGCTGTCATCTTCCTCTTTCCTTTATGGTCAGAGGAAGCTGGAGCTTTTGGACACTCTGGCTTGGAGGTTTCAGGTTGGCTAAGTGGAATTTGAGTTGGCGGCATAGTTGAGATGGTGGTGGACATGTTTACTATTACTTCTGCAGCCTCAATCTCAGCTTCGGAAGATATTTCCTTAGCTTCGTAAGTAGCCTTAGTGGCTTCGGAAGTATATGGTAAACCTCCTTCGAACGTTTTAACTTCCTCTTCAGAAGTAACTTCCAAATCTTCAAAAGCAACTACACTTCCTGTCCCTTTCAAGTTGGGTGCTGGGCCATCAGTTTGTGTTTTCCCCTCAAAGTGAATCTCGGGTTCCATACTCCCCTTAGGTTGACCAACACCTTTCCCAGAGGTAGGAGGTGCAGTTAGCCTTTGAAGCTCCTCAACTCCAAAGTAGGTCAGAGTGACATCTGGTAGGGGATATTCAAATGAGGATCTCATCAGAAATTGGTTCAAAAATTTAGGAAGTTGATGAGAATCTTAGGGTCTATTTGAATTAAAGAATGTGGGGGAAAGATGGGTGCTATGATTTGGGTGTGAAGAAGTGACTTCAAAAGGAGAGGTAGTGGCAATGATTGGCTGTATGGGAGTTGATGTCTATTCCAAACAGTGAACAGACATCTCCTCCTGAGTTGATGACGGGTGGTTCAAGGAACAACCCTTTTATGATGTTAAAACACGTGATATTCTCATATTTGGTTGTGTAATTATCTTGAATTAGATAACTACAGTTGCTTTTGTTTCAGGCACATTATGGAGCTTAATATGAAGACAACGCAGCTGTGGACGGACCTCGACGGGATGGAGCAAGGAAGGATGGGGAGAAGAAATCAAACAAGAAAAGTTGGGGTCTACCGTAACTTACGGTAGCCACCGTAAGTTACGGTGGCCCCCCAAACACACTTATTTCCACCGTAATGCAGTGGGTTTCCACCGTAAGTTACGGTGGCCCCCCAAACACACTTATTTCCACCGTAATGCAGTGGGTTTCCACCGTAACAATTTGGTTTCCACCGTAACTTACGGTGGCTACCATAAGTTACGGTGGCTGCTGACGAAAAAGTGCAATTTGCCATAATAAAATGCTTGAGTGGTTCCTTTTGCTGGAAAGCTGGATCTGACGACTTTTGGGGCAGAAAGAGGGAATTTGGTCTGTGATTGCAAGCTTAAAAGGATAAAAAAACAATGGATTTGGGGGATCAAATCCTTTGAACATGAACCATTGTGTGAAGATGAAGATTCAAGTCATGCTTAGCTAAACTTGTGGTGATCATCCTAGATGTAAGGTTTGCTTTTGAAACACTATGTTTGTGCTTGAATTTCTAGAATGATAACTTTGAATGGTTTGTTTGAGTTATTATGGTGTTTGGATATTTGTTTGTAAGTTGTTGATTGTTGTTTGATGTTAACCCAAACCATACGTTCTTGGTGCCACGGGCAATCGAGATATCATGGGAGGGATTAAGGTTGGATAATTGTCAATTGATCATCGAGTAACAACCTCACATTTTACAATCCGAGTACTTAGTTCTCTTTCATCACAAACGACTATTCAAGCACGAACCATGTCTATGTGGTTCTTTCTAGTAAGCATAAACATAAGTGTGGATTAAAACCTGAAATCTAGGGTGATCACTTGTTCTTAATCTGTTACAAAGGTACGTTGTGATTTGAAATATATTTAGTGTTATTAGTTCTTAAACCAAAACAACCCAATTATTGATATTTACTTTATTGTCATTTTAGAACAATTGTAGTTATTTACAGGACTATAAGATAAACACATATTCCACAAACTCCCTGTGTTCGATACCCACTTACCGCTAGCTAATTAGTAGTATTTGGTTTTAAATTTGATTGAGACTTCGACCTCACGTCAAATTTTGGTGCCGTTGCCGGGGAGTTGTGCGCAACGTGTGTTTGCTTATGAGGTTTGTTTTGTTATTTCGGTGTTACGCTGGTTGTGTGTAGTGTGCAGGTTTTGTTTCAGGTGTATGCATACCAGGAATTCAAGCTCATCATCACCATTAGTGTTTGATCCAGAAATTGAACGAGCTGCTCGTAGAAACAGAATTTTACATCGACAAAACAGAATCAGTGGTTCACCAATAGCACCTACATCACCCGTTACACCACGAAACACAATGGATCCACTTTCACCACCTCCCACTACGGGTCAAACAACACCATCCAAACCTTTACCCACATTTACATCAACATCGGAAACTGAACCAACCCATACCCCATTACCTGCAAGTACCCAAACCAAACATTCCTTTAGCTTTGACCCATCAGCACCCATTCCGCCCTTTTCATATTTCTTTCCAACAACCGGCCAATCATCATCGTCTAGACCAGTACCACAATCACAACCATATCAATCCAACCCATCCATATTTCATACTCCCTCTACTTCTCAAATGCAACCGGATACACAAGACCAACAACCTCAAGTTGCACAAACATCGGGAGTAGGACGAGCTGGTGTTGATGGTGGTTATGGTGATGAATTTAGGAGATATGAGGAAGAAGGGTACACGTACGAAGGAGATGCTGATCAAGGAAATTATGTTTATAGTCAAGGACAAGCTATGCAAGGATATGGGAGACTACAACCACAAGTTGTGCAGCAACAAGTTATACCACAACAAATGCAACCCCAAGTGAGGCCACAATTTCAAGGGCAAATTCCTCCACAACATGGGGGAGCAATCTTTCAACCACCGTTTCAGCAATTTATGCCTCCAGGACCACAAGTTCAAAGACCAATGGGTCCTCAGCGACCAAGAGTTAGGTTGGGTGTTCCACGAAGGCATAATTGGGACGCTGCTAGGGGTATTGAGGCACACTTTCGTCCAATCATCATAAATAATCCTTCACCAGTGGTCATTCCTCAAAACAATCAAGGGAGAACGTTTGAAGTCCGAACAAATTCACTTCAAAGTTTGCCAAAGTACAAAGGGTTAGCAACGGAAGAACCTTATTTTCATTTGGAAGCTTATGATTCAATTTGTAACACAATTGGTGGTCAAGGATTTTCTGCGGATGATGTCAAGTTGGTATTGTTTCAGTTTTCATTGGAGGATAAGGCAAAGAGGTGGTTCTACACTTTGCCATCTGCTTCAATTTATACATGGGCTGAAATGCAACAAAGGTTTTTGGAAGAGTTTTTCACAGCCCAAAAGACTAATGACGCTAGGAGAAGCTTGAGAAGCTTCCAACAACAACAAGGTGAAATGTTCCATGAGGCGTTTGAGCGGTTTAACATGATGATCAAGAATTGTCCTCATCATGGAATTGAGTTATGGGAGTTGTTGAATGCTTTTCATGAGGGGCTTCATTCTGAAGATGCTCGGGATTTAATGTCTATCACAAATGGTACATTTGGTACGAATTATGAGCAAGACGATTGGGCATTTTTGGAACAAATGGCGGTTACATTGAAGAGGAAGGCTCAATCATCAAGACGAGCACGACCGGTTATTACACGACCTCCAGTTCATGCGGTGGATGATGGTAATGTACAAGCTACAAATCAAGTTTACAATGTTTGTACAAATTGCAATGAGTTAGGGCATGCTGTGGATTCTTGCACGGTAACTTTTGAACAAGTGGAGGAAGTGAATGCTATTCAAGGTCAAGGGTTTGGTGGAAGAAATTACAACATGAATTCCAATACGTACCATCCCGGTTTGAGAAATCATCCCAACTTCAGTTATGGGAATCCGGCCAATCAATCCAATCCGAATTTTCAAGGAAACACCCAAGGTAACTATATGCCTCGCCAACAATTCAATAGTCAAGGCAATTACTGGGGTGGGAACAATCAAGGTTTCCAAGTGCAATCCCAACAATCAGGTAATGAGCAAGGTGGTGTAGCGGGTCATGTTACTTCAAGCGGGAATGAAGTTATGGATATTCTTATGATGATGCAACAGGAGATGCAAAAGAGAAATCAGTTGGATGATGCTCGGGCCCAAAAGATGAAATTCGTGACAAGGCCATTCAATCTTTGAGCATCCAAATGGGCCAACTCGCAACAGAAGTAGCAAACTTGAAGAAGAACAAAGGAGAGCTGCCAAGTGATACTGTGGTGAATCCTAATCACCAATCTAGTTCCAAGAGCCCAAAACAAGTACACATTAATGCTTTGGAATTCACATCTCAGGTAAGTGTTCCTTTGTTAGATAAATTACCCCTAAAACTCCCAGATCCAGGAGTGCCATTGATTCCAATTCATATAGGAGACCTTAAAATTGACCGGGCACTTTTAGATCTAGGAGCATGTGTTAGCATCCTCCTTGGGCATTTATATGACAAATTTGATTTTGGTCCATTGAAATATGTTGATACCCTAATAATGTTGGCTAACCAAACACCCATTAGGCCCAGGGGTATGCTAACAGATGTCATTGTAAAGGTGAGAGATTGCTACTACCCAGTGGATTTTCTGGTACTGAATTATACTTCTTCTATTGAGAATGCACCACATTCAGTCATCTTGGGTAGGCCGTTTCTAGCTACTGCACAGGCAGTCCTAGATTGTGAGCTAGGAATGGTGAACATGAAGTTTGGTGAGAAGGTTTTGAACTTAAATATGTTTTCTATTGTTACTAACCCTTCCATCAAGGAAGCATGTTTTGCTGTTGACATGTTAAAGGAAGTGAAAGAGGTTGCAGCTAAAGGAAAGAAGAGAAAGAGAAAGAGAAGAGCGAAGAAGAAGAAGGTGGAGAAGACGGTTGAACAAACTAAGATGGATAGTGAAGGTAAGAAGACTGGATGCAGCACACTTGTTGCACAAGTGTGGGGATGTGGGAAGGTGTGTCAAGTTTCCCGGCAAGAGTTGAAACATCCCACAAGGCCACCATAAGTCAAGCTATTCAGGTTGCATCTTCTCTTGTACAGTTTGTTTTTTGTTTTCTTTTGAGTAGTTCGGTTGGGAGGTAGGGTGGAGTTTATGATATGTTATTGTTTATGTGTCGGGGTTGAATTAAGGAGGTGTTAGTATCATAAAAAAATATATATTTTCAATTTTGTGAGTCTTTTGTTTTGTTTATTTTCTTCCTTTCAAAACCACATATTGGGGACAATGTATCTCAAGTGTGGGGATGAGGGGAATTTTTAATGTTTTTTAAAAAAAATTCAAGCAAAACATTGTGAGAATTTGAACACCTTGGATTAACTCCGAATGATGCATCGGCAACCTTTAAGCATTCTTATTCTTGGTGAGAGTTGAAGCCACACTAATAAATGGATAATATTTATCTTTGATGAGAGTGGCAACAGGTGGGGGTGCATTAGAACTTGTGCTTGAATACGATTCGAGACTTTAGTTGGATATGAATGTGAAAAGAATAAGGGCATGTAGGTAGCCTCGTCTTTGATGTGTGCGAGTGTGGGATTTGGGGGTTGGACCTCATAAATTATATATATGAGCTTGGTTGCGAGAGGGGCGGGGGTTTGGACATTTAGTTGCCCAATGTTGTGCCTAAAAGCCTATCATTTGTTACCCTTTAGCTGGTTACTTAAAAATTTACCTAACTTGACCTGGTCTTATAGTGTTAGTAGTTGTTTAGTAGTTGTAATCATCTTCAATGCTATGTTGAATGTTTGCATGAAGATTTCGTGTTTGTTTTATTGTTATTAAAGAAAAATATATATAAAAAAAGAATAAGGGAAAAGCGATTGAAAAAAAAAGATGAAAAAAAGAGAAAAACGCAGAAAGAAGGAAAAAAAGGGATTGAAGTTGAGTATCTTGTGCATAGTAGTTAGGTTTGGTAGTTAGTTGTTTATGTTATTGCGTAATAAAAGACCAGGTTAAGTTGTCGCTTCTTCATATATATTCCATTTCCTACCCATACACCTAGCCACTTTACAACCTTAAAGTCCCTTTTGATATGCATTCATGTTTGGCAATTGTTAAGAGAAGGGTCGATTTAGGTACAAGCTTATAGTTGCGTAACCGCCGTTTGCCTTTTGTGTGTCTAGCTCATCTCATGGACGCTAGTGCTTACTTGTCGCCGAGAGGAGAGACATAGCGAGGGGTGTGTCAATTTGGTTGTTACGAAAGGGTTAATAAAAGTATTACCTGTTTATGCTTGGGTTACGTTGATTGCTTGTTTGAAAATGATTTGATATGTTGCTTGGGACAAGCAACGGTTAAGTGTGGGGATGTGACGGGTGGTTCAAGGAACAACCCTTTTATGATGTTAAAACACGTGATATTCTCATATTTGGTTGTGTAATTATCTTGAATTAGATAACTACAGTTGATTTTGTTTCAGGCACATTATGGAGCTTAATATGAAGACAACGCAGCTGTGGACGGACCTCGACGGGATGGAGCAAGGAAGGATGGGGAGAAGAAATCAAACAAGAAAAGTTGGGGTCTACCGTAACTTACGGTAGCCACCGTAAGTTACGGTGGCCCCCCAAACACACTTATTTCCACCGTAATGCAGTGGGTTTCCACCGTAAGTTACGGTGGCCCCCCAAACACACTTATTTCCACCGTAATGCAGTGGGTTTCCACCGTAACAATTTGGTTTCCACCGTAACTTACGGTGGCTACCGTAAGTTACGGTGGCTGCTGACGAAAAAGTGCAATTTGCCATAATAAAATGCTTGAGTGGTTCCTTTTGCTGGAAAGCTGGATCTGACGACTTTTGGGGCAGAAAGAGGGGAATTTGGTCTGTGATTGCAAGCTTAAAAGGATAAAAAAACAATGGATTTGGGGGATCAAATCCTTTGAACATGAACCATTGTGTGAAGATGAAGATTCAAGTCATGCTTAGCTAAACTTGTGGTGATCATCCTAGATGTAAGGTTTGCTTTTGAAACACTATGTTTGTGCTTGAATTTCTAGAATGATAACTTTGAATGGTTTGTTTGAGTTATTATGGTGTTTGGATATTTGTTTGTAAGTTGTTGATTGTTGTTTGATGTTAACCCAAACCATACGTTCTTGGTGCCACGGGCAATCGAGATATCATGGGAGGGATTAAGGTTGGATAATTGTCAATTGATCATCGAGTAACAACCTCACATTTTACAATCCGAGTACTTAGTTCTCTTTCATCACAAACGACTATTCAAGCACGAACCATGTCTATGTGGTTCTTTCTAGTAAGCATAAACATAAGTGTGGATTAAAACCTGAAATCTAGGGTGATCACTTGTTCTTAATCTGTTACAAAGGTACGTTGTGATTTGAAATATATTTAGTGTTATTAGTTCTTAAACCAAAACAACCCAATTATTGATATTTACTTTATTGTCATTTTAGAACAATTGTAGTTATTTACAGGACTATAAGATAAACACATATTCCACAAACTCCCTGTGTTCAATACCCACTTACCGCTAGCTAATTAGTAGTATTTGGTTTTAAATTTGATTGAGACTTCGACCTCACGTCAGTTGACAACTGCTCCAAAGAGTGAGTTGATGTCTCCTCATCAATTCTTTGTCCCTGCAAACTCTCCCCCTTTTTGGTACATCATCTTGAGAGTCAGATGAGCTTGAGGAAGAGCTTGCAGAGACCTAAGTGTGTACATGCCTAATAGATCTCTCTATTTGTGTCTCAGCTAGTTGGGTCTTGAGAGTGTTAATCTCAAGTTGTTGAGTGGCAAATCTACTTTCTAAAATCTTAACCTTGGATTCATGGTTTGAAATTTTGGAGAGTAGATACTCAATGGTGTGTTGCAGACTACCCCTATCCTCTTATGAGGAATCATGGAGAGATGAGATAACATACCGAGTATGTTCCTTCACACCACCTGATGTGGTTTCTTGGCACCCAAGGTTCCTCTGCAAGTCAATGTCTTCTTTGAAAACACAGAGATACAAAGTTGTCATGGATAAAGGCTAACTTATGTTACCATTGCCCTGAGAGGCTAATGAAGCGCTCTCAGTAGTGGCAGCTTTATCCACATGAGTCCCCTCCACATCTATGAGACTCACCTCAATACTGGCTCCCTAATGGGGGCTAAATATTAGAGGCTCTAAAGGGCTCTGTTGATCTTGAGAGTGGTGAGATGGATCAACTTCACTACCTATATAAATTATGATATCCTCATCAGGACGGGTAAGAAGGTCAAGAAAGGATGTAGCTTATATGTCTATTGACGCGGGACCTTGGTCAGCACCTAAGGATTGCATAAGAAATAGACTCCATGATGTGGCTGTCCCTTTTGGCTGCTCAGGGGAGTGTTGAGACTCATCCTGAGGGATTGAGGCTAGGGTTTTGGGCTCGTCTGGTTGAGACTGAGGAGACTCAACCATGACATTGAGGTCTATGGTGGAGGATGGTTGGACCTCTGACTGAGTGGGAGCCAATGTTTCCACTTTAATCCTTTTAGGTTGAACATAAAGGGCTTAATTAATCAGAGTAGATTGATCAAGGGTTTGTTTGGGGAATCTGTGATAAGTGAGCTGTATGGGACAATGGATAATGGGTGAATCTGGTGGGGGTTCATCACCTGCTGGGCCTGCAGAGATGTCACCATGAGCCATTGGCTCAAACATACTGGGAAGAAGATCAGTGAATCTTCCAGTAAAATGAGTTGAAACCTTCTTCAAAGTTTTGAAAATTGTAGGTTTCATTTGAGGAACTTGGAGAGTGTTGGCAAATTGAAGCTTGACATAGTCCAGTTCACAGTTTATGATGTGCTGTATGTACCTGGGATACATGTAGAAGGAATCCCGATTGTTATTGCTGATCAAGTTCAGCAGCACAAACTGTGAGTAATTTAACCAAAGGTTCCTCACCATTCCATGGACCAGGCACCCCAAATTATGTGGGATTTGATCCCATCCCTCGGATTTGTTAGATAGGTAATGGAGAATAATGTGCAACAGGAACTTCTAGTTATAAGAGAAATTGTACTTATAAGTAGTAGACCTGTGCATATCACCTCCATAGCCTATTTAGAGATAGGATTCTACCAAATCCGAGTGACGGAAGTCAATAGGGGCGCTCGCATCATGGAGCTCCAGATGCTCCCGGATGGTGTACTCACTGATGATCAGTTCCTGGCTACATATCATCGACTGAATAACCCTTTGATTATTGTGGGTTTCACTCCTTGCATGTGACCAGAAATCAGCCATATGATTGGAGTAAACAAGGGGGTTCACGATGAGGGAGGTGAAGTATGTTGATTGGTTAAGGAACTGGATGATTAGGGCATTGTCGACATCCTTAGTGGAATCAAAGATCGTGACCTGGTTGTGTTGAGGATTAAGGGTCATGGTTTCAGAGTATCTGGTTGATTGGAGGAATTGTGAAGAAGATGAATGAAATTGGGGAAATTTGGGAGTTAGCTATATCAATCAGTGGTAGAAAATTATGTAACGATAAGAAAGGAGAGAGATGGTTGGAGATTATGTATAAATGGAGGTAAATCTTATCGGATAAGGGGTAATGATGTTGACAAGATGGCTTAGGTTTTGATAATATTAGGCGGCAAGATAAATCTATTTAAATAATTCAACGACATCCTCTTTCACTGGCAAAATCTTTTACCTTTTTACAGAGTGGGGCCCAAAAGATATCCGTTACTGTTAACTTTCTTCCGAGGGTTAACTGTCTTCCGAAGGGTAATACTTGTGTTCCCTTTAAGTGATTCTTCTAAAGCAAACTTTACTTTCGAAGGCAAATTTGCTTCCGTGAGTGAGATTGTTGTTCAAGAGCAAGAAGTTAACAAGCTTTGGAAGCTGTTTTTTGGTACTTGATCAAAAACTCATCCGAGGCTCAAAATCTTCTGCGAAAGAAGAAACACTTAGAGTAATTTACCTTTGGAAGAATGAGAAAATCTTCTTCCGTAGGTGAATTTCTCTTCGAACGATTTCTTACTTAGAGAGTTTTTTTTGAAGAAAATTTATGTAACAAGGCTTAGATTTAAACAAAAAGGCCATGGCATATTAAAAAGGTTTTCAAAAGAGATCTAGTCAAGGTGATCATCCCAATAGCTGTAATTAAATATTAAAATCTTTGTTCATCAAATGCCTTTGTGAATACGTCAGCATATTGTTCATTTGAATCAACCTTAACTAATTTTATAAGATGCTTCTTATGAATATCTCGGATGAAGTGATACCTTATGTCAATATACTTGGTCTTTGAGTGCTTTACTAGATTCTCTATGATGGAAATGGCACTCTTGTTGTCTACGTGGATAGGAGTTTTCATGAAGTTGAATCAGTAGTCTATCATCTGATTCTGAATCCATAGCAGTTGAGTACAGCAGCTGACAGCAACAATGTATTCAGCTTCAGCAGTTGATGTAGAAACACATGATTGTTTCTTGCATTGCCATAAAATAGTCCTTCCACCAAGAAATTGACATCCTCCTGATGTTGATTTCTTGTTGATGTTGCAGCCACCATAGTCACTGTCAGTGTAACCATAGAGGTTGAAGTCCTTGTTCTTAGGATACCAGAGTCCCAGTTTAGGAGCTCCCTTGAGGTATCTAAGAATCCTTTTGATAGCAACAAGGTGAGACACCTTAGGAGCAGCCTGATATCTTGCACAAATGCAAGTTGCAAACATGATATCTGGTCTGCTTGCAGTTAGATACATCAGAGACCCAATAATTATCCTGTACTGATGCTGATCAGTATCCTCCCCCTCAAAGTCAGGACAAAGATTATGGTTCCTGGCTATAGATGTCTAGGCTAGCTTACAATCCTTCATATCAAATCTTTCTAAGATGTCCTTGACATATTTACATTGACTGATGAAAAACCCTTCCTTCATCTGCTTCACTTGAATTTCAAGGAAGAAGTCCATCTTGCCCATATAACTCATCTTGAACTTCTTCCTCATGGTGCTCTTAAAGTCCTTACATATTTGGTCATTTGAAGAACCAAATATGATATCATCCACATAGACTTGTATGAGCAACATGTCCTTTCCAGATCTCTTTATGAATAATGTCTTGTCTATGGTGCCTCTGATATAGCCATTTTTCAGTAGAAATTAAGACAAAGTCTCATACCATAGCCTAGGTGCTTGGTGTAGGCCATAGAGTCCCTTGTCCAATTTACACACATAGTTAGGATGCTGTGGATCTTCAAATCCAGGTGGCTGGCACACATAGACTTCTCAGTCTATATCCCCATACAGGAATGCACATTTCATATCAAGTTCGCAGACAATGAAGTTCTTGGATGCTACAAAAGCAAGGAAGATCCTAACAGCCTCAAGTCTTGTAACAGGTGCAATGAAATCTGTGTAGTCAATTCCTTCCTCTTATGTGTACCCTTGAACAATAAGTCTGGCCTTGTTCTTTATGATCAAAACTCTGTCATCCTTCTTGTTTCTGAACACCCATTTGGTACCAATAGGGACTTGGCATTTTGGTAGAGGACATAAGTTCCACACCTTTTGCCTTTGAATTGAAGCAACTCCTCTTGTATTACTTTAACCCAATTATTGTCCTTTAAGGCTTCTTCCACTTTTTTGGGCTCAATTTGAGAGAGGAAGCATGAATACAAGCAGATGTTCCCTTCATGGGTTTGACTCCTTGTCTTTACTCCTTTTGAGACATCCCCAATGATGTTCTCAGCTGGATGGGTGTTGTGGATCCTGAGCCTATGAATCAAATCTAGTTGCATAGATAGATTCAAGTTAGAGATGTTTTGCTTAGGATTATGAACACCACCACCAGCTGCTGTCTCACTTTCATTTAATGAAAACTGATTCAATGAAGGTGTTACAACATCAGTTATGAGTTGCGGTGAAGCAGGATCAACAGTTTCATGTTCCTCCATGTCACTGTCTTCATCAGCGTGGTGTTGACTTCTAAAGTTGTCTGTTGGTAAAGATAGGGGCTTATTTGGCTGACAACTTGTTTATGCTCTGTTGGTTCTAGAGATGGTGAGACTCTCTGGATTACCAACTATGGGAGTTTGATCTTCATGTCTTCTTGGAGATCTTGGAAGAGGCCTTGGCAACTCAAACATTTGATCTTCATAAGAATCTGTTTGTCCACCTATTCCAGCTGAAACAATCTCACAAGAAGGTTTAGAATAGTTAGGAAACAATTCTAAGTTACAGATATATTCAGGGCCATTCCCCTTAACACAAGGAGTATGCTCATTAACAACAATATTGGATGACTCCTTAAATTGTTGGTTCTAAATGTTGTATACTCTATAAGCTTTGGAGCTTGAAGAGTATCCAACAAAGATAGCATCATCCGACTTTTCAGCAAATTTTGCTAAATTGTCTTTTGTGTTAAGTATGGTACACCTGCTATCAAAGGATCTAAAAAACCAATGAATGGTGGTCTCTTGTTCCACAACTCATAAGGGGGTTTTTCATAAGGCTTAACTACAAGAACTCTATTTTGCACATAGCATGCAGTGCTGACTGCCTCTGCCTAAAAGTTAGAGGCAGATTTAAATCAGCCAACATAGTCCTAGCAGCCTCAATAAGTGTCCTATTTCTCCTCTCAGCAACACCATTCTGTCGAGGAGTTCTGGGAGCACTATATTGTCTGGTGATCCCCTTAGAGTCACAGAATGAGTCAAGAACTTGATTCTTGAACTCAGTCCCTTGGTCACTTCTTGAGATTTTTATCTTATGATCTATCTGGTTTTTAATTTTAAGAATAAAAGATTTTAAAATTTCAACAGTTTCATCCTTATTTCTTAAAAAGAAAACCCATGTATATCTAGGAAAGTCATCAACAATCACAAGGTAGTATGATTTCCTTCCAATGCTCATTATACTTATAGAACCAAAGAGAATAAGTGTAATAGAGTGGTGATAGAGTTCACTTCTTTGGATTTATGAGGAACCTTGTGTTGTTTCCTGTTTAGGCAAGCAACACAATTATCCTTGTAAATAAATTCCTTTTTAGGCACTCCATGTAACAAGTTATTTTTAAGCATCTTGTTCATGGTCTTAAAATTAACATGGCACATTCTCTTATGCCATAGAGTTGACTCATCACCATTTCCTTTGAAAAGAAAGCATGATACTTCACCCAGTAGGGAAGCATTATTCATATCAAGCTTGTACATATCCCCTTTCCTGGGAGATCTAAGGAGCACCAATTCCTGAGGAATTGTCATCCCAGGTTTGAGGATAATGCACTCATATTCTGTGAAAAGCATGTGGTGCTTTTGGTAATAGAATTGAGAAACATTTAACAGGTTGTGTTCAAGCTGTTTGACAAAGTTTACCTTGTCAATTTTAACTTACCATTAGATACACTTCCCCAGCCAGAGATATATCCTCCAGTTTGTTGGTACACATGTCCCTAGTTCTAGTTCTAGTGAGCTTAAATGTAATTGACTTTCATTTGTAACATTGATGTAATATTTGATATATGAAATGAAAAACTCTTCGTTGAATGTGTATTGGTTATTGAATGTTATATCTATTCATATGATTGATTATTACACGCTTATATGAACATGTTATATAGGATTACAGTTGTTAGACATTGTTCTGTATCACTAAAGGTTTAGGAATATGTTTAACTAAGTCTCATGATTCAGTCGCACGACTGGACCATGCAAATGGGCCAGTCACACGACTGAACCAGGTGATTGAGCCATATGCACGACTGAGTCATAAGACTGACTCAGTCGTACGAATGAATCAATCGTACGACTCAGTCATACGAATGAAAACTGAAACCTATAAATACCACTTAATTCGTGGAAAAATGTAACACTTCAAGAATTCTTAACCTTAGCCGTCCCAGTTCGTCCAGAGAGTCCCTTCCAACTTCATAGAACGTTTCTGATCAATTCTAATTAATTCTTGACGTATTCTCATCGTTTGTTTTGATCGGATTAATGTTCTCCCTGATTGGATTGCCAATCAAATAGGATTCCACACTATTTGATCTGGTTTCACGTTGAATCATTTAGTACTCTGTACGTACACGGTCCTAACAAGTGGTATTAGAGCTTTGGCTCTTGATTCTAAGTGGATTCAATCGTGTTTTGCAAAAGTCAACGTTTTCAATCAAAAGATCCGTTCTTGCTGCATTAAAATTCAGTTTTTACGAGTGCATGTGTTCAAAAGTTAGTCTTTTTCGAGTTTCAGCCGATTAGGGTTTTCAAAATTGTGTTTTTAGGACGAATTGCGTGAAAATTTTGAAAAATTTCGAATTCAGCAGTCTCAGTCGCACGATTGACCCAATCGCACGACTGAATTCATTTGCACAGTTCAATCGCACGATTAGCCCAGTTGTTTGTTCATTCGCACGATTGTCCCAGTCATTTATTCATTCGCACGATTGTCCTAGTCGTTTGCTCATTCGTACGACTAAGCTCAATCGCACGGTTGAGCCTCAGTCGCATCCCCAGTCGCATACCCAGTCAGTTTGTCAAGTTTTTCAGACTAGTTCATTATGGATACACAACACTTTGCTCTCTCAGCCGGGAAGGACTCCAGAATTCAGAATCTGTTGCTCTTGGAGAATGAGATCGGGAATCACAACAAACCACCAAAGCTTCTGTCTCTTGACGAATATCCTCAATGGAAGCAACGGTTTGAAATTCATTTGAATAGAGTGGACACAAACTTATAGAGCACTATTGAGACTGGCTACACTATGCCAGTTGGAGCTGATGGTGTTCCACTGACTCTAAGTGGTTTGACAGGAAATGGCAACCCGTTCTCATCATTTAATAGGTAGGATAAGGACAAGACTCCAAAGGCAACATCAACCAGCCATGACTCCAAAGCAATAGTAGTACAGGGTGATGAAGGACAAGACTGGTCCTTCTGTTTCTTATCTGATGGTGAGCTAACATTGCGTCGGTTGCTGATCTGAATAAAGACTCAGCGAGTGAGGGGGAGAACTCTGTTGAGCTTGATACTACTGATATGAATGAGACTATGCCTGCTGTTGATCAATTAGTGAAGGATGAACTAAATGCAGAATCTACAGTACACCAGGAACCCCAAGCTGCTTTCATGGCTGGCACCTCTACATCTGCACAGGTAGAATCGAAAGATGTTCTCTTTGATAAACATGCTTGTGTTGAATGTAATAAGTTTAGGGAATGCATCGATCTGAAATTTGCTAGGTTATTAGAACATAATGGTAACTTAGTAAATGACTTAAAACTTTGCACAGAGGCTAATAGAGTATTAAAGCAAAATGAAAGCAGTTTTAAGGAGAAAATTGAATTGCTGAGAAAACAATTAAAAGAGACTGAGGTTGTTGCTTTTAACCAAGAAAATGACATAAAGTCTTACATAAAAACAATTGAGGAAACTAAAAAGGATAGAGCTGTTTTACAAGTTGAAAATGAATCCTTAAAGCAAAAACTACATAGTTTAGCTAGTTCCTCTCACATCTTGAAAAACTTGGTTAAAGAAAGAAACAACGGGGAAGGGCTGGGTTATAAAGTTGTGCCTCCACCATATGAGATTCTCCTGAACACCAAACAGAGACCTGTTAACAATAATCCTATCAAGGACCATGTGGTGACTACTCCTCTAGTCAGTGATCCGGACACTGCAGTTAAACCTGCTCCTCCGGTTACTGATCAGAAGACTTCAACACCAGGCACAAAGGATAAAACTGTCATTGAGGACTGAGTGGAAAAGGATAATAATGTATCTCTTGGGTCGGGTTCACAATCTCCTGTAACATAACCTAAGACTTCAAAATCTACTCAGTCCAAATCTGTTAATCAAGATCTCAATCATTTTAAAAGACAAAGTAATCATAATGTTAAACAATCAGATTTGTCAAAGAAGGTGAAAAACCTAAAGTTGAGACCAAAAGACCCATGCCTGAAGTGTACTCCCTACCCCACAAGAGATCTCCTAGTCCTGTTGAGAGGAGATCATGCTATACTTGTGGACAAAGAGGTCACATCTCTTCACACTGTCCTCGCTATCAGACACCTAGGCTTAAAGTTGAACTAGATCAGGAAGTTAAACCAGTTTCTTCAAAACAGAGATCTAAGACACCTGCTAGGTCTAAGACACCTGCTAGGTCTAAAACACCTGCTAGGTCTAAAACACCTGCTAGGTCTTATGCATCTCCCTAACACCACAGACAACATAGACAAGTCACTGGCAAGTCTGTGATGCCTGAGGTGAAACCTGCTTTTGAAAATAAATCTAAAGTTCAAACTGTAAATCAATCATTAGTTTACCACAAACAAGCCTTACACAAGGATGGTTTGTGGAAAGCTAAAACATTTGATGTGTCTGATAGTGTTGATAAGCAGAAGAATGAGGCTTCTCCAACTCCAAACGGACAGTGGGTCGAGTTTGTAATGTGCGATGCCTCAGGGAAACCCAAGCCAGTAAAGGCTTGGGTCCCCCTCCTTAACTAATTATTTTCTATTGTGTGCAGGTTGTCCGCTATAGTGCTTCTACCAACACATGGATTGTAGATAGCGGAGCATTCAGCCACATGACAGGAAATCAGTCTCTCCTTTTCAACGTCAGACAAATAAAAGGGGGACATGTTTCTTTCGCTAGAAACAAAGGAGGATACATTACCACACAAGGAGAAGTAGGTAATGGAAAGGTAAAGTTTGATAAAGTGAATTATGTTCAATAGTTAGAAAACAATTTGCTTTCAGTTTCTCAGATATGTGACAAGGGCTTCAAAGTAATGTTTGACAATAGGAAGTGTTACATTCTAAAGAAGGAAATGGAGATTCCTGAGGAGCAGGTTTTAATGTCAGCATCAAGGTACAACGATCTGTATGTCTTGGACATGTCAAATGCTTCTACTACCGAGTCCACTGTTCAGTGCTTTTTGTCAAAGGCCACAGAGAAGGAGTCCATCTCTTGGCATAGGAGAATGGGACACATAAATCATAGGAAGATGAATCATCTGATTCATAATAACCTAGTTGAGGGAGTTACTGTAAAGAACTTCAAACTTCTAAATTTTTGTGTCTCGTGCAAGAAGGGAAAGCAGACCAGGAAGTCTCATAAGAACAAGCACGTTAACTCTATCGAGATGCCCCTGGAGCTACTGCATATGGATCTTTTTGGTCCTGTCAGCACAAAGAGTATCGCTGGAGACTGATACTTCTTCGTAGTCATAGATGACTACTCACGTTTCTCCTGGGTGATGTTTCTGAAAGCTAAGTCTGACACATTTGAATCGTTCAAGGTACCCATCAGTACACTGGAGTCTCTCTACAATCTGAAGTTCAGGAAGGTTCGTTCAGACAATGGAATTGAATTTAAGAATCAGTGGATGGATGCTTTCTGGAAAGAAAAGGGAATTGTTAATCAGTTCACCTCTGCATACACGCCACAGATGAATGGAGTTGCTGAACGCAAGAATAGGAGCTTGATCGAGACTACAAGGAGTATGTTGGCAGATTCAAAACTGCTAGTACACTTCTGGAATGAAGCTGTATGCTTAATCATGTGTTAATAGTCAAGCGGCATAGGAAGACTTGCTATGAGTTGCTTCAGAAGTGCAAACCTAACCTGGAGTATCTGGAACCATTCGGAGCTCCATGCACGTTACTGAAGAAAACTCCGGAGGGCAAGTTCAGTGAGAAAGCAGATCAGGGGATCTTTCTTGGATATAGCATACCAGACAAACGAGTTTATAATAACTCCACAGGTCAGGTAGAAGTATGGTGCAACGTCGATGTGCAACGATACACCATCCCCCCTGCTGGAAAAAGGTCCGTCGTCATTCTTCAACTACGATGGCTTTTTCAAATCATTCAACCTTCCTCAGATAGATTCAGATGAAAAGATTGCTGCTCATATGATGTACGATGTCCTAAATACACCGAATCTGGATATCAGCAATATGGCACCGGCTAGTGGTGCATCAGGATCTTCTACAGCTGCTCAGGACGAGAGTGATGATTCATCAGACGATGAAGAAGCAGTTGAGACCAGTAATGAGTATAACGTTAATCAAGGTGGAAGCTCAACAGATGCAGAACATGCATCAGGGAATCTGGATACTGAACCTGCCGTCACAAACCTGGATACTGAAGTTGTCGTTCCTACGACACCTGTGACTAGGATCAGTGTGAATCACCCCCCAAAGACTATCATTGGGTATCTTCACTCCGATGTGTAGACAAGAAATCAGCTATACTCTGCTGATTATGCTGCAATTATGGAAAAGGGCTACGTGAATGATGGGGCTTTCAAATGCTTTGTTTCTCAAGTCGAGCCCAAACACGTATGTGATGCCCTAAAGGATGAGGCTTGAGTCAACGCCATGCAGGAAGAACTGCTACAGTTTAAGAAGCTTGGAGTGTGGACACTCGTTGATAGGCCCAAAGGAGTTAAAGTGATCGTCACCAAATGGGTGCTATGCTGTGAGAAGGACGACCAGGGTGTCGTTATCAGAAACAAGGCAAGATTGGTTGTTCAAGGCTTCAAACAAGTCGAGGGAGTCGACTACAATGAAGTGTTTGCATCTGTGGCTAGAATGGAAGCAATCCGTATCTTCCTAGCCTATGCATCTTATATGAAGATCAAAGTCTATCAACTAGATGTAAAGAGTGCATTCCTTCATGGGGAAATCCGTGAATAAGTCTATGTCAGTCAATCCGAAGGATTTGAGGATCCTTATCATCGGGACAGAGTCTACAAGCTGTATAAGGCTTTGTACGGGCTACATCAGACTCCTCGAGCTTGGTATGAGAAGCTCTCCACTCACCTGTTGAAACACGGTTTTCTCAGAGGTGTGATTAACTGCACGTTGTTTATCAAAGAAAAAGATGGAGATTTACTAATGGTGCAGATTTATATGGATGACATAATCTTCGGTTCTCAAAACGAAGAATTTTGTAAAGAATTCGAACCTGTGATGAAGGCAGAATTTGAAATGAGTGCAATGGGTGAGATGAAGTTCTTCCTAGGTTTACAGGTGGATCAGACACCTACTGGCATTTTTCTGCATCAGACTAAGTATGTTGGAGACATTCTAAGTCGATTTGATATGGAAAATGTCACTGTTGCCGGTAGCCCACTTGCCACAAACCATGATGTGGCACCTGATGAGAATGGGGATTTGGTGGATGCCACTATGTATCGTGGGATGATCGGATCTCTTATGTATCTCACTGCCTCGCATCCAGATATCATGTACGCCATATGTCTGTGCTCAAGATATCAAGCAAAACCAAAAGTAAATCATCTGATCAGGGTGAAAAGGATTTTTTGTTATCTAAAGGGTACTCCAACATTGGGGTTGTGGTATCCTCATGATGATGACTTTGAGCTAAATGCGTACAATGATTCAGACTATGGTGGCTGCAAGATGAACTTCAAGTCAACATCAGCAGGGTGTCAGTTCTTTGGAAGGCGATTAGTCACCTGGCAATGCAAGAAGCAGACATCTGTTGTCTTGTCAACATGTGAAGCTGAATATGTTGCTGCTGCAAGTTGCTGCTCTCAGATCATTTGGATCCAATAGCAAATACGGGACTACGGTTTGCAATTCTCTAATACCCCTATATTTGTTGATAACTCTGCTGCCATAGCTGTAACTAAAAATCCTGTTCAACACCCTAAAACAAAACACATCAGCATAAAGTATCATTTCATACGTGATTGCTATGAAAAACAATTAATTGATGTGGTTAAAATAAACACGAATTTTTAACGCGCCGACCTCTACACCAAACCATTTGATAAACCCAGATTTTTCTATCTGTTAGAGGTCAACGGCGTGAAAAAGAAAATGACGTCATTCTAGAAGAGACAAATGCTTAGTCCGACACTTGTTTAAATTTCTTTTTTTTCTTTTTCTTTTCTTTTATTTATCTTATTTCAATTTCCTGTCTTAAAAATCCAAAAACACAAAAATATTTTCGGTTTTAGAATTTTAGGGGGAGATTAGTTTAGTTTCAGTATTTATTTACTTAAAAAAAAGAAAAAAAGGGGAAGGGCAGATAAGCTAAAAAAGCAAAAACAAAATATTTAAGAATGTGATTCAATGCTATGGAAAGTGATAGTACACAGGCGTCGAGTTACTTTGAACACCAAAAAGATTTTCAATTTTTGCAATTTTAGTTTAATTAAATCACAGAAAATTGTTAGTCAGAGAATTCTAAGTCTAACAAGTTGGGAAAATGATAGTACGCTTGTTTGTAACTGTAATTACATGGAGAAAGTAGATCTAGGGAGGTGCTAGTTCATTATACGATGTGTCGGTAGATTCAACACAATAGACTAGTAGACATCATTGGTGAACTCAATTTATACTAATCTGTTCAATCGACTGTGGGTTCCCATCTTATCACTGGTTAACACAATCTGTTATTTCGAATAAGGGTGACGAGCAAATAAACCCCACTAAAAGTGTGCGGATGACCACAAAAAGAGCAAAGCACAAAAATGAAAATAAAAACAATCAAGCTGATAACCTATGTTGTTGGTGCGTTATGTGCAAAAGAAAAATTTAAAGGTGCTCTAACAAGAAGATAGGTTGTGTGCCTCTCTGCTGTGCGATGGCACTGACCTGAGGATAAGCATAACCTAGATATTCTAGAATTCATTGTTGTTTGCCGCCACTCTGCTGTGCGGTGGCACTGACCTGAGGCTTGGCTTCTCTTTGAAAGCTCTATGAATAGTCTCTTCTTGTCAAAATACCCGTAGACCGCTCAAAATTCTCCTGAGGAATGTTGATTACCATATAAGCTTGGGATCCACAAATGTTGGTTGAAATAATATAACCTAATACATCACCTATATGTGTCAAAAATCTATGTATGGATTTAAGTGGACAAGTATACTGACAATCGTCGTGGCTGCACTGCCTGATGTTTAAAATCAATGTGTGTTACATTTTAGATCAAGCATAATTTCCAGTTAGAGCTTAGAAGTCTCAGATGAATGAGAAACTGTGATATGTAAATATGTTAGTTTCTATTTCAATATATATATATAAAAGTTCCAAGTAATTGAGTTTATGCCTGTCTGATTCCATATGAATCTGTTTTAGAAATAATGTTAATGCTAATAGGCTACTCTACCCTACCCTAACAAAATCACAAA
Organism: Flaveria linearis; assembly: GCA_024085815.1. Lineage (NCBI taxonomy): Eukaryota > Viridiplantae > Streptophyta > Magnoliopsida > Asterales > Asteraceae > Flaveria > Flaveria linearis. The sequence continues at coordinate 19,484,134 of CM044017.1, read as the reverse complement.
AACATGTTTATTTTGTTACTTAGTTTAGCTTTCAAGTTATTTGTAAAGTGTGTCAGTGTCGGACTATGCTATGTTATTCATCTTTGTAAAGGTCACAAAATGAACTTAATGTTAATCTTGAATCACTTGTTCCTGAAAAGGTAAATGGATCACGTCTGAGGTGATCAGGTGGATAAATGGATCACGTCTGAGGTGATCAGGTGGATAAATGGATCACGTCTGAGGTGATCAGGTGGATAAATGGATCACGTCTGAGGTGATCAAAGGATCTGAAAGGATCTCAGCCTCTAGTTTGATCAATTAGGTTGTATTCACAGCGGATTTAGCACAAGAATTAACAAATTCAAACAAAAACACAAGAGATATCTCAATGTAACAGTAGGTTATAAAGAAAGAGAGGAATTCTACAAAAAGGTGTTTTCTATTAGATCACACACTTCGGCAAGGATTACAATTAGGTCATCTTCCTTTTATAGGAAGAATGACGTCAGCTGATGTCACTTGATAGTGACATCAAACCGTTATTCTAACAAACTACTGAAACTACCTTAACTACTGAAGATGTCAAACAGCTGACATCTCCTTACAAAATGCTAAGTTTTAAACTTATTACAACAACTGAAAAGAAACTACTGAAAACTACAATGACTGAAGAACATACTCTTCAGTCGTTTTACGAACTACTGAAATAGAAAATAAAAACTACTTATAAGAAAAAGCTAAAAGGTAAGCCATCACAACAACTGAAGAATACTTCTTCAGCTGTTGTGACAAACTCTGAAGCTTCAGCACTTGTCTTCAGACTTTAACTTCAGATGTTTCATCAGCTGATGACTTCAGTAGTTGTCATCAGCTGATGTCTTCAGTCTTTGTCTTCAGTCTTTGTACTTCAGCTGTTGATCTTCAGTACTTGAGTCTTCAGCTGATAGCCTTCAGTACTTGAGTCTTCAGTACTTGTTTCTTCAGTATTTTTGTCCTCAGTACTTGTGTCTTCAGCTGATGTTCTTCAGTACTTTGATCTTCAGCTGTTGAGGTCTTCAGACTTTGTCAAACAGCTGATGATGCTTTCAGCAGTTGTTGTGATGTCTTGTGGGACTTAGAGGTTTTTCTGATCTAGCTCATCCCCTGAACCAATGCAGCCAAAACCTCTAAGCTTATTGTTGGTCCTACTTATTGTGGTAGAATGACTAGTCTATTTCCTTCTGGATCAGCTCAGAAGTTGACCCATATAAGCACTGGCCTAGGAAGAGGTCTCAAGAATCTGATTGGCATAGTATGAATGGGAACTCTGTTTTGGGGAACTGGACACAGAGTTGTTGTCCCATCCATGAGCCCTACTTCCCAACTATGAGCCTGTAGGATTCTCTGGTGTAGGCTTCTAAAAACATTACTTGTTCCTCCATGGTAAGAACCTCTGCCTCACCCTAAAAAAATCCTTCAGGCCTATAGAGCTCTGAGATGAATTTAGCCTGTTTACCATTTTTGAGTTCCATAGTTGTTATGGCTCTATAAGCAAACTCATCAGGGTGATTACCCTCTAAGAACAACTGGAGCTCATTTCTCTTAAGATTCTCAAACCTCTTGTAGACTAACCCCTTTTTAACCACCCTATTCTCCAACATCTTTTGTGGTGGTAGGTTAGCCTGGTAGGTTTTCTTGAAATCTATGATGATCTCCCAGGGTGATACTACAATGGCCAAAGAGATCACTTCATCTACAATCCTTTTTACTTGGCCATTGTATCTCAGTGGAATGTCTTTCTTAATGATCCTGTGAGACACCCTGGGATCAGGCCAAATTCTCACTTTGTCTTTTTGATATTGATATGTATGCCTTAAAGTGTATAATCTCAGAGCTTGTTTCCTCATATTCGTGATTGATGAGGAAGCAGCATAAGCTTTATCTACTCTTTTCAACAGCTCTTCAATTTTGACTTTCACAACTTCCATCTGTAAGGCAGGAGTGATGGGTAAAGATTTGGCTTTAGGCAAGGATAGAATTGTAGAGAGAGGCAGCCTATCTTCTTCCTCATCATCCTCTTCTTCTTCTTCTTCTAGCCTCAGCACCCTTCTCTTCCTCTTCAAAGGTGCATCATCGGCTATGGGTTTTGATGGTGAACGGGTTGGTTTTGTGGGTGGTGGTTTGGTTTTTGGTGTGGGAAATTGGGCAGGCTGAGCTAGCAATTTAGATGTGAGAGAGGATTTGGTTTGTTTGGCTAACTCAGTCCTGTTCCCAGTACTGGCTTCACTGAGGGCTTCTATGATCAGTCCTTTAGTGAATACCTCAGATGAACAGATCTTGGTGGCTATTGCCAAGATGCTGTCCCTAGACCATGATCTGATCTCCAGGACTGATCTCCCTAGATACTTCGAAATGAATCTTGTCATAGCCTCTAGTCTCTCTTTTTCCTCTTGGCTATGACAAGACCATCGGTATTCTATCTCTTTCACCTCCAACTTTCTTATCTCTTGATCTAGCTTAGCAGTGTCAGTGTCAAAGCCTTGCTTGAATAGCTGATCAATGACGTTATCCATTGACCTGCTATGTTCAGCATCAGCCTCCTTGACAAGGACAGTTAGATATTTCTCCTTCTCTCCCTTCTTCTTCTCCTTCTCTCCCTTCTTCTTTTTGTATGTGACATGAAAGTCTTTTTGACTTTCAGTCACTTTTTGCAATTCAGCACTCTCCTTCTCCTTCTCCCTCTTAGTCTCCACCACCAACTCCCTCTCATATACCACCTCATCCTCCACTCCTTTCTCTTTCACTTCCTCCTCCACTCTCTTTCTCTTAGCTTTCACTGAAGTCTCCCCCTTTTTGGTTGCATTGGTTACAAGGGGTTGACTATCAGAAAGCTTCTTCAGCACCACAGCTTCCACCAAAGGATGTATAGTAGAGGGAAGCCTCTCATCAAGGTTTTGATCACAATATCTGTGATTATGGGTGTGATGAGAGGCAAGGAATTTTGAAAGATAGCATCTAATTGCTCAGGGGGTTCTGTCCCTGAGAACTAGTGTCAGAAGCAAGGGCAGGTGGCTGAGGTTGTGAGAGTGGCTGAGTGTATGTGAGACCTTCAGGTGAAGGTGCCATCTGTGGGTTTATGGTGGCAGATGGACTTCTTTCTTGAGTCATTTTGGCGAGTAGCTCTTTAAGTCTACTCACCTCATCCTCAAGAATGGTGTTCTGAGCTACTACATCGTAGAAAAAGCTCAGGTCATCATCAATTGTAGCTGAATCACCTGACCTGCTGATTGAATTAGGATGTACATGTGCTGAGTGTGGCTCAGTGATCACATGTGCCCCTTGTTCTTGGTACTGGGGACTTCTTGCCTCCGGATTGGATCCATCATCGGCAGTTGCCTCTGGTGAGGACTTAGAGATGGTACCAGCTTCTTCCTGATCATGTGCTGATACAGGGGAAGTGGCAGCCTCACCAGATTGTTCCATCTCCTTTGCCACACTTGGAGATGAGACATAAGATTCCCTGTGTTGTGGGCTCCTATCAACACTTGTATCCACCCTCTCTGTGGTTGGAGTTTTCCCAGTTATGATTGGTTCCTGGGTAGAGGGTGGAGTGTTAAGATGAGTCAACACTTCTGCAATAATGAATGTAGGGCTGTGAGGGGCGGTTGCAGTGGGAGATGGGGTAGAAGCAGTATGCACACGAGGAGATGTGTGCTTTTCAATGGCAACCTTCTCAAGTGAGAAAGGTTCTAGATGTGTGGCAGCCCCGGAAATGGTTGCATCAGGTTCCTGTAGAGAGGATGCCTGTGCGGTTGTGGTTGGTGGAGTCGTGGTAATTGCTGGGAGAATCATGCCAGCAATTACTTCCTGCCTTTGTTATGCAAGGGCATCCTCAGGGGACTCATCTCCCTAAGTAGCCTTTTTGGGTTTCTTTTGTTTAGGTTTGGTGGGGACTTTGGATTTTGAGGAGGAGGCTGTGGGTTCTAGCTGCGTGGGTTTTCGCAGCTTGGCAGCCTTTTTTAATGTTTGGTCAGTGTTGTGCCTGGAGTATACCTCAGGCAATACAGCCATGGCAGGGACTCCAAGGCCAACAAGTCCCTCAGCATATAGCTGGTTCTCTATTATGGCCATTATGAACCGTGGATATAGTATCCAACGGTTAGCAAGAGGTTTTGTGGCCATATCCTTAAGCTCTAAAAAGATTATTTCAGAAAAATTTAAGTTTTATTTCTCAAGGATAGAGAATAATACCTGCTGCCACCGTGATGACATTTGATCCCATGAGGAGGTCTTCGGGGCTAAGCAAACATTCACCATATGGTATATAAGTCGTTCGACATCATGGAAATGTTTCTTGAGTAGGGTGGAGGCATGAAGGTCACCCTGATAGTCATGGTGTGCAAATGAAAGATCAGTGGTGCCTTTTGGATATTTAGTTGGGAAGGTGGCATCATCCAATTTTAGGGTTTGGCGGATGATTGCCGGATTGATGACCACCTTCTGGTTGTTGACAAACGACTGGAGAGAGACCTCGGCGTCGTTCTCTCCAGTAAGGGTGACGTTCGTCCAGAACTGGGTAAGGGAATCGGCATATATTGTGGGATTGAGGAGGATGGCCGTTTGATAAGGAGAATCGACCATGAGATCTATTGCGTTATGAAACTTCATCCAAATGGGGATTTGGTAAGGTAAGCGACACAGTTGTGTCTTGGCTTGAGCTGCATGGTCGCCATTAATGGTGTGAGAGAGGTTTCAGAGTCTTTGAAATATTAGGTTATGAGAGAATGAAAAACTCTGAAGGTAGGGTTAGGTATTTATAGGGTATGGATTGAAACAGCTGAAAGAAAACGACTGAAGGTTTTGGTGTTAGGCATCAGTTGTTGAAACGACTAATGACATGGTTTTAACCTTCAGAGGTTATAAACATCTGAGGACTTGGTGTTAGTCAGTAGTAGTTGAAACTACTGAGACTGTGGTTTTGTCCTTTAGATGTTGCAAACGACTGAAGACTTGTTGTTAGTCATCAGTAGTTATAAACTACTGAAGACATGTTTTTCATCTTCAGACGTTGTAAACAGCTGAAGACTTAGTATTAGTCATCAGTAGTTGTAAACTACTGACATCAGTAGTTGTAAACTACTGACATCAGTAGTTGTAAACTACTGAAGACATGGTTTTGTCTTCAGTTGTTGTAAACAACTGAGGACTTGGTGTTAGTCATCAGTAGTTGTAAAACTACTGAGGACATGGTTTTGTCTTAGAGTTGTTTGGGATGAAACAGCCGATGAAATCAGCTGAAGAGTAAAATAACTCATCAGCTATTGTCATCAATTCAGTTGTTTCATGCTGACCTCAACATTTACTCATCAGCTCTTTGGCTACTTTCAGATGTTTCATTGGCCGTCAGCTCTTGTAAATATTTATTCTTCAGCTCTTGTGAACAAATGTTCATAAGACCTGATGAAATAAATTATTCTTCAGAGCTTGTGAACAAATTTTGTCTTCAGTACTTATGTGTAATATTACACATCAGTACTTGTGAACAAAATTTGTTCTTCAGTACTTATTTGTTTGAAAACTATACATCAGTAGTTGTAACTACATCAGTTGTGTTCAACAAATAATGTACTTCAGTACTGTGAAGCATTTTAGTCTTCAGTAGTTATGAAAAATGCTAAAGACTAAAGTACTCATCAATACTTATTTCTGACTTTTGCATACTAATGCTCATCAGTACTTGTGAGCTGAGAGCATCAGTATTAGTCAAATTATTCTAGCTGCAACATACCAAGCCTTAGTACCAGATTGTGAAATGTGGCACTATCTAAGGGTTTAGTAAATATGTCTGCAAGCTCATCAGCACTAGGCACAAACTTTGGATCAATCAGACCTTTTTCATAGAAATCCCTAATAAAATGATGTCTAATCTCAATATGTTTGGTCCTAGAATACTGGACTGGATTTTTAACAATACAAAGAGCTGAAGCACTATCCATTAATAATGGAGTCTTAGTCTCTGTAATGCCATAATCCAAGAGTTGATTCTGAAGCCAGAGTACCTGGGATGTACAACTTGCAGTAGCAATGTACTCAGCTTCAGCAGTGGATGTAGCAATTGATGTTTATTTCTTACTCTGCCAAGAAACTAAACAATTGCCTAGGAATTGGCACCCTCCAGAAGTTGATTTTCTGGTCACTAAAAGCAACTAATTTGCAAGAATGCCAAGTGGAATACCAAAGTCCTAGGGTTTAAGTACCTTGCAAATATCTAAAGATCCTTTTGACTGCAATCAAAAGGGATTCTTTAGGTGCAGCCTGAAATCTAGCATAGGCACATGTTGCAAACATAATGTCTGGTCTAGAAGCTGTAAGGTACATCAAGGACCCAATCATACATCTGTAAAGGGTTTCATCAACCGCTTTACCTTTCTGATCAACATCCAGTTGTGTGATGCTGCTCATGGGAGTAGAACAGGGCTTACAGTTTTGTAAATCAAACTTATTTAACAACTCTTTTGTATATTTGGACTGATGAATGAAGATTCCATCAGCCCTTTGTTTGATTTGCAACCCTAGAAAGAACTGTAACTCTCCCATAGCACACATTTCAAACTTTTGCTTCATTAGCTTAGTGAATTCATCACACAACTGTGGATCAGAGGATGCAAAAATTATATCATCAACATAAATTTGAACAAGTAGCTTATGCTATCCCACATTCTTAATGAATAAAGTTCTATCAATGGAGCCTCTAGTGAAATTATTCTGGAGAAGAAAATTAGATAATGTTTCATACCAGGCTCTAGCAGCTTGTTTCAACCCATAAAGAGCCTTATCAAGCTTATACACCCAATCAGGATGTTTATTGTCCTCAAAGCCTGGTGGTTGACACACATAAACCTCTTCTTTTATTTTACCATATAAAAAGGCACTTTTGACATCCATTTGAAAAACTTTAAGATTGTGAAAGGCAGCATAAGCTAAGAACAATCTAATTGCCTCCAGTTTGGCTACAGGGGCAAAGGTTTCATCATAATCGATTCCTTCCTCTTGTGCAAACCCCTGTACAACCAGCCTGGCCTTGTTCTTAACAATTTGGCCCTTTTCATCTGTTTTATTCCTAAACACCCATTTAGTGTCTATTGCACACTTACCTTGGGGTAAAAGAACAAGCTCCCATACTTGCTGCTTTTTGAACTGAAGAAGCTCAAGCTGCATTGCTTCAACCCATCCATTGTCTCTTAGTGCAACATGATAATTCTTGGCTCTTGCTGACTGATGAAAAGAGCATAGAAGCAGAAATTGGACAATTGACTCCTGGTTGAAACTCCAGCATTGATATCACCAATGATTTGAGACATTGGGTGATTCTTCAGCTCTTGATAGACAATAAGATCCGTGCAAGTGTTTGTAGGACCTTCAGCAGCAACAGATGATGATGTAGATTCTTGAAACCACGTAGGAGATGATAGCTCAAATGAAGTAGAGGATTCAGAGATCTCATCAGCATTTGTTGTGGATGCAGCTGCTGAAGCCACAGGAGCATCAGGTTTAGTTGACTCAGGCAGATGGTCACTAAACCTGAAAAGGTGAGTACTGGCTATATCATCATCAGTACCACCAGGTGGAGAACTGTTGACAGGAACAACAGCTGGAGGTTGATAAGGAACATATTGCAGTATGTCCAGATCAAATAACTCCACAGGGTTTTGGGGAATCTTGTCCTTTGGAGATTCATTAAACTTCACATGCAAAGTCTCTTCAACCATCTTTGTTTTGCAGTTGAAAACTCTATATGCCTTGCAAGTTGATGAATAACCAACAAAATACCCTGCATCCACCTTTGATGCAAACTTCTGGAGTGGATTGCTTGTGTTGAGAATGAAACAAGGACACCTAAAGGCTCTAAAAAGGAAATCAAAAGAGCAAATGATGAAGTACTTTGTAAGGAGTCTTCATCAACCTCTGATTTACTAATACTCTATTCTGCACATAGCAAGCTGTGTTGACAGCTTCAGCCCAAAAGGTCAGTGGCAATCCTGAGTCAGCCAGCATTGACCTTACAGCTTCAATGAGGGTTCTGTTCTTTCTCTCCACCACTCCATTTTTTTCAGGAGTTCTTGGAATGCTGAATTGCCTTTTGATTCCCTTTGACATATAGAAGTCATCAAGTGTATGATTTCTAAACTCTATGCCATTGTCACTCCTCACACACTTGACTGGAAGGGAATACTGCTTCTCCACATATACCACAAAGTTCATTATAGCTTTTGTAGCTTCATCTTTGGAGTGCAAGAAGAAAGTCTAGACAAATCTGGAGTAATCATCCATAATTACTAGACAGTATTTCTTCTTTGCCATGCTCATCACTCTGACAGGACCAAAAAGATCCATGTGCAAAAGTTGCAAGCAGGCATTGGACTTTGGTTCTTCTATTGGAGGGAATGAGACTTTATGTTGTTTTCCTTTGAAACAAGCAGTGCAGTTGTCTTCACATTTGAACTCCTTCAAAGGAAACCCTCTTATTAAACCATGGTGTATCAGCTGATTCATGTTTTTGAGATTCACATGACCCAGCCTTCTATGACATAGAGTAGATTCTTGAGGGGAAGCCTTGGAGAATAGGCAAGGATGGCCTTTTAGATCAATTTTCTTTGAAAGATCTAAGGCATATACTCTTCCTATCCTGTTGGCCTTCAGGAGAGTATATTCATCCAACACCTTGTCAATCAAACTCAGAACTTTGGATGATAGAATCCGACAGTTCTGGCTGGTGAAAAGGGCAACATGGCCTTTATCACACATTTGACTGACACTCAAGAGATTATACTTGAGATTCTCCACATGGTTAACATCATCAAACCTTATTTCCCTATTGGAAACAAAGCCTTTGCCGATGATGTATCCTTTTGCATCATTGCCAAAGGAAACAAACCCCTTCTTTCCTTGAGAGTAGTCATTAAGAAGTGAGCTGCTTCCTGTCATATGCATGGACCCTCCACTGTCTACATACCAGATGCTTCTTTGGCATGTTGAAGAACCCTGCATTCATCACAACAAATTAGTTAGTTTTTGAGACCCAAACCTTTTTGGTTTTGGGTCTGTTCTCATCAACAGATGTGACACTAACTGGTTTGTTGCGTGTGACAGCCTGAGGTGAAGGAGATGGTGTAGAAGAGGAATCCTTTGGCTTGGATTTCCTTTTCTGTGGTTTCAGCACAGGAGCATCTAATTGGTTGACTCTTCCCATTAGATGTTGAACCATCATAACAAGCTGTGTTTGATTTTGGGATAACGCCTTTAGCTCATCAGACACATTGGTGCTTGCTTGTGATGGATTCCTGTGTTGCACCATATTCTTTTGAGCAACCTCAGCTGTTGTCTGAGTAACCCCATCCTTCTTTTTGGATTTCTTCTTAGGCTTAGGGGTTTCAGGTGTTGATGTGGCTGGTACAAACTTGGTCTCAAACTCAGTTCTCATTACATTCATTTTCTCTTAAATTTTCTCCTTTTGTTTGAGTTTGGAGCCCTTTTTGTACCAGCAATCATCAGTAAGATAATTGAACAAGCCACATATTTCACATGGCTTCTTCTTCATCTTTAGTTGATCATCTACTGAAGAAGATGAAACTGCCGAAGACTTGGTCTTTAGCAATTTGCTATCAGTACTTGTAGTTTTCTTCCTTGTAGTACTTGCTTTCCTGATATCTTCTTCAGTAGTCTTCAAACCCTTTCTACTTACAGTTTTCTTCCCTTCAGTACTGGCAGTAGTTGGGGTTTGAACTTCAGGTGTTATCACTTGCTCTCCAGTACTTTCAGTACTTTTAGAGACAACACCTGAGTTGATCAACTTTTTGTTCATGTGACAGTCAGCATTTGAACCATCAGCTGTTGTAGCATCAGCTGATTGGTTTTGTGAGGAATTAATGCTAACTTCAACCTCTGATGGTACTGTATCAGATAGTAGGTCACATGATGAGAAGGATTGGTTATTGCTTTCTCCATCAGATTCTACTTTTGCTCTGGAAGTAAAATCTGTTGGAGGAGCAGTGTGATTATAACCAATGCCAAACTTCACATTGGAAGCTGATTGCTTACTCAGAAGCATTTCAAAACCCTTGCGAGATTGCACCCAACGATCACACTCTACCTGGGTAGCTGCAAGTGTTTCCTTGAGGTCTCTGTACTTCTTAGAAGTACCTCTTCCCTAGCCTTATCATCTTTGATTTGGCATTTAAGTTTATAAATCTCATCATTTTTATCATTAAGCACAGACTCAAGTTCAGCTTTTCTTTTGGAAAGGGTTTGCTCTAGCTCAAGATTTTTATCAATTAAAGCTACATTTGCTTCTCTAATAGATGCAAATGTAGCTATGCAAGATTCAGAACATAGCTTGGCTTTGGCCTCAAAGATACCTGTGATGAAGCATTGGAGTATGACCCATCAGCAGACTCCAGGGTCATGAGAGCAAGGTTACCAAAAGGATGATCACCACCATGTTAACCAGCACCAGGAAACAGTTGTTCATGACCAGATAAATCATCTGGTAAACTGCTCCAGTCAACAACTCCTGGGGTGAAGAAGCTATGTTGTTGAGGTTGGGTTTGATGATGAGATTAAGAAGGTTAAGGCTCAGGGAGAGCATGTGGTTGCTGAGCAGTGGGTGCTTGAACTGGGCTTGACTGAGTCATGTAGTAGCAGGGGTATGGGTATGGCATATGACCCTGAGGCACAAAGTATGCAGGTGATGCCTGAGCTGGTGATGGATGACCAGAACTGGTGGTATGTTTCCCTTTGTGCTGTGAGCTATTGCTTGGAAAAGTCACAAATGGTGCTGAGGAGTTAGATCCAGATGATCTACACTCTCTAGCAAAGTGTCCAAGCCTATGACACTTGTGACACCTCAACTTGCTCTTGTCAAAACCAACTTTGGTTTTGCCAGAGAGACTAGGAAATTTCCTGCCAGTTCTCTTGTAGAACTTTTGAGATCTGATATTTATCATTGCCATTTGACTCAAATATCCATCTCTTCCAGATCATCATCTGGAATGCCCTTCAAGTCCTCCATCAGAAAGCACAGGTTATCACTGCTACCTCCTGAACTACCATCAACACCAACAAAAGCATGTTCAGAATTGGTAGAGAAATCAATATGCTCATCATATGCACTTTCTGATGCAGCATATTCTGACTCCTGACCTATCAGTGCAGTGTTGCCTGATACAAAGTCATCAGTGAGCTTACCAGATGATGACAACTTCCTTTTCTGTTCTATCTCTCTTTCAAATGTAAGCAATTTCCCATGAAGTTGGGTGAGAGATAGAGTACTCAGATTTGCACTAGAGCGTAGGACAATAGTGTATGTGTCCCATACTCAGGCAGTGATCTGAGGAATCGGTTGTTCATCTGGCTGTTTGAATACTCTTGTTTAACCATTTTCAGTTCAGAGATTAAACAAGAAAATCGCTCAAACTGTTGAGTCAGAGTCTCACCCTTCCTATGAGAGAATGTCTCATATTGTTGGGCGAGGATTTCCCTAGTATTTGCTAAGACCTCATCGGTTCCTCCAAATTGTTCCTTCAGAGCAACCCAGAGATCATGAGCAGTTTCATGATGCATAAGCCCTGAATAGATTTCATTAGGCAGTGCCATGGCCAGAATTCCATGGGCTTTAGCATCAATTTCGAACAGCTTTAGATCTTCGTCCGAATATTGATCAGTTTCTTCGGAACCTGCTCATTTGATTCAGGAACGCTCACCATAGGCTTGTATGGTCCATGTACCACTGACTTCCAACAACCAGCACTATTGATAGACAAGTGATGGAGCATACGACGTTGCCATATGTTATACTCACTCCTTACAAGCATCGGAGGCTTTATTGAGGAGCCAGTATTACGAGGATCATTGGTTGGTATCGCCATCTCAGACTTCAAGCAAATTCAAGGTAAAAAAACAAATCTAGCTCAAAACCACGAGAACCTCAAATTTAATGGCCAGAAACAGCAGAAACTCAATCTCTATAACCAATTCTTGCAAATTTGCTAATTCGATCAAACGTAGATAGCAAAAGAGCAGTTTCAATGATCAATTGTTAAATCGATCAATGATTAACCAGCTCTGATACCATTTGAAAGGATCTCAGCCTCTAGTTTGATCAATTAGGTTGTATTCGCAGCGGATTTAGCACAAGAATTAACAAATTCAAACAAAAACACAAGAGATATCTCAATGTAACAGTAGGTTATAGAGAAAGAGAGGAATTCTGCAAAAAGATGTTTTCTATTAGATCACACACTTTGGCAAGGATTACAATTAGGTCATCTTCCTTTTATAGGAAGAATGACGTCAACTGATGTCACTTGATAGTGACATCAAACCGTTATTCTAACAAACCACTGAAACTACCTTAACTACTGAAGATGACAAACAGCTGACATCTCCTTACAAAATGCTAAGTGTTAAACTTATTACAACAACTGAAAAGAAACTACTGAAAACTACAACGACTGATGAACATACTCTTCAGTCGTTTTACAAACTACTAAAATAGAAAATAAAAACTACTGATAAGAAAAAGCTGAAAGGTAAGCCATCACAACAACTGAAGAATACTTCTTCAGCTGTTGTGACAAACTCTGAAGCTTTAGCACTTGTCTTCAGACTTTAACTTTAGATGTTTCATTAGCTGATGACTTTAGTAGTTGTCATCAGCTGATGTCTTCAGTCTTTGTCTTCAGTCTTTGTCTTCATTCTTTGTACTTCAGCTGTTGATCTTCATACTTGAGTCTTCAGCTGATAGCCTTCAGTACTCGAGTCTTCAGTACTTGTGTCTTCAGTATTTGAGTCTTCAGTACTTGTGTCTTCAGCTGATGTTTTTCAGTACTTTGATCTTCAGCTGTTGAGGTCTTCAGACTTTTTCAAACAGCTGATGATGCTTTCAGCAGTTATTGTAATGTCTTGTGGGACTTAGAGGTTTTTCTAATCTAGCTCATTGGTTCTTTTGGTCCAACAGGATCCTTAATTTAAAATGGTCATGTCTGAAATGATCAACTAATCAAAATGTTTTATCTATTGTTATAAGGGGCTAAATGTCCAAGAGTCAAAAAGGCAAAATCTCACAAGTATGACCCATTTGCACGACTGGACCATGAGTATGGACCAGTCGTACGATTGGACTATACGAATGAACCCATTCACACGACTGGACCATGAGTAAGGACCAGTTGTACGATTGGACCATACAAATGAACCCATTCGCACGACTGGACCATGAGTAGGGACCAGTCGTACGATTGGATCATACGAATGAACCCAATCGTACGATTGAAGGTGACCAAATGTGACAGTCGCACGAATGACCCTCAATCATACGATTGGAGGTGACCGTATGGGCGAGTCGCACGACTGAAGCTCAGTCGCATGAATCAATCGTGTGACTAGGCTCAGTCGCACGACTAAAGGTTGCCCTAGTATAAATAGAGGGAGAGTCGGTCACAGTCGTTTCATTCTCCCAAATCGCCTCTCAGACGCACGATACAAACCCATATTGCCAAAATTTCATTTGATCATCATAGACCATTGTTCGACATTCTCTGACATTTGTTTCAATTCTATAGGTACTGCGCGACAACATTTGTACAAATAATCAGTTACTATAACGTCAAAAGTTCGAACCGATGACCTAAAGTTAACCGAATCAAATGTGACTAATAAACCACTAAAACTAAACTTTTTGATCAAATTAAAGTTATTAGGGTTCTAGTCGGTCATCTACGAACCAAATGAGTCAATCCATAATGTTTAACATCAAGTATTGCTCAAAAATTGAATTTGAATGAACAAACTGTCGGACATGCGATTGGACACACTAATGAACTTCAATCGCACGACTGAGCGTGGCGAATGGCTCAACCGCATGACTGAGATGGACAAAAGGTTCAATCGCATGACTGAACCATGTGTCTGAGCTCAATCGCACGACTGAGGTAAACGCATGAGAGACCATATGACTAAGTCCAGTCCCATGACTCAGTCGTACGTATAAGATCATTCGCACGACTAGAACTCAATCGCATGGCTCATTCGCACAACTAGATCTTAGTCGCACAGCTCGTTCACACGACTAGATCTCAGTCGCCTAGCTCAGTCGCACAACTGAACAAAATTTTCAAGTTCATGAAACAAATCTGGTATTCTTTGACACATACTAATGTTTATTTACTTTGTGCCACAGATGGCGAGTCGGTGGACGATGAGCACTAAGCACAACATATGTGCTCATCTTGATCTCTCATCCCGCAATACTACAGAGTTTGCGGGCATTATTTCTTTTCTCCGCCGATCGAGGATATTCCGAGCTATCTCGGCATAGTGCACACCCTACAGATCAGTACAGCAGACGTTCTGGGAAAGCGCTGTAGTTGACAAGTCTTCTGAGCACCATAGTATCAGGAGCTCTATATTCAGGGAGGCCATAGAGATATCAGAGGAGGATATCAGGAAAGTGTTGGAGTTCAGGGATGATTCTGACTGCCCCACCCGATTACATCCCTTCACTGTTAGAGGTTGTTTCATGAGGGCTAAGTTCTCTGGGGACATCAATGCAAGTATGCTCAACAAGAGCAACTTATGCCCCCAGTTCAAATACTTAGCCCATGTACTGCTGAGATGCATCGCCTCCAGGAAGGGTGGCTTCGACGAGCTCTCCGACCAGATGCAGAACGCCTATGTGGCGTTGGTGCTGAATCATCCATTCAGCTTATCTAGGATGATCTTCACCTACATGGTGGAGAACATAGAGGCGAAGGATAAAGAAAGCTTCTGCATGTATCCACGCTTTCTGCAGATTATTATAGATCAGAAGATCCCCTCGCTGCCCAAGGAGAAGGAGGATGCTGTTGTCCTCAAGGTGATGAATGACACCACCCTCGGGAGGATGAGGGTGTACCGGGGAAGCAAGTGAAGCCCCGGTAAGGAGACTATTTGGGCATTTAGCCCGGGAAGACTATGTGGCTCCGGCAAAGAGGAAGTGGCGCCACGAATATAGTGATTCAGATACAGAGCCGATAGTTGTACCGGATGATGACTCAGATGATGATGATAGTGGTGATGGTGGAGATACAGGTCTGTCTCATACTCAGACCACTACTGCTGATGTTACATCTCCACCATCTCCACACGGTGATTTAGAGACAACTGGGTTCCATCAGCACTTCCAGCCTGATGAAGAGGAGGAGTCTGATGAGGAGCCACTGACTCGGACGGTGGGAAGCCAGGTGGTTGCCACCGAGAGGGGGATTAGGACGGTTGGTGGACGTCCGGGCGGGTCTGGGGAGACTACTTCAGATCCATCATACACCCCAGACCAGCTCAGTAGCCAAGGGGGAGCCTCCGGGTCCAGGGGACTCCGATAAAGAGGATGGCTCAGCCCCATGGGATGAAGCCGAAGAGACGGAGGTTCACGCTTATTTCTACCTCCACTACCTCTACTACTACACCACCTACCACCACTACACCACCTACCACCACTACACCACCTACCACCACTACACCACCTACCACAACCACCCCACATACCTCTCCACCTATTCATACTCCACCACCCATATTCACCACAACCACTGCCACCACCACCAGCCACCAAGATGGCCCTTCCACATTCCCCACCAGATCATCCCTCTCTCCCATTGGAGTGGAGGAATAGCTGGCAGCACTAACCAGGATGGTGCTGAAGCTGTTAACCGCTGATAAGGACAAGTCTGCACAGCTACGTCAGCTGGTGGAGCTAAATGTTTCCCAGGCTCAGCAGACCTCACAGCAGGCAGAGCGGATCACCAAACTCCAAGAGCACAAGGATGAGTCTGCCAAGAAGTTAGAGGAGTTGGAGGCTGCAAACAAGAAGATCATGCTCCAACTAAAAGGATCTAAAGAGGAGCCTCTGAAGATTGGTGAAGGAGATGATGGTAAGGATGATGATGATGAGGATGATGATGAAGAGGATGATAGTGATGATGATGATGTGGAGGGTGATGGTAAAGCAAGAGGTAGGGTGGATGATGATGAGGACGATGAAGGAGATGCATCTGTATCTACCTCTGCTCACGGTCAAGAGCAATGGACAATAAAGAGACAAGACCAAGGAGCATCGTCGTCTGCCCCTCCTACCTCCCCATCTGCAGAAGACCCGGCTATGATTCAAGGCAAAACTAAAGCTTAGATGTCTTTATGTTATTGAACTATTGTTCTTGAAATCATGTATCAATGTTTATTTAAATAAATAAATGAAAAATCGAACTGCCATTTGTCATGTACATCATGTTTTACTACCTCTTATTGTGTTTATTTCTTTAACAGGTTCAACCAAACAGGCTGATGAGCATGATGTGGCACCCCTTCGACAAATCAAGACTCAATTGACAATGATTCTTGATTTGCAAGGGATAGTACATCGCTCTGTCAGCTACACACCTGAAGAGGGAGAGATAATCCATGATATGACAGATGAACAGATTGCCGAACTGTTCAGTCTGAATCCTGATGAGTTTGTAAAGGATGCTCCAGAAGTCGATTTAGTCAGTGATGAGGAGCTACAGAATGTCTACGAGGTGGAGATCGAGGATGTGACTGCTGACCATTATCCCCAGTATACTAACGCCAAAGGCGAAGTACTACCAGATCTGGGAGAAACATTTGGCAGCTGTGCATTCGACAAAGTGGAAGAAAGGATAGCTGAAAAAGAAGCTACAGATGAAGGTCCTCAGGCAGATGATGCTGATCTAGCATCCAAAAAGGCTGAGTGGGCAGCCTGCCTGGAGGAAATGAAGAAACAGCGAGAGCCTATCAAGTCAAACGCCTACACCAAGCTCTACAAGGTAAAGAAGCATCAGAAGGTGTCTGGCAAGATCATAAGCTGGGCTTATTTTTAGGACCTCAAAGTATATGTTGTCAAGAGGGAGAAGGGCATAGAGTATTTCGGATTCCCACACGATCTGAAAACTCTCCCTGGATTTAAGCTTAACCATTTAGCCAACTTGAACCTCCTTTATGTTGTTCCCGGAAAGATATCGGGATGGTTCGAGAAGGCACTGAAGAAGGAATACCATACGAGGTAGGTCAATTTCAAACCTCAACAGCCCAAAAGGTTCATTCATAAGACAGAGGTTAACCCTACCTCAGGAAGACCAAAGGTTGTCTTGAAATGGCACCCTCCGCGCACAATGTCTTGTATTCCATTGAGGGAGATGCCACAAGATTTTGCACCCCATTTCAAATGGTGGTATTATGACTGGCGCACTGGAGAAGCCATCATAGTTTTGGATAGGGAGGGAACAGTAGAGACAATAAGGGTATTTGACCCAATGTGGCTCATAAACTTGTCTACAGCAGATGTTTACATATTGTACAAGTGGCCACTATTTTTTGACACGCAGGATATCATGCAAGCACTTCAGTTTCAACATGTTATATGTCTATGCTTCGCAAGGGATATTCATGCTAGGGTTTTAAGAGAAGAACGAGTTAAGAGATATGAAGAGTTCAAGAAGGAGGTCAAAGATTAGATAGAACTAGGTCCAAGGGGGAGTTTGTTGGTACACATGTCCCTAGTTCTAGTTCTAGTGAGCTTAAGTGTAATTGACTTTCATTTTGTAACACTGATGTAATATTTGATATATGAAATGAAAACTCTTCGTTGAATGTGTATTGGTTATTGAATGTTATATCTATTCATATGATTGATTATTACACACGCTTATATGAACATGTTATATACAATTACAGTTGTTAGACATAGTTCTGTATCATTAAAGGTTCTGGAATATGTTTAACTAAGTCTCATGATTCAGTAGCACGACTGGACCATGTGAATGGGCCAGTCGCATGACTGAACCAGGTGATTGAGCGATACACATGATTAAGTCATAAGATTGACTCAGTCATACGAATGAATCAATCGGACTCAGTCGCACGAATGAAAACTGAAACCTATAAATACCACTTAATTCGTGGAAAAACATAACACTTCGAGAATTCTTAACCTTAGCCATCCCAGTTCGTCCAGAGAGCCCCTTCCTACTTCATAGAACGTTTCCGATCAATTCTAATCAATTCTTAACGTATTCTCATCGTTAGTTTTGATCGGATTAACGTTCTCCCTGATTGGATAGCGAATCAAATAAGATTCCGCACTATTTGATCTGGTTTCATGTTGAATCAGTTAGTACTCTGTACGTACACGGTCCTAACACAGTTTCACCTCCAAACTAAACAAGTCCTCCATCAAAATGTCAAAATTGTTGAAGAAGAGACCTGTTCCCTGTCATGTGCCTTGAGCATCCACTGTCCACAATCCAGGTATTTCCATTTTTGTCAAGTGGGGGTCTCTGTACAAAAGGTGAAAAAGTTAGTTGCTATTGGAGACCCAAGCCTTGTTGGTCTTGGGTTCTTCCAATGTGGATGACAGAATTAAAATAAAATGTAGACGTGGGGGTTCAATTATGATTTTGGAAAAGGAGGTTGGGGTTGCAGCATCTTCTTTGACCTTCCATTCCATCCTTTGGTTGATCAGCAAAGATGAGCTTGATGAAGCTTGAGCAGTAGAGCTTTCTTTCGAAGCTTCTTTCTTTTCGGAAGAAGTTTTCA
The DNA here is from genome assembly GCA_024085815.1 of Flaveria linearis. Lineage (NCBI taxonomy): Eukaryota > Viridiplantae > Streptophyta > Magnoliopsida > Asterales > Asteraceae > Flaveria > Flaveria linearis. Next base: position 19,465,531 of record CM044017.1, on the reverse strand, counting down.
AAACCTGTTCTTCCGAAGCAGTCTTTACTTCGGAAGGTCTCAAAGGAAATCTCTTGTTCTTTGGAATTTTCTTTGTCTTTACTTTCAAAGCCATTTTTCCTTCAGAAGAATGATTTTCTTCCAAAAGTAATTTGGCTTCAGAAGTAAGTTTTCCTTTCTCATCATTTGAACTATGTGATAAGGTCCAAATATGAAACCTTCCTTGACTTATTCTTTCTTAACATTATTTGCATAATGTGTGCTTGCAGGACTGTAATAACAATCTTTAGCCATGTGGTTGTGCAGACCACATATTATGCATGCAATGTTGCTTTTCAAGGGGTGTGCAGACTGTTGTTTCTTGCACTTCTCAACAGTCTTCCCCTTCAGTTTCTGATCCTTCAGCTAGACAGGAGTGTTGGTACTGCATTCCTTTCTTGGATCAGATGTTCCCATCACCTAGAATCCTGCAGAGATAAACACACCCTTTTGCTTTAGGTCTTTCTTCAGCTCAGATTTAGCTACTTTCTTAGCAGTTTTCCTGGCTGCCTTGGCTTTGTTCTTTTGGCTTTGGTGGTCAAGGGTTGTTCATTACAAGTGAGGATCGAGTTTTCTACCTGATCCTTTCCTGTAGTGGTCTCCATACTTGCATCATTCTTCCTCTCATAAGATAGGGGGTCCGTAGACGGAACCTCTTGCTCTTGAGTACCACATCTTGGTTGTCTTATAGACTCATAAAAATATAGTAGAGCAATTTCATTGGTTCCCAACCCTCCTTTGTTTTCATAACATAATTTTGAGTGGGAGGATGATGCAAGGATAGTTTGGAAGTTATGCTCTTTAATAGCATACTTCTTTGCTTTAGCCTCAGCTATGACTAGCTAGGCTTGAGCCTTAGTTAACTTGAAAATTAAATCTTTGATTTGAGTCCTGTAATTGGTTTGTTCATGCTTTAAAGAGGACACAGTTCTTTCTAACTCTTCAATTTCATTTTATAGTCAGATTCAGCCCTTTTAAAGTCAGATTTTAAAATGTTTAAGGACTTCAGATTGATTTCCATATTATAGTCCTGATACAGTTTGACTTTAGCAATACAAGCCGGAGTGCAAACATGTTCATATACTTTGCTATCATCAGTTCAAGCCATGAGTGCTTGAGCAGGATTCACTTCTTGCACCATGAAGCTCTAGTCAACTTTTTGAGCAACAGTAGTAGTTTGTTGTTCAGCTGATGCAATTTTATGTGTGGTAGAAGATGTGGAGGCTTAAGTGGCTCCTGGGTTGGATTTTGGAGCTCTGCATTCCCTAACAAAGTAACAAAGTTGATTACAGTTTTAACACTTGGCCTTGCTTTTATCAAACCCAAATTTGCTATTGGTTGGGTTTTGAGGGAACTGCCTTCCAGTTCTTTTAAAGAACTTCTTTACTCTATAAGTCAGCAGAGCTATTTGTTGGACTATGTCCATGCATTCAACATCATCAGGACTGAAGCATTCTAGATCTCCAAAGCATAAATGAAAATCACTAAAATGTTCATAACCTGAAACAAAGGCACAATTGTCCGGGAAGGGACCTGATTGAGCCTGTTGAGACTTTGGTGTTTCAGGAAAAGTGATGTATGGACCAGAAGAACTTGGTTGCTGCTAGGAGTAAGTCAGATACTGTTAGGACTGGGGGTTTCTTTATCCTTCAGCAACAACTAGAGCATTGTTAGTCGTAGGACCAGAAATTCTGTTCATCTGATGGCCTTTCTGAGTCTCCATCTCTACATGGTATCCATCAAAAATAACGAATAGTTCAGTCATTGTGAGAGTGTTCAAGCTCTCTTTTCTCTTGTAGAGACACGGGTCCAGTCTTGAGGAAGTGCACTCATGAGCTTCCTTGTTAGGTCTCTTTTCTCAAGAGAAACTCCAACTGACTGAAGTGATGAGATAAGATCCATGTACCAGAAATATTGCTGGCTAAGAGTCTCTCTAGTAATATAAGTGAAGTTTTCAAACTGCTGCTTCATGGAGTCTTTCTTGGAGTCATTAGAACCAGAGTACATCTGAGTCAAAGCATCAAAGAGTTTTTTGGCTGTCTTGCAGTGCTCAAAGCCTACCATGATGGAGTTTGGTATGGCTGTAAGCAGTATAGTCATGGCTTTGCTATCAATGTCCATCTTCTTGTGATCTTCATCTGAGTAATCTTCAACATCCTTTGCTATCATGGCACCTTTGCCATAACGTGATGCCACCTTTGGCTTGTAAGGACCATTAATAATAGATCTCCATATTTGGTTGTCTTGATACTTAATGAAGCCTTCAATCCGCATCCTTTAGGATCTGAAATTTTCAGGAGTGATGATAGGAGCTTTATTCATCGTTCCCATTTTAAATTTTGGTGATTTCTGGATCATGGCCATTTTAAATGAGGTGAGTGTATGAGTGAAAAGTCAAGATAATTTAGGATGGTAAGATCTCACAATCAAGAGCCTGGATGCTCTGATACCAATTATAGGATCGTTATAAGTCACTTAACATAATGGTTCTCTCTTAAACTCACTTGGTTTAACTCAAACGATGAAGCAGAATCTTCTAAGAGTTGATAGTAATATATTAAGTAAACAAGACACAAGAAAAGTTTTCAAGATACTTGTATATATTAATTCTCAACACAAAGATTACAAGACTTTTACAAGCATACTCTAATGAGCTTACAATAAGAACTATATATACTACTATCTACAACCGATTATATTTGAAAAACCAGCTGGAAAATACAACTAGACAAAATACCAAAGATGCTAGAAGTATGTAAACTAAGATAAAGTATTAACCTAGTATTAGGTAGTCATGATAAGCCTATGACTTACCTTTTCTCACTAACTAAGGTTGGTAACTGTACTAATCTATAATGGATGTAGCGGATAAAGTAAGGTCAAACATACCCGCATGGGGAAGTTCCATGCAGTCTGTCAGTGTAGCAGTTGACTGACAGACACCTTACTTTATCCACCTTTCACAGTTGTTACTTCCGAAGGTAAGTAAACTTCCGAAGACATAAAGTCTTCCGAAGGTACATTGGCTTCGGAAGGAACAACTCCTTCGAATCAGCTGCTTCCAGTCTTCATCTTCTTTATACTTCGGAAGTGTAAACTTAGTCTCGGAAGACTAAGTTTCTCTTCGGAAGTTCTTCTACTCTTGGCTTTGGAAGGTGGTGGACTTGTCTTTGGAAATACAGCTTTGTCTTCGGAAGTCCTTCATACATTGTATCAAAATCAAGTTTAAGTGTTTGTTTTGGTTGCACCAGCCTTATCAGACCCAACAGAAAGCCATTACATTACTTCTAAATATCCTTTTTTTAACGGAGGGATTATCAGAAGTAATGTTAATGGGTCCTAATATGGCTTGTTAAGCTTACTTGATTAAGTGAAGATTCAAACTATGACATGTAAACATACATACACATGCCATATGCATTCAATTTTAATCTTATGATTATAATTATCACTAATCGTATTATAGTAGTCATAAAACATCTCTAAGTTAGATTTCTCACTTTAAAGACACTCATATAACATTTAAGAAAATAAATCATATACTTGAAATAGTAATGACTATTCAATTATATGGTCTAGTTTCTTTACAAGACATTAGGCTACTAAATTTATACAATGTTTTCATAACCCGATCTTTCATCAAACCAACTATGTGATTGGTTTATTGGTGAACCAGACTCAAGAATTGGATGATTTATGTATTTGAGTAGCAACCGTCTCACTTAGCGCTCAAAACATGAACGCCAACTTTAGAATCTTTAAATAACAATCTTTTGTTTCACTTTTAAATATTAGCCCGTATAGCTAGACTCTTAGAATTAACAGTTTACAACCAATTGGTTTAATAGCACTGCAGTGCTAAGTATTACTTTAATTGTGAAAATATCAAGATTTTCCAAGGTTTTTAACTAAATGATTGAATCAGCACTTTCATTGATTTCTACGAGTGGCATGTTATAGGTACACTAATACCTTCACATTCTATCTCTCTTTCTATACATACATATATAGAGAGAGAGGGGGAGATAGAGAGATGTGGGTGTTTATATAACAAGTTTGGGTGTACATATAACCCAATCCTTTATACAATAGTAAGTTTGTGTGCGTGTGCGTGGTATGGGGGTTGGGGTGGCGGTGGGGGGCTCTTTTTTTGGGAAAATTTCACTTCTCAACCACACATTTTGAACAATAAAAACAACCTAAAGCTAAAAGGTAAACTGTAAAGTGTAAGCTTGCAAGCTAAGTACTAAATACTAAAAGCTAAACCCAAAAAACTAAACATTAAAGCTAAAGCCTAAAAGTTAAATCATATAAACTAAACCTTAAGCTAAAGGCTAAAAGCTAAACGTAAAATCTAAACCCGAAAGCTAAATACTAAACGCTAAAAGCTAAATCTTAAAAGCTAAACTATAAACCTAAAAATAAACCCTAAAATCTAAACTCTAAAAACTAAACTTTAAAACTAAGCTCTAAAATCAAGATTTGAAAGCTAAATGCTAAGCTTTATAAAATTAAACCCTAAAAGTTAGACTCTAAACTTTAAAACTTAACTTCAAAAGTTAAACCTAAAATTAAACACTAAAGATTGAACGAAAAGAAAGAATAAATAGAAAGAAAATATAACAAAAAATGAATAATAAAAATATTAATCAAACAAAGTCACATATTAGACTCCTAGGCTCCTAGCATAGTGATTACAGTGTTCCTTTACTAAAGAATACATTGCACGGTTGAGGCCAATCAGTCGCAAATTTTATTTTTTTGTTTCTTCAATACTTGTGCTGAGAAGTGTTTTCTTGTTTCTAAAAAAAATAAGGATTTCCCACCAACTACTATTAGCATGTGCACACATATGAATAGGCATAAAATCCGTATATATGCGTATATGTAACCAATAACAATTGCTTGCTTATGGGATTTCATAGGCTACTACCCTTATAGTGATGACTTCTTGGTCATCAATGGGCTTCATAGGTTGAAGAGAGTGTGGTTTTCATCACTCGAATTATCCGATTCTAGTTTACTAAAGTGGGCTTGTTTAGGAAGATCTAGGATTGTCTCAGATAGTGTTTCAAAACATTCTATGATGTCAACTAATATCAAAGTTGCTCCAATAACCAATATGGTTTCTAGGATGTACCAGTGAAGCTTTTACCATGGTATTAAGGTCATCTATTGCATTTTTGCAATTTTCTATATGAACTAAAGAAGTAGAAGAACACACCATTGGGTAAGGGTGTTCATCTGTTTGATTATCGGTTTATTCGGTTTGGAAATTCTGCAAGCATAACCGAAAACCAAACCGAATTGAATTGGAAATATGGCTAACCGAACAGAATTCAATTTGGTTTGGTTTCGGTTAAAATCCGAATTCAACCGAAAAAACCGAATTTACCATTTGTTTATGTGTTTAAATGTTTTTAACTTTAGACTACTTGTATGAAAATCACTCGTCATACATATGTTTTGTAAAAAATATATATCGAATGATTAAACTCTTGAATTTTTAACAATCTCGTTTTTAAAAAAATATAAATAGTCGACTTTGAATCTTTAAGAAATAAGATTCGAGATTGAGTTTTGATAATGGGAGTTGGGTTAGCATATAAAATCTTAGTTATTGGCTTAAACAAAACCACCTTGAAAATATAGCCGTTAAGAAGTTGGGCTAAATTTACAATTATAAAAAAATAATAAATCATAACATATTGAATTCGGCTAAGTCGGTTAAACTGAACAAACCGAATTTAAAAATTATACCAAATCGAAAACTGAATTTCCAGTTTGGATTCGGTTACAAACTGAACCGCAAAGCGAATCGCAAACCGAACCAAAACCGAATTCATAATTCGGTTTGGTTTTTCCTGGTTACGAATACGAATCGATTTTTGGTTTTTATCAGTTTTTATTTTTTTGTACACCCCTACCGTTAGGTTCATAGACTTTCTTAAGTCTTTTAAAGATTTTCATGGATTTTGAGCTCATTTTTATCGGGGCTCTTAAACTATTAGTTCAAATTTTGAGGATGTCGTTAACTTAGGGGGGAAGGATCTCATGTCCGGCATAAAAATAAATCATATTTCTTAGATTCTGAAAGTTTTCAAACTGTTTAGAAGCGTTGAGGGCTGTCTGAAAGACTTAGGAACAACCCACAGTTATCCATATCGATATGGTAGCCTTGGAAGGACTTAGAAGAGGCTAAAAATGTTAGGCATCATGGCTGTTGAAGAACTTACTAGAAAATTCTTAAAAATGCTTGATATATCTATAAAATTCTCTAGAATATAAACATTTATAGTTATGTATAGAAAGACCTAGATAAAGAACATCTCTATCAGCCCTAAATTAATATAAATAGAGACATAGGGTATCATATGTAGTCACTCAAAATAACACACAAGTCTTGTAAAGCACTTGTACAAACACACCCCAATAATATACTTTCTTAAGCAATACAAAGCGCTTTGTGTAACCGAGCTTGCAACATATACTAGTAACCACTTAGATTATTACTAACATTTGGGTTAAAATGACTAAACTTATAAGGATTCTAAATGCGGCACAAGAGTTGGAAATATAACTTCCTAACAACACACACATATGCATCATACTTGTCACTTGGTAACATCTCATTTGTTTTCAAAATTTCATTTAATTTCATAACTATTATAGATATAAAAAAATCAACATGAAAACAAATTAACTCAAAATCCTAGATCTTTTTCTTATGGTTTGAAAAACATAATAATATGCTTATAAAACTTGAATTATTTTCACTTATAGTTTACATCAAAAAATATGTAAATATGCAAACAATATTTTAAACATATTAATATTATATATTATACGTTATACGTTATATATTATTATTAATTTATATGTTTTATATATAGTTTTTTAATCCGTAACACATGGTGCTTAGGCTAATTGCTATATGTCAACATTTCAAGTCATATTTTTCACTCGGCTACGTGTCATTTATAGTTCATGACTATTTTAAAATATAAAAAGCAAGTCAACAAGGAAACAAATTAACTCACAGTCCTAAATTTTCTCTTAATTAATTTGGAAAGCATAATAATAGTCTTATGAAATTTGATTTATTTCTAAAAATACATAAATATGCAAACAATAATTTCAAACATACTTATATTAATATTATATATTATTAATTATTAATTAATATGTTTTATATATAGTTTTTCAATCGGTGTAACATACGACTGATTAGACTAGCTGATATATATATATATATGTATATATATATATATGTATATATATATACATATATATATATATATATATATATATACATATATATATATATATATATATATATATACATGACCTGATCAACAAAAGTGTTTAAACCAAACCTTCTAGGAACGTTGCAAGGTTTTCAAAGTTATTGATAATGTTTTTATGCCGATCTTCACCAACCCACACAAGAAAAACACAATGGAGATTATTATATAAGTTATCACACCAAATATGATTGCAGAAAATTGGAGGGGAACTAGCTCTATGATCTTATCAATTTTGTGATCCATGAGTGGGTACATGTCCTTATAAACATCAGAACCTCGTACTCACCTCTAGTTAATCTTTGGAACGAATTGTTGGAGCTTCTTTGAAGATTAGAAATAGTCGTTTTGTTTTTTGTCATAGTATAGGGACTTATTTATAAATATATGTTCCTTAGTATTCATTGTTAGTATAAATAAGATATTAGATGTTATTTTGCAGGGGTTCAAAACAGTGAGAACTTTCTATTATCCACCTTGCATATTATATCCATTTGCATTTACTATCAATAAAACAGCTATGAATTTTGAAGTATTTACTTGTGTTTGATTACTTTGTGTTTATAATTGATCATTGCATTATAATATCATCACCGATCGATCCATTTAAATCTATCAAATGGTATCAGAGCTTTTGGTTTAGTGATCAGATCTTAATATCGACATTTTGAGCTCTGTGAATCACTTGAATCTATGATTGATAGCAATTTGATCAATTAATTGTTGAATTCAGTGTTTCATCATTAGAAACATGTATTGAATCACAATTTGGTATTTAATTCATTCAGATCTGAGTTCTCATTAGATTTTTGTGCGAAAGTTGTTCTTTATCCTCGAACTCAAATTGAATCAGAAAAATTGATTTGTTGTTGTTAATTGAGAGAAATAATGATTGAGGATTATTAATCGGTCTATATACTACCTAGTTGGAAGTTTTTAAAACAATTGAACAAGTTTTGAAGAAATTGATAAGATCAGGTTGTTATGAATATGATGAATTAGGCGCTTGAAGTGTATAAATCATCTGAAATTTGCTTAAGTGTTTAGGTGCTTGGAAACTATTTAGACATATTAGCACTGTTTAGACATTTCAGATTAGGGCATTTTACCACTATTTGGAAGCTTAAAGACTGTTTGGACATCTGAAACTTAAAAGAATTCTAGGCGTTTGAATATTGTTTAGGAGTTTTAGGTCAAAAATTTAGAAATTTAACCAAGTACCACAGGCGTTTGACAACTGTGTCAGCGTTTGACAACTGTGTCGGCGTTTGACAACTGTGCAGTCGTTTGACAATTATTCAGGCGCATCATCAGTTAGACGTTTTAGAATTCAACTAAGGCATTCCCTTAGGTGTTTCTTGTTCAAAGTCGGGCGTTTCACAAGCAGTAGGCGTATTAGAATTCAGATTTTTCATTCAACACTTAAATTTTTTCAAAACTAAAATCCAAAAATATATTTTCATTGTTTCATTCCAAACTCTAAAAACAACAAAAATAGATTATTTTCATTAATTCAAATAAAAAATGATTAAATCTGAAGATTCTGCGAACAGGGTTCCCAAGTTAAAAAATAGAGCTGATTTCAAAAACTGGTCTCTCAGATTAAAGCATCATCTAAACTCTATTGATACTGACTTATGGAAGTCAATAGAGAAAGTACCACATTTCCCAGTTACATCAGATGGTCCTGATAGAGGATTTGTGTACACCAAAGACTCATAAGAACCTTATCCTGAGGATGGTGTGCATGGTGATGATTTAAAGAAAGTTAAGAATGATATTAAAGCTTACTCACTGATGTGTAAGGGTTTACTTTTAAAGGTCTTGACTAGACTTGAAGGTTGTTAAACTGGTTACACCATGTACAAAGCATTGGAGATTATTTGTAAAGTTGGTAAAAAGATACAAGATCTCAAAAAGCAGAAACTCAAGAGGCAACTAGAGTTATTTGAGCACCTCTCTGGAGAAACAATCAACTAGTTGATGAATAGATATGTGCAACTTAATACTGAAATGTCAATTGTTGGCATCAAGAATGATCTCAAAGATCTAAACGACAGACTTCTCAATGCTGTTCCGTCTTTATGGAAACAGACAGTTACACTATTAAAGCATACTGATGTAAGCCCCCGTTCCCGGGCACCTCACAGTTGGTCATTCACAACAATAATTACATAATACAAATTTAAGTAGCGGAATTAATTTAACAAAAGCCATTCATTTCATTATAAACACTGTTGTTAAGCAATACACCATGGTTTAATCATGTTACAAAATAATAGTTCAACTGCATTACAAAACAACAATATTATCATGTATGAATGGATGTCAGTCATGTCCCGCCGAGTAGCTTCACCCACGTGTCATCCTCAGCAATATTTTACCTGCCAACTAAAAAATGCATAAAAGCCAGTGTTGCTGAGTGAGTTCTAGTTTTATAAATAAAATACTTCACTTATCATTCAAGACCGTTCTTTACTTTCATATGTGCTCATACATCATACGTACAAATATATAATCTTATTATTATCTTCATCATCGTTCATTAACTTTCTTTCATTCATCATCGTACGTCATCGTATCAGTTGTTATCTTTCTTACATTCCGGGCCACTGCCATGGGTTATACCCCAACGTCATGCATAAAGCGGGTACTGGGTCGAAGTCTATAATTAGAATCCCGTACATTGTGCCCGGTAGCCTGACCACAGTACCGGGGTAACTTCATTCGGACCATTGCCATGTGCTATACCTTACCTTCATGCATAAAGCAGGTACTGGGCCGAAGTCTATAATTAGACTCTCGTACATTGTGCCCGGTGGCCTGACCACAGTACCAGGGTAAGCAGGAAGATCCCATACATATGGTCAATCACAAGGATTAGACCCCAGTGTGCATCCTTCCGGGGTAGCTAACCCGCACACAGTTAACACCCTTCATTGGGTGTGAACCTCCATACATTGCTTGCAAGACTTTTCTTACATTCGTTCGTTCATTAATGCATGCATTCATTCTTTTTTTATGCTTCTTATATTATTAACATTAACTTCCGCTTTACGTTACATAATACTTCACGTTCATCTCATACTCATAATACGTAGGTCGCGGAATAATACATAATAAGGAGCATAAGAAAAATATCATAAATAATCATAACATCATCATACATCATCATAAACATCATGCATCATCCATTCACATACACATACACATACCTAACAAGTCATCACAGAACATGACCGACCCTCCGTGGGACAGCGGGGGTTCGGGGACGGCCTGACAGCGGGGTTCTAGGGGCGGCAGCCCCTAGTGGGGCCCAAGGGGCAACGCCCCTAGCTGGGGTTGCGCTAGCCTTCTAAACGCATGGGAACACTTATGCGCATGGGAAGGTTCTGGGCGCATGGACACTATTTGGGCGTTTGGGCAGTATTTGGGCGCATGGCCCAACACTTAGTCATTCTGGCCAGTATTCCAGATGCTTGGGTACTAGTCAGGCGTATGGGCCTGACTTAGACGTATGGACGTCTAGGCGGTTGGGTACTGTTCAGACGTTTGGGATTTCTGGGCGGTTGGGAACACTTAGTAAATTTAACCGTTGGCGCATGGGCTACTGTTTGGACGTTTGGGCAACTAACTCTTACTAAATTAACATAAATCAGTCCCAGATAATCTTATATCATGATCTAAACTTAGTATTAACATTCTAAGCATCACAACATACACATATATCATAATCATAACATCAAATGCGCCCAAATCACACCCACCCACATACACATTCAAAATATACTTACGGCTGTGAAACCCAACTTTATAAAAACATACTTACATGCATTTCCAGCCCCAAAATTGTTAAAAACATGTTAAAAGGAGGTCCTAGAAACTCACCTTTGTCAAACTTTGGGTAGGCTCCTTCCAACCCGCTGGTTATGAGCTCAAGAACCTAAAACCCACCAAAACACACACACAAACATACATTCACACACATAAGCATATAACCGAGGCATAGGCCGACCAAGAATAACTTAAACTAAGAATTCTTACCTTAATTTCGAACTCTTCTTCTTCTTCCCTCTAGAAATCGAATTCTCTGCTCTTTCTCTCTCTAAAATCGGTTGAAATGAGATGTGCAGACAACATGGGTGGCCATGCCACCTTTTGTACAAAATTATTATAAATTTTGTACTTTTGACATATTTAACCCCTCAACTTGGGTTAAATTGCATTTTCTCCTTTTATTCTTCTTTATACAACTCTTAAAATATCCGGGTGTTACAAGTGAAAAGTTCGCAGTTGATCTTGATCTTCTGATTCCCAACATTCAATCGGTTGAAACTGATGAGAGTTTTAGAAACAATGATAGAGCTGCATCAACACCTCAATATAAGTATGTTGCTTCTCCTGCTAACACAGTGGAGAATGCATTTCTGGTAAAGGATGATGGTACTCCAAAAGAAAAGGGGGATTTGTTTATTGGAGTTGGTTTCTTCATAAGTGCTCCTGCCTATACAACTCAACCTCACTCTCCTCCTAAAACTCAAACTCCTAAACCTCAAACTGAGACCCCATCTTCTAACTCTGTTAAACCTAGCAAAGTTAAAGATATCATTAATATCCTTTTATAGGATGAAGAGTCAAAATCTGCTTTTACTGCTTTCATGAGAAGTTTTCAAGCTTATCAAGGTAGTCATTTAACTCAAGTTGATCTTATTTTGCAGGATTTATTTGAGATGGATCCTGATGATATGGAGGAGATGGATTTAAAATGGCAGATGGTGATGATTGCTTATAGAACTCATAACACTTCTATGTGAATAGGAATTACAAGCCAAGTGCAAACAAAACTATTAGCTTTGACAAATCAATGTCAAGGTGTTTCAATTGCAATAGCTATGGTTATTTTTCAAGAGAATGTAAATCTCTAAGAAATTAAGGAAGAAATGTTCAAGTTGATTCTAGCAGTCAAAGATACCAACAACAGTCTCAGAAAACATTTAAGAAGGCTTATCAAAGTCTTCCCATTCTAGAACTGAAAGATGAATCAAAATCAACTGTAGAGCCAAAGAAAGCTCTTGTTGTTAGCATCAAAGATGGCTATGAAGGAGTGCATATGCTAAACAATTCACTACTAATCTCGTAACTAGTTTAGCTGTTGTTACTGAAACTCATAATGAAGACTGGTCTGAAGATAATGATCCTAAGGCAGATGGTGATTCAGACAATGATGATGAAAACCATGATTGGAGTAATAAATCTGATCCAAAAGAAGGCTCAAAAGAAATTACTCTCATGGCTCAGTCTGAACAACCAAAGGTTGAACAATCATCATCTGATTTTGGGACATCATCTTCAAGTTATCTTGAAATTCCTATTGAACTCAGAGAAAAAATATGCATAAAAGCATGTTTTGATCAAGTTGAGCATTACAGTACATATTCATTCAAAATCTATGATAAACTAAAACAAGAAGAAGTAATGCAAAACAAATTGAAAATGTTCATAAAATCTCTGATGAAAAGATCTTATCTCTTCAAACTTCATGGAAAAAAACTCTTAAAGAACTTGAACTTATTAAAAAGCAACTTGAAGAGATAACCAAAAATCTAGAACAAGAGAAAATAGCTCATGCTACAACTCAGGTCGATCTTGCTAAAGTTAAAAGTTCAAAAACCATTGTAGAATAGTTGGTAAGTGGGAGGAAAGATAAAGAACAATAGGTCTAGGTTTCACACATGAGCCCATTCCTGAATCTATCTCAAACACTTTACCAGAGAACTTTAACACACATAATCACTCACCTGAAAACAAAGCTAAACTAAAAGCATTTCAAGATAAGAAAAAGAATGTGCAATCTAATACAAAAAGTGAGGAAGGAAAGATAAATGTTGAGATATGTGAGGAACAAGACTCAAAAAAGATTAAAAGTGGTCATCTAGTAAAAGTTAAATCTTATGAACCATGACCAAAGAATAATAAGATATTTGTTCCCAAAGGATCTCATGAGTTTGTTGTTGAAACTAATGACAAACAAAACCTAAAGAAGAAAGTGAAAACAAAAGAAGATGACGTTATATTTGATGATTCATGTTCTTACGGATTAAACAATCCTAATTTTATTACATGAAAAAAAGAACAAAAAGATAAAGAAAATAAAAATAGTTTATCAGCTTGGGCTTATAATACGCTTTGTGTTGCTTTCCTTTTAAACATCTTATGTAGAGATTAAGTGGTAGCAAACTTCTTTATTAGAATTCTTACTACGTGATTTCCAGCTACAAGCTTGTTCATGTTCTTGATATTGGAATGTCCGATACGTTTATGCCATAACTAACTTTCATCATTAGATGCTTGAGCAATAAGGCAAGTTGCTTCTGTAGAAGAATCGACTTAAGACATATCTAGCTTGTATACATCTCGATCACGAACAACTTTAACAACTACCTATTCTTTGCTTATTTGAAAACCTGGCTTCAAAATATAACAAAAAAAATCATCAAATAAAGCAGAATAAGATTTGTCACAAATTTGGGTAATACTTAAAAGATTAAAGTTCAACTGTGCACGATAGTTGACTTTATCAAAGCTGATAATCCCATTTGACACTGTTCCTCCGCTTATATGCTTACCACCTGCATCACCTCCAAATGCAACATGAGTACCATCTTTCATCTTAAAATCTTAAAGTAAGGCATGGTTGCCTGTCATATGCCCGCTACACCCACTATCAACAAACCAAGTGTTAATAGGTTATGATTTCTTGGCGAGTTCTTTCTAAAGTAACAATCCTCAGTGTTATGATTTTTTTTCTTCACCCAAGGCACAGTACTTGTTGAAAGAACAATCAACTATTGAGTGATTGTTCATATCATAAATATGACAGTTCATGTTAAAGAAACATTCAACAGTGTTATGATTATACATGTCACATATATCACAGTACTTTTCTTGAAATTTAAACAACTGTTTGTTAACCTTAGATGTGAAAGCCATATTTGATCCTTGTTTTGATTTAGGAGTTGTAAGGTTAATCTGTTGTTTTTGATTTGTGAGTTTGTTCTTTTAAAATTTAGGTTTTGTTTTTTATTATTAACACTATTCCTTGTCTCCTTAGATACAAATATTTTATTGATAGTGGAAGACTTAGGACCTGAATCTGTTTTTAGATCAGAGTTTGACTTGTTTTTTGGGTTTGATTTTATTTCAGGAATTATGTTCATGTGAAAAGTACCAGTAGACACAAACTTATATGGATTAAATTGATTTGTTTGATTTTAAGAGGTTTTAATTTTGGCATTTTTCCTTCACCTTCTCTGATTTCTTGATTTTGATGATGTTTTGTTGCTTTGAGATTTATTAGCATTTTGAGAAGAAATTTTTTCATTTTTTTTATCTTTTTCATCATCTCAACATGTTCATTATTCTTTTCTTTCAAAGAATCAATAAGCTCACTAGCATTCAACTCTTTAGTTTGGACAGACATATTTTGTGTTGTCTGGAGGTAAGACTCCTCAGCAATAACTATTTCTTGAGTAATATGAATTGGGGATTCAACAATAGGTGAAGCACTTTGAATGATAGGCTCAGACATAATTACATTAGATTAATCAAATTAAAAGTTCTGTTGTTGCTCAAATCCTTCATCTACATTCTCATCTATATCATCAATAACATTCACATGATCATTAACTTCAGCTTCATTAACATTTTCATTCATATTATCTGATTGAGTTCCTTCACTATCTACCTTTTTCTATACTTCAATCACATTCTCACCATTATCATTGTCAACATCATCATCACTACTAGACATACTTTCTTCATTATCAGGTTCATCTACCTCATCATTATCATTTTCTTCACCTTCAGATCAGATAAATCTTGATGAACATCTTCTATCAGATCACTAGGATCAATAGGTTCATCCTCAGTTAGGTGAAAATGATCTTCATTAATATTTAATTCATAACATAGGTACATTTTGGGCTCCAATAACGATAGCAAGTCTCTTATAAACAGTTTCAGACATGTGTTCTAGCTCAAATCTTTCACAACTAACTCCATAAGCATAAAAATCAGGGTATTCTTCATTGATAACCATCTGAAGAAACCTTGGATACATCAAATACTTATTCCTTTCCCTTTCTTCAGATTAAACACAAATCCATTTAAGATCCATTTTTCCATGTTGAATCTCCGGTTTGTGGCAACTGCTACAATGGGAGATGCAATGTCAACTGGAAATCCATCCGGCACTTCTTTTTGGCATGCAGTGTTGGAAGATATAGCATAATAATTTCCAGTGATTGTACACTCTGGCACGAAAGAATTGCTTCTTTGGGAAATGATCAGGATGACCCATAGCTATGAATGTCTCTCTACATTCATTGAAAGTAAGCTCAGCTAGATCTTATGGATCATTATCTCTCAATCTTAGAGCATCTTTGATTGATTGTTCAAAGACTTCAATCATCCTCTGCTCAGTGATAAATCCTCTTCCCACATTTCTTCCTTCTTCATCTCTATCAATCTCAGCAGTTCTCTAGAATTTCTTAATCAATCGTGCATAGATGACTGGTCTAGCACACATGGCATATATATATATATATCTTGTCCTTAACAGTAAGCTAATCATTTCTTCTTATCCAACAGCATCATGAACATCTTCGCTTAAGAAAGCTGCTATATTATGCTTTGGCTCAAACTTTAAATCAGCCATCTGTTGAACAAGACAAAGTATAAGTATAGACGAATTACAATGATTTAAATCTCATTATGTATTATCAATTTTGAACCAATAACACTTAGAAAAATTTCTAAGTTTTTTTACATTAAGAACTTATAATGCCTGGTTACAAATTCAATTAACATTTTGAGATTAAAACCAAGTATACCATAATGAAATATGCATATTTGTTAATTTCAATTTACTTAGTACATTTTAAATCATAAAAACTTAACCAATTTCACTTAAAGTTTCTAAGTGTTGAACACACTCTGCTATAAGCAGAACACATTCAAAGTCAAGTTTAAAAGATTAAAGAATACTAAACATTAACAATCTTTCCAAAATCAGTTTATTATATGAGTTATGATGATTTACAATTTAATTTTTATTAAAAATTCAAAGTGACTGTTCATTTCTTATTCATTGGAGTCGACTGGTGAACACCAAATAATCAAGAACAAGATATGATGAAATCTGGTTTTGATTATCCCAATCTGATAGAAATCATGTATTAACAACATATTAATGTTCAATTTTAGTGAATGTTAAACATTTAAGTTACAAATTTTGATTTTTAACAACCCTTAGGGTTTGAACGCCTGAATAGAGATCGAACGCCTAATCAAATGTTCTAATCATGTTCTAAAATTTGATGTTATAAGATCAACATGATGTTTAGAATCAATAATTTTACCTATTTATCATAATGATTAACAGAAAATCAATCAATACTAGGTAAATGAAATGTATCGGGTGTGAATGAGAGCAACAAAGAGTTTGAGTGTAAGTGTGAAAATGAAGAATTCTACCAAGTGTTGAATATATATATATATATATATATATGTGTGTGTGTAAAAACTCTTAGGCGCATGACCATTGTGAAGGTGTATGGGCACTCTTGAGACACATGAGACTTAGACGTATGAGCACACTTGGCCATATTTTATTAAAATTTCTCAAGCTCGTGAGCACTGTCCAGGAGCATGGGCACTGTTCACGTGCATGACTTATATATAAACGCCTAACACTTGATCAATTCATGAACCCTCAGTCCACATGAGAACTATTTGGGCATATTATCCTTTCAAAGCGTCCACACTTATATTTTCAACATTGTAAAGTATGGTACTGTTTAGGCATATGAGCTTGTCTTGACACACCTACCACTTACTTTTTTTAGCAACATGATAACTGTTTAAGCGCATGAGGTTGAACCAAGCGCCCAATACTTGTACAAAATTTTGAAAATCTATCATACTCCTGAAATGGATTTTTGAACACTGTTCAGGCGTATGAGAAACTTTCCATACGTCTAACGCTTGGAAATTTTTCATAAATTTCATCCGAACACTATTTATGCACATTAGCACTGTTTATCATAAAATCTCACACTTAGTCAACTTTTGACTATCACCCATCACAAATCATTTAAAAATCAAATGTTTACCTTTTATCACCAATCAAGCACAATTTTAAATTTTTGTTGTTCAAACAATTTCCCATCATTTTAGTCTCTATTTTGAAATTTTACAAAAATACAAATGATCTCATTTTTTATTTTTGATTGCAAGAAGCTTTCCACTTGTTCTGAAATCTTTTCAGGCTCATTTTTCCATCATATCAAACACACACATGCTTGTCAATTTTTAGCTTCATCCTTTTCATCCAAACATTTTATTTTGATTATTTCTTTTTTAATCATTACTCCCCATAAACTTTTAAGTTCACAAACTTAGAAGTTTCTCTTAGGTAACAAATAGAGCAAACCAATCAAAAGTAACATGCCTGCACACAGAAAATCATGCAAAAAATCAAAATCAAAGCAGAAGAAAACTCTACTATAAACATATTGAATCACATGCCTGCAGTGAGATCATATCAGATAAGATCAACATATTAAAATAAAATAAAATGATGAATAGTCATAGACAGTGAAAAAATCCTAATCAGGTGTGTTCTAGGTTAGCGTTTATGCAGCAAATAAGACACGAGATCTAAGGACAGAAAATGAGTGCTTTTGGCAAGATTGTCAGCACACTTACTTTTTCAAATCTTGGATTATTTAAGGTTTGATTAGATATGTGTAAGGCCCCGTTCCCGGGCACCTCACAGCTGGTCAATCATCGCACATAAAATATATATTTTCATCTTCTTACATAAAAGCGTTGCAGTGGAAACATTTAAACATACATTTCATTTAAGCATAATAGCTTTTGCAAAACAATACGTCGTTAACGAATTACAAAATACATTTACATTCCCTTACAAAAGCATTATAACAATAGATGTTATCCCAAAAGAACTGAGTAGTCACCCCGTGCCATCCTCAGCAACATACCTGCCAACTGGAAACACATCAAAGTCAGCGTTGCTGAGTGAGTTCTAGTTTTAATAAAACATACTTTTCTTTCGTTAAAACCATTCTTTACTTTCGTTCAAATCATACTATACTTTAGAAAGTGATCAAACATCGTACATACACATAGATAATATCATCATTATCTTCATCATTCGTTCGTTAACTTTCATTCATTCAACGTACATCATTATCATTCATTTCTCATTCGTTCATTTCATACATTCGTTCTTTCAATATTATCTTTCTCATTCATACCTTCGTATATACTTTTCATTGTCTTTTACTTTCTTTTCTCTTACTCTTTTCTCGTACTTTATATTCGTCAGTTGACATACATCATACATACATACTGATAATAATTATTATTATTATCTTCATCATCATTCATTCATTCATTCATTTCCTCGCTCATTACTCTTCATTACTCGAATCTTGTCTCATGCAATATCCTCGGCTAATGCTCGAAAGCTGATGCTGTGTCGGGGCCTGTACACAAACCCTTGACTCATGTCCGAAGACTGACACAGCTCGGGATACGCGACAAAGATCCCATTCGAGTCAATCACATGGATTGAACTCTATCCGAGTCTGTTGCAACACAAAGTAGCTCACCTCATTATCTCGTCTCATGAAATACCCCCGACTCATGTCCGAAGACTGATACTATGTCGCGGCCTGTAATCAAACCCCCGACTCATATCCGAAGACTGACACAGTATCGGTGTCACACCCTCAAATTTCCACAAACGGGGTATTACCGTTAGGCGTGTGACTTCCAGGATCTCAGCCATTAGTTACACCAAACGACACGTTAATTGTAAAACATAATTCATTTTTGAAGTTTAATATTCCAAAGACCAAGTTTTTAAAGTAAACATAACAGAAGTTGCGGAAGCATAGTAAATCTTAATTGTTTAAATGACACAACACGCGCAAACCGAATAAATGGAAGTTACTGAAAAATATTAAATAAGCCACGTGAGATATACATGAGTGAATGCTCCTAATCGTGCGCGTCTTGTGAACCTGAAAGAAACATGCTAAAGTGTCAACACAAGGTTGGTGAGTTCACAGTTTTTTCAGAAAACAGTATGTATCAGTAATGAAATCCCCGGATTATGTAATCCGTCAAGTATGTATTTTGATAAACAGAACATAAAGTAAACCGATACAGTAAACAAAGTAATATCAGTAGGTAGCTAATCTACTAAACCAGTTACTCAGTGTATGAAGTTCGAACCGAAGCTGACAATCGAAACTGAACGCCTCGGCTGTGAATACCAGGTCACAGCAACAGAACTTAGGTCAATTAAACACCCGTTTGACGAACGTTGTGCTAGCGCGACTAGCCCGGGTGGGGTTTGTCAAACCCAGTAGATCTACTCAGAATTGCCTCGCTATACTACATACATTAACGGTTCGAGAGTGAGGACTTTAGTGGTATCACACTAGTAAACCGGTGATATTACAATAGTACTGACCAACGAAAATGAAATTGTTTCCACGTTTCTACTTGCGTAGTAACGGACCGAATGAAATTGTTTCCACGTTTCTACTTGCGTAGTAACGGACCGAATGAAATTGTTTCCACGTTTCTACTTGCGTAGTAACGGACCGAAAGGCAAAGTATACGAACATAGTATCATGTATATGCAGTATCACAACCATCCAATATAATGTAACGTTTATGAAAACAGCATGTTTCTCTCCCCCAAAAATAGTATAAAGTAAAAGTGGGGCTGTAAACTCACCTTGGATCGATGTAATGTATATGAACAAGAACTTCAAAGAATTGGGCAATGCACGATCAAACACGTTCAATACCTATTATTGTTTGTAATGGAGTCTTTAATATAATACGAATATATTTGGTAAGGTTTGGGTTGATTTGATTTAACACGTGGCACACACACAATTAGATGTATATATATGTTACAATATTTTTTAGATTTGTATTAATAAATAATTATTAATAAGCATTAAGTTTTACCAAATAATTTTTACATTTTGATTTCACTAAAAGGGTTTCATATATGTATTTAAATATTTTTAGAATTAAATATAAAAATGATATGGTTTAATTATATAATTTATAATTATCCAAGAATATTTACAAATAAGGATAATCACATTTATAGTATTTTGATTAATAATAAGGTATTAATATATTTTACAAGAAATAACCCACAATTTCATTTATAAATAATTTGTGAATTTATAAAATATATTAATCTATATTTAAATATAATGTTTATTTTATAGAAATAACTATTTATAATATTATAAATAATTTATGTACAATTTCTATGATTTTTATGATTATTGCATAGTTATACACGATTTAGAATTTATTTTACAAAAATAAGTATTTGTAATACTTTTAAATAATATTTTATAAAATTTTATTAAAGTTTTTAAATAAAATAAATTTACAGGAAACTGTTTTGTAAGATTTAAAATAAGGGGAACTTATAAAATTTATTTTTATAATTTTTAGGAATTTTTCCATATTTTTAGAGTATTTTAAAAGGCTTAAAAAAATAAAACAAAAAAAGAGGCTGCCCGGGGTCGAACCCGGGTCCTCTCCCTGCCCACACACACACCGAACCAGTGAACCAAGGCTCTAAGCCGCAATAGGAGTTGATTCCATTTGTTTTTAACCACTATTTCAATCAACCCCAATTCCCCAAGAACCCTAGTTTGATTTATTCAAAATCGAACACCAAATTTGATGTTGTTACTGTCGATTACCATGGGGCTTTTCTTCCCCATGATCAAACGAGTATGTAGGTATGTTTAATTACCTGTTTCGATGCTCGATATGTGATGTTGGTTAGCTGCAGGTCGCGGCCGAACGAGGTGACCAAATCGTTATGTTCGTGTGTTTTTAGATCAAACTGATCGTAATGGAGGTTTTTAAATGGTCAGAAGTTTGTTCCCTTTCGATTAATTTAATTGTAGTTGAGGTTTAGTGGTCGAGTTGGTGAGTGGGTCGGCCAAAGTGGGGGTGGTCGGTTTCGGTGGTAAATTGCACTATCATTTCTTAAATCGAATAGTGGTCCGAGTTCGGTTTATCCACGAGAGTGTGTCGGGATTGTTAATTTGGTCACAACCGTGTTTGTTGGTGAATTTTGGCTCTCGCCGGAGAAACGGCCGAAGGTGGCCGGACGGGGAAGAAGGCGACGAGGGGGGGGGGGGGTGGTTTAAAAGAAAAATTACATATTTGGTCCCTGTGGTTTAAAGTGTTAACATTTTATGCTATAAACTTTTAGAACAAGTTTTTAAAAAATGTCAAAATTGCCCCTGGACTTTATTATTATTATTATTATTATTATTATTATTATTATTATTATTATTATTATTCTTTATTAACATTATTATCTTTATTATTATTATTATTATTAATATTATTATTACGGACTATTTCACGATATTATTAACCGAAAGAGAAAAGAAAAAAAAATTTCGGGTTGTCACATTATCCCCTTGTTGAAGAAATTTTCGTCCCGAAAATTAGAACACACGCGTTAGCGAATTACTAGCAAGCAAGCTGGTCAGTGAGTAAGCTGATTAGTTATCTAGGACATAGGCAAGATAGGGTCTCCGGGAGTTTCTGAACAAACCGTAAGGTTTCGTGAGAGCTATTTTTTGGCATGTTCGGGGTTCAAGTCAGTAGGTACTATTCCTAACCTGTCGGATACCTAATTCTAATTGTCATCAAAATCAAAAGAGAAGACATAGTGACTATCTACAAGGAGTCTACCGGATACTGTAGTAGGGTCATTAAGGGTTTACCTGAGCCTATGATAAACACTCTGCCTTTGGCACCACCGTTGTCATTCCCATTTCCGTTCCTGTTGCCATTTCCATTGTTCTTCTGTAGTTTTGGGCAATACCTTTTGATGTGCCCAGTCTGACCACACTCATAGCAGCCTCTTTGTTCCCCCCGTTGAGCTGGTTGCTTGTCTGATAAATTCACACGACAATTCTTAGCAGAATGACCAAACTTGCCACATCTCTCACAGTTGTTCTTGTTACACGACCCAATATGGTGGTAGTTGCATTCTTCACACTTAGGTAATGTTTCATTGTAGCTACTACCATGCTGTGAAGATGTAGAAATTTGGTTGTCAAACTTCCGATGCTGGTGGAAGTGTTCTGCTTGTTATGTGAGCCAGACTCCCACTTTCTTTTGTTATGGCCGTCAATAGTGGTAGAGGTAAAACCGCGTGGAGGTAGTTTACCTTGTGCGACAGCCTGATCAGTCAACTTGTGGGCCAGTTGAACAGCTTCCTGAATGGTAGCTGGTCTAGCAGTGGTGACCATGCTCTGGATTTCAGGTACCAGTCCGTCGATGTATCTTTCAACCCGTTTGTAAGCCGGGTTAATCATAGTTGGGCACAGAGTAGCCAACTCGTGAGAACGAGTTGTGTAAGCTTCAATTTCAGAACCTACCATCTTCAGGTTCCAAAATTCGGTTTCTAGTTTTTGTATTTCATCCCGTGAACAGTACTCCTCTTTCAGCAGATTCTTGAATTCTACCCATGTTGTGGCGTTTGCAGCTTCAACGCCCAGCATCTGAACTTGTGTGTTCCACCAGCTCAGAGCAGCACCATCTAGTGTGCCAGCAGCATATTTTACTCTATTCCCAGCAGGGCAGTTGCAGATTTCGAACACCGATTCTAGCTTTTCGAACCAACGGAGCAGTCCTACCGCTCCCTCAGTTCCATTGAACGGGTTAGGTTTACTGTCCATAAAGGACTTGTAGGTACAAGTCGGTTGTCCAATAGGATTCTGCTGTGGAGGGGGTTGGTTTGCCAACGCTGCGGTAATACTATGATTGATTATTGCTGCCAATTCTGCAGGCGTCAGTGAGATGTTACCTCTTCCACGTCCACGTCCTCTTCCAGACATTCTTTACATTACCAAATATCAAAAGCTATCAGTCATATGAAAATAGACCTTTTGTCTTGGAATGAAGAGGGAGAGAAATTCAAAGTTTTAAAGAAATAGTCAAGCTAGAGAATCAGTCCGAATCTGAGGGATTAACACAAATTTCATGGTTTGAATTTCGTCCAAATTCAGGGTAAGTGTGAGCATTCCTACAAGTAGAACTGATAAATAGTTTCCACATCAGTGGCTATGTTCTATGAGAACTGAGGCTTTCTTGCTCAACGTGTAGGAATGATGACTTATACTGACTACAATGTTACCACCAGACCAGATTCACCGGACTTAGCATGCACGACAAATTACAATTACGTGTGCACCCGTAACGGTAATTTGTTTTGCATGATCACCCCGGTTCCTCCTATCAGGTTAACATATCTTGTCAAGTACAGTGGTCATCAATGATAGAAGTTCGAGTGTATTCGTTTGATTCGAGAATCAAAACGAGTACGTTGACTAATCAAAGTATTGGGTCAATCACAACTTTGTTGAAGACATGCGTACCTATAAGCAGATACTCATCCCAAGGGTTCCCAGGTAAGGTAAACAGGTCCATCGGTTGATTTGGATATATGCGAATACCTTGCCTAGACAGAACACCCCGAGATACAGGCATCTTACTCTTCCAGCATTGCATGTGTTCAAGTTGTAAGACACAGACTTTGACGAGACTTTGAAACCATTAATAACAATCGAGGTTTTGGAGTTTGAAATCACTTGAATTAGGCACTCAAACCCTCCCGTGACTCACAGCACAGGGATATGTTAAGGCAAAAGTTTTCAGGTAATCAAAAGTTTGGGAAACCTCGTAAGTAACCCTTCCTGTGACTCACAGCAACTCGGAGTCACCCTCCCTGTAGACGAACACTTACAGGAAGACGCCAAAGCAAACAGTTCTTGAGCAGGTAAAAACTAGTAAGGCATGCAAACAAAACCAACTAACAAAACTAAACGTGTCTATATGCGTGTAACTAAGGCAACGGCTATAGTCTAAATGCAATGCAAATGAGATGCAATGTCAATTTAGTTCGCTATAACCAATGGCTCTGATACCAATCTGTCACACCCTCAAATTTCCACAAACGGGGTATTACCGTTAGGCGTGTGACTTCCAGGATCTCAGCCATTAGTTACACCAAACGACACGTTAATTGTAAAACATAATTCATTTTTGAAGTTTAATATTCCAAAGACCAAGTTTTTAAAGTAAACATAACAGAAGTTGCGGAAGCATAGTAAATCTTAATTGTTTAAATGGCGCAACACGCGCAAACCGAATAAATGGAAGTTACTGAAAAATATTAAATAAGCCACGTGAGATATGCATGAGTGAATGCTCCTAATCGTGCGCGTCTTGTGAACCTGAAAGAAACATGCTAAAGTGTCAACACAAGGTTGGTGAGTTCACAGGTTTTTCAGAAAACAGTATGTATCAGTAATGAAATCCCCGGATTATGTAATCCGTCAAGTATGTATTTTGATAAACAGAACATAAAGTAAACCGATACAGTAAACAAAGTAATATCAGTAGGTAGCTAATCTACTAAACCAGTTACTCAGTGTATGAAGTTCGAACCGAAGCTGACAATCGAAACTGAACGCCTCGGCTGTGAATACCAGGTCACAGCAACAGAACTTAGGTCAATTAAACACCCGTTTGACGAACGTTGTGCTAGCGCGACTAGCCCGGGTGGGGTTTGTCAAACCCAGTAGATCTACTCAGAATTGCCTCGCTATACTACATACATTAACGGTTCGAGAGTGAGGACTTTAGTGGTATCACACTAGTAAACCGGTGATATTACAATAGTACTGACCAACGAAAATGAAATTGTTTCCACGTTTCTACTTGCGTAGTAACGGACCGAATGAAATTGTTTCCACGTTTCTACTTGCGTAGTAACGGACCGAATGAAATTGTTTCCACGTTTCTACTTGCGTAGTAACGGACCGAAAGGCAAAGTATACGAACATAGTATCATGTATATGCAGTATCACAACCATCCAATATAATGTAACGTTTATGAAAACAGCATGTTTCTCTCCCCCAAAAATAGTATAAAGTAAAAGTGGGGCTGTAAACTCACCTTGGATCGATGTAATGTATATGAACAAGAACTTCAAAGAATTGGGCAATGCACGATCAAACACGTTCAATACCTATTATTGTTTGTAATGGAGTCTTTAATATAATACGAATATATTTGGTAAGGTTTGGGTTGATTTGATTTAACACGTGGCACACACACAATTAGATGTATATATATGTTACAATATTTTTTTAGATTTGTATTAATAAATAATTATTAATAAGCATTAAGTTTTACCAAATAATTATTTACATTTTGATTTCACTAAAAGGGTTTCATATATGTATTTAAATATTTTTAGAATTAAATATAAAATGATATGGTTTAATTATATAATTTATAATTATCCAAGAATATTTACAAATAAGGATAGTCACATTTATAGTATTTTGATTAATAATAAGGTATTAATATATTTTACAAGAAATAACCCACAATTTCATTTATAAATAATTTGTGAATTTATAAAATATATTAATCTATATTTAAATATAATGTTTATTTTATAGAAATAACTATTTATAATATTTATAAATAATTTATGTACAATTTCTATGATTTTTATGATTATTGCATAGTTATACACGATTTAGAATTTATTTTACAAAAATAAGTATTTGTAATACTTTTAAATAATATTTTATAAAATTTTATTAAAGTTTTTAAATAAAATAAATTTACAGGAAACTGTTTTGTAAGATTTAAAATAAGGGGAACTTATAAAATTTATTTTTATAATTTTTAGGAATTTTTCCATATTTTTAGAGTATTTTAAAAGGCTTAAAAAAAATAAAACAAATAAAAGAGGCTGCCCGGGGTCGAACCCGGGTCCTCTCCCTGCCCACACACACACCGAACCAGTGAACCAAGGCTCTAAGCCGCAATAGGAGTTGATTCCATTTGTTTTTAACCACTATTTCAATCAACCCCAATTCCCAAGAACCCTAGTTTGATTTATTCAAAATCGAACACCAAATTTGATGTTGTTACTGTCGATTACCATGGGGCTTTTCTTCCCCATGATCAAACGAGTATGTAGGTATGTTTAATTACCTGTTTCGATGCTCGATATGTGATGTTTGGTTAGCTGCAGGTCGCGGCCGAACGAGGTGACCAAATCGTTATGTTCGTGTGTTTTTAGATCAAACTGATCGTAATGGAGGTTTTTAAATGGTCAGAAGTTTGTTCCCTTTCGATTAATTTAATTGTAGTTGAGGTTAGTGGTCGAGTTGGTGAGTGGGTCGGCCGAAGTGGGGGTGGTCGGTTTCGGTGGTAAATTGCACTATCATTTCTTAAATCGAATAGTGGTCCGAGTTCGGTTTATCCACGAGAGTGTGTCGGGATTGTTAATTTGGTCACAACCGTGTTTGTTGGTGAATTTTGGCTCTCGCCGGAGAAACGGCCGAAGGTGGCCGGACGGGGAAGAAGGCGACGAGGGGGGGGGTGGTTTAAAAGAAAAATTACATATTTGGTCCCTGTGGTTTAAAGTGTTAACATTTTATGCTATAAACTTTTAGAACAAGTTTTTAAAAAATGTCAAAATTGCCCCTGGACTTTATTATTATTATTATTATTATTATTATTATTATTATTATTATTATTATTATTATTATTATTATTATTTCTTTATTAACATTATTATCTTTATTATTATTATTATTATTAATATTATTATTACGGACTATTTCACGATATTATTAACCGAAAGAGAAAAGAAAAAAAAATTTCGGGTTGTCACAATCGGAGTACACGACAAAGATCTCATCTCTCTATTTTGTCTCATGCAATACCCCCGACTCATGTCCGAAGACTGATACTGTGTCGGGGCCTGTAATCAAACCCCCGACTCATGTCTAAAGACTGACACAGTACCGGGGTACGCGACACGGATCTCATCATCCGTCACTTCCATACTCACCATTCATTATTTCATGTGCTTGTTCGTTTCGTACTTTATCGTATTCGTTCGTTTGTACTTTATCATTATCTTTCACTACGTTACATAATACTTTACGTTCATTAATTTATTTGTTCGTACATCATACCACGTAGGTCATACATAATGTATTACAAAACATAATACATATGATTTGAAAACTCTTTAACGAAGAAAGATAACATATCACTCACACACATACACATCATAGTCTCCATCACATCATCATGCACACATCAAGCATAAGCCATCATAACAAATCCTATCCCAATCATTTTCTTCTTATAAGGCCCCTTAGAAAATCCTAAGTCTCAAACTAGGCGTATGGAATACCTTAGGTGCATCAGTAGAAAATTCTAAGTGTAAAAGCTTCTGGGCGCATGGGCACTATTTGGGCGTTTCTGCCCTGTTTGGGCGCTTTGCCACTATGCAGGCGCATGGCGCCTGTTCAGGCGCATCAACACTTAGCCATTTTAACACTTGGGCGCCTAGGAACTATTTGGGCATTTCTGCCCTGTTTGGGCGCTTTGCCACTATTTGGGCGTCTGAGCTTACACTTAGATTTTTAACACTTAGGCGCATGGGGTTTGGGCGGTTGGGCATACTTAGGCAATTGGTCGTTGGGCGCATGGGATCAATTTGAAATATTTTCTATGCTACATACAACACCCGATTATCATTCTAACACTACCCAAACACAGATCTAACATACTAGGGCTCTTAAAACATTCTAACATCAATTTCTTGGCCATAATCAAACTCAAAAGCATACATACACATATTATTTTCGAACATACAGCTATAAACCCATGGTTTCCTTTAAAAATGTTTACTTGGTATGCATAATAGCCCCAAACACTTTAAATTCAGTAAAATAGGGGGTCTAGAAACTCACACAAACAGTCCCGTCGAGTAGAGCTTCGATTTGACCCGCTACACTTCGATTTTCACGCTCGAATCCACCCGAACCAAGCTTTTCTCCCTTTTATCCTTCTCTTCTCCCTTTGGATGAGTTTTTCCAAGAATGGGGAGGGTGTGGGCTGCCCTCCCCCTTTTATACCCCCACTCATCCAAATTTCTTCCCGTTTTGGCAAGTTTGATCCCTTGACTTTGGACTTTAATTCTTTTCTTCACTCATCGGCTTCAAAGAAAATATCCGGGTGTTACAATATGACTTATGTAACCCACACTTGGACTTAGAGAGATCAACCATCATCAAGATATGAAAGAAAGCACTTTTGCTCAACTTATTAACCTGACATATACTTATAACCAGATCTCATGTTTAGATCACTGATAAATTCATCATTAAATAGATTACACATATTGGCATCTTTTTGCATCAGGTGAGAATATCCAGGTCCGTATAACATATAAGAGATCATCAACATCCTTCTTTATAAACAAAGTTGGATCAATTTTCCCACTTGTGTATCCATGTTGGATCAAATGATGTGACAACGTATCATACCTAATTCTAGGAGCTTGATGAAGACCATACAATGCTTTACTAAGCTTGTACACATAATGAGGATATTCTAAATCTTCAAAACCCTGAGGTTGCTTAACATACACATCATCTGTGATTGGTCCATATAGGAAAGCACCTTTTACGTCCATCTGGTACACCTTGAATTTCATATATGAAGCATAAGCCAGGAAGACAGGAATTGCTTCAAGTCTTGCAACCGGAACAAATACTTCATCATAATCAATTCCTTCTTCTAGGGTATAACCTTATGTAACAAGTCTTGCTTTAATGCGAATAACAATTCCTCGATCATCTGATTTGTTTCTATACAACCATTTGGTGCCTATGGCATTTCTCCTTCAGGTAAATCCATAAGCTTCCATACTTCCTGTTTACGGAACTGTTATAACTCTTCTTGCATAGCCTCAATCCAACTATTGTCCTGTAAAGCTTCAGTGATGTTCTTAGGGACAAATTGAGATAGAAAACACGAGTATAAGCACATATTTGCTTTTTTGAATGACTTTTCATTATTCTCTCATTCAATGGACCTATAATCTGGGACGTAGAATGGTTTTTGTGAATATGAGACATTGGAATCTCATCTTCTAGAACATGAACATCTAGATTAGTCTGGGTTAAGTTGGAAAGCTGCTGCAATAGATTCAAAGTATATGGAGTGAAATTAGGAACTTGAGTCGGTGAGTTGATAAAATAATCAAGATGATCAATAACAACTACATTATCAAAAGTTGATGAAGTTCCAGACTTAGGGTGAATAAATTCAGGAACAATATTAGGAATAGGTTGTGAAACATTTGAATTTTAAAAAATGGGAGGTTCTTGTGCTTGTTGAGATTGTGATTGATCATGAGATTCAGAACAAAATATAGGATCTTTAAGAAACAAAAAGAAAGCGTAATCTGGGCTTGAATCATCTATATCATCAGAATCAAAATCATCACTGAAAGATCCAAGATCTCCTCCTTGTTTCTTCTTCTCACCTAAAATTTCAAACAAGTTAGAATTGGAAGAGTTTGACAAAGAATTAAATAAAATAACCAAGCTGTACCATTTGAAACTAATGGAAATAAGTTTTCAAGAAATTTAACATTAAAAGTTTCAAGGATAACATTCGTCCAAGAATTATAAACTCTAAGGGCTTTTGAAACCGATGAATATCTAATGAAAACTCCATCATCAGATTTTGAATCAAATTTTCCTAGCTAATCACATCATTTTAAAAACAAAACTGGACTGCCCACACCCCCACCCCTGCTCCACAACCGTCCACACCCCCACCCTTTCTCCACCACTACCTCCCCCTCAGCGAGCCCCCCACCCCCGCCGATTCTCCCCACCGCCCCACCCCACCGCTTCTCCGCCACCACCAAAACCCCTGCCAATACTCCACGACGCCCACACCCCCGCCCTTTCTCCACCACCGCCTCCCCTTCCCCTGATTCTCCTTCGGCGCAACTGAAAGGCCCGAATTTTTTTCAAAATTAAAAGGAAAGAAAAACAAGAAGGAAAAGGAAATAAAGTATCTTGAGCGAAATAAAAAGGAGTCAAAGTTGAAGGGGGCTTTATGTAAAATAGTACAAAAGGATAAAATAACACTTTTAAAGGGGCATGGCTGCCCATGCCATGCCCACTTTCTGCTTTTGAGATCGACTAAAAAAGGAGAAGAAGAAGGAAGAGCTGTTTCTCTTGGTTCTTCAAGAAAAAGGGCTAAAATTCGCACTTGGTAAGTATTTTCTTGTGTTTTTGGTTTGGTTTTGTGAGATTTTCCACCTTAGAACCGATTTATATGTGTTTTATATGTTCGGTTGTGTGTTCTTGGCTTGTTTAGGTGTTTGAACTCGTGTACAAGCAAGTTCGGGGATTTTGCTTGTTTGCTACAATAGGTGAGTTCTAGACCCCGACTTTTACATGTTTCATAACTTCTTTGGGGCTGAAAATGTATTAAAAAGATTTTATAAATATTATGTATGTATACAGGTATTTTTTATGAGTGTATAATGATGTTTTATGGTTGTTTATGCTATGTTGATGCTTAGAATGGTAGCAAGAAGCTTAGAACAGGATGATATGATGATTTGGGTCTGAAAGCAGCTTAGGAATATGTTTAACAGGTTTTCATGCACCTACATAAGGCTCATGCGCCTGAATTTGCCTTAGAAAAACTTCTGAGTAGGGTCATGCACCCAAATAGGGCTCATGCGCCAAAAAATATGACCTGAAAATACTAAGTGTGGGCTCATGCGTCCAAATAGTACCCCATGCGCCAAACTATTGCCTTAGAAATCCTAAGTGTAAGTCCATGCGCCTGAAAAAGTAGCTCATGCGCCTAAGTGTTAGGCTCAGACGACTAAGTATCCCTCATGTGCGCAAATAATGCCCATGTGCCCGAAGTTGCTCATGCGCCTAAGTGTTGAAACGCCTAAGTAGCCCATGCGCCCACATAGTTAAAAAATCCTA
This sequence comes from Flaveria linearis, assembly GCA_024085815.1. Lineage (NCBI taxonomy): Eukaryota > Viridiplantae > Streptophyta > Magnoliopsida > Asterales > Asteraceae > Flaveria > Flaveria linearis. The sequence continues at coordinate 19,434,197 of CM044017.1, read as the reverse complement.
AACAGGCCTCATGCGCCTGCATAGTGCTAAAACTCCCAACACTTAGAAAATTTTCCTGAAATTTCAGGATAAACAAAATTACTAGGGTTTGACCCTAGTTTGACTTAAGGGTTATAATTGTTTATATTATGCATGTTTATGGCATGTTCTTATGTTCCATATTACTTATTGTGTGACTTTACATGGTGTGTTTATAATCATAAACGTAAAGTATTATTATTAATAAAAAGTGAAAGATTTATGATAAAGATAAGTGGAATATAAAAGAATGAATAAAAGTCTTGCAAGCAAATGAATGGACGTGCACGACCATGTTGTCGTTAGCTTTAGCTGTGTGCCGTTTAGCTAACCCGAAGGATGCACACAGGGTCAATCATTGAGACTGCCGGGACTTTGTAGCATACCCTAGGTGACTGGGTCAGCTTCGTGCACAATGTTCGTGGTCTAATTACAGACCACAGGCCCAGCATCAGCTTCGTGCACAATGTTTGGGGTATTACACTTTGGTCCAGATGAAAGTGAAAGATAATAAAAAAGTACGGAATGAACGAATGCGTATGATAATGAACGAAGTTATACCTTGTTGTATGTACGATGAATGCTCACATACTAAAGTAAAGAAAGTATTTTATTGTAAAAGAGTATTTTTATATATAAGCTATACAAGGTATTTTAATGCTTTTAAAACTACAACTCACTCAGCAACGTTGACTTTTATACATTTTCAGTTGGCAGGTAACTGTTGCTGAGGATGATACGGGGGTGGAGTTACTTGGTGGGACAAGGCTGATATCCATTCATATTTGATGATATTGTTGTTTTGTAATGCAATCAAACAATCTTTTATAACTAACGAACAACGTTGTATTACTTAACAATAGTAATTATAAATGAAATGAATGGTTTTTGTTAATTTATTTCCGCTTCTTATTTTGTGAATTAAGTATTGTTTAATGTAATAATGCGATGATTGTCCAACGTTGAGGTACCCGGGAACGGGGCCTTACAAGTTGGTATCAGAGCTAAAGTTTAAGTGGATTGGGTAAATATTTTCAAAAACATAATCTTAAACTGAAAATGGGACGAATGGGGGATGTCAGCCCGAGTAGCTACATGCCATCAGGTATTTCTTTTCTTAATGTTAACCAGTATTATGTGCGTGTGCTATTTGACTTGTGTGTTCTTAGTAGATTAAGATACTGATGTAGTCAGGGTAGGGAATGCTTGGGGTGTGAAGAGTAAAGTAAGTGGCTAATCACAACTGGCCACTATAATTAGGGACTTACTATACTCAACATAAACTAAGCTATTACCTTGAATGACCATGTTAGTGTTTAAATCTTATAGTGTCTAGAGGATGGCTGGAGGTAGATCTTCTAAGGCTTCTAGGGGTGGAGCACGTGGTGGACGTGGTGCCAAACCACGAGTTACAAGGAATAGGGCTAAGACTACTGAGAGGACCTGTGAAGATCCTGAGATGCATCATCAGGAGGGTGGTGATGAGAGTGCGAACTTAAGGGCCTCAATGAAAGAGGCAGTGGTAGAGGAAGTCCATCAAGTCATGTAGACGATTTTGTCGTCTGTAGTGACTGAAGTGATCAAAGCCAAAAGAGAGGATGAAAATAAAGAGAGGAAGGAAAAGAGGAAGCCTACTAGGAGAGGGGACAAAGAACAATCGGAGGCTAAGACGGTTGTCTCTAGTGAAGAGGAGGAGGAACAAGCGGTGCAGGAAACTACACGGGGCTGTAGTTAAGGGGCATTTTAGAGATGTAAGCCCCTAACATTTGATGGGAACGATAATGCTGCTGCTGCTCACCCATGGGTGAGGGAGATGGAAGTAGTGCTTGATATCAGCGAGTGCCGAGAAGACCAGAAGGTGAAATTTGCCACCAACTCGTTGGTGGACTCGGCCTTATGCTGGTGGGACAATATTGTCCAAGCCGAGGGTAGCAGGGCAATTGGAAAGATCAGGTTGCCAGAACTAAAAAAGTGGGTGATTGAGGAATTCTGTCCTCACAGGGAGTTGGACAAAATTAAGAGGGAGTTCCTGCAGCTGAAAGAGGGAACTATGACGCACCAACAGTATACCACCAAATTTAATGAGATGGCAAGGCTGATGCTTGATCAGGTGACTCCGATATCAAGGAAGATTAAGAGATATGTCCAGGGGTTGCCGGCTGATATACGTATGCATTTTATTGCTTCCTGACCGCGTACCTTTTGATCGGCTGTAGACCTGGTGGGTAGGTTGTATAATGAGCGCAAGGAAACTGTGGTGGAGGCAAAGAAGACAAGTGGCGGTGATAAGAACTAGAACGGGAAGCGGTTTGGACGTGGTGGTTTCGCTCCAAACAACAAAAGGATGAAGGTGGATAATCGTGGATCGTCATTAGATTTGGGGTTGAGGAAGTGTGATAGATGTGGAAAGGAGCATACTGGGGATCAGGTTGGGATTAAACGTATGTTTCAAATATGGGAAGCCTGGTTACATTGCAAGGGATTGCAAGGCGTTGAGATGTTATAACTGTGGTGAGGAGAGCCACGTGAGCAAGGACTGCAAGAAGCCAAGGGCCGTGAGTTCTGGGGCGAAGAAGAAGGCTGAAGAAGGAGGACAGAGGGCAAGTGCTAGAGCTTTCACGATGACCTGGGAGGAGGCCAGAGTGGACCCCGATGTCGTGTCAGTTATGTTTCTAGTAAACGAAACTTATGCCTCTATATTATTTGATTCTGGTGCTAGTAGAAATTTCATCTCTACTACTTTCTATGCTAAATTGCCTGTTAGTAGTAGGAGTATTGATGATCCATTCAATGTAGAAACTGCTATTGGTAGGTCTACTAGGATTATTGATGTGATAGGAGACTGTGCCATAGAACTAGAAGGCCATAGGTTTTCTGCCAATTTACATGTGATTCCCCTAGGCGGATTTCATGTAGTGCTAGGGATGGATTGGTTAGAAACCTACGAGGCGAACATCGTGTGTCGTAAGAAGATGATTCGATTAATTGCACCTGATGGAAGTTCAGTGACGATATACGGTGATCGTGTTACCACGGTACCAAAGGTGATTTCAATGACAGTGGTGGAGAAGTGCATAAGGCGTGGATGTAATGCCTACCTGGATTACGTGTAGGATATGGACGTGTCTGTACCAAAACTGTCTAATGTACCAGTTGTATGTGATTTCTCAGACGTGTTCCCAGAAGATTTATCTAGCGTGCCACCGAATCATGAAATTGAGTTCCAGATTGATTTGATACCCGGTGCTCAACCCATTGCCAAAGCACTGTATCGATTAGCTCTGACCGAGATGAAGAAACTCATGGTTTAACTGCAGGAGTTGATGGATAAAGGGTTCATTCGACCGAGTATCTCTCCATGGGGTGCTCCGGTATTATTTGTGAAGAAGAAAGACGGTAGTATGCGGATGTGCATCGACGACCGGGAGCTGAATAAGTTGATGGTGAAGAATCGGTATCCGTTACTGAGGATTGACGACTTGTTTGATCAGCTTCAAGGTGCCAGTTGGTTCTCAAGGATAGATCTTCGATCTGATAACCATCAGTTGAAGGTAATGGAGCGAGATATCCTAAGACAACTTTTCGCACGCGTTATGGACACTACGAGTTCCTCGTTATGTCTTTCGGTTTGACTAACGCACCTGCTGCTTTTATGGATTTAATGAACCAAGTTTGTTAGCCCATGTTAGATAAATCAGTGATTGTGTTTATTGATTATATCCTGATTTATTTGAATAGCAAGGAAGAACATGCCAGCCACATATGCAAAGTATTGGAGACACTTAGAAGAGAAACGTTGTATGCTAAATTCTCTCTAAGTGTGCTTTTTGGTTGCATGAGGTGCAATTTTTGGGTCACGTGGTAAATGCTGAAGGAATCATGGTGGACCCGGCAAAGGTTGAGGCGATGATGCAATAGAAGTCTCCAAAGACGCCATCCGAGATTTGTAGTTTCTTGGGTTTGGTGGCCTACTACAGAAGATTTATACAAGACTTTTCCAAGATAGCCTCACCTTTGACTAAATTGACTCGCAAGGACATAAAATTTGTGTGGGGTCAAGAATAGGAGAATGCTTTCGAAGAGTTAAAGGCGAGATTGACTCAAGCTCCTGTCTTGACATTACCCGAAGGGAGTGAAGACTTAGTGGTATATTCGGATGCTTCTTATTCATGGCTAGGTTGCGTGTTAATGCAACGTGGAAGGGTAATAGCCTACGCATCCCGACAGCTGAAAACCCACGAATTCAACTACCCTACTCATGACTTAGAGCTTGCAGTGGTGGTCTTCACGTTGAAGATTTGGCGGCACTACTTATACAGGACGAAGTGCACCATCTTCACCGACCACAAGAGCTTAAAGTATTTCTTCGAGCAAAAGGATCTTAACATGATGCAGAGGAGATGGTTAGATCTCATCAAAGATTATGACTGTGAGATCCATTATCATCCGGGTAAGGCTAACGTTGTGGCCGATGCCCTTAGCCGAAAGGAGAGACCCGAGCCGATTCGGGTGAAGGCTTATTAGTTGGTTATGACCGCTGACGTGATCCCAGGTGAAAGAATTCCAAGATGAGGCGTTGAAAGAAGATCGCCTTAACTCTGAAAGGATGAGAGGTCTAGTCACGGAGTTGGGAGAAAACACTCACGAGGTGAGAACCCGCTTCGAGCGGATGTGGATTCCCCGATTCGGAGATCTAAGGGGACGAATTATGGATTAGGCTCATAAGACTCAATATTCCATTCATCCAGGCGCCACCAAGATGTATCAAGACATGAAGATGGACTACTGGTGGCCGGGTATGAAACGTGACGTGGCGGAGTATGTCAGTAAGTGCCTTACTTGTCTACAAGTGAAGGCGGAACATCAGAAACCATACGAGAAGATCCACCCGTTGGATATACCCGAGTGGAAGTGGGAGCACATCACTATGGACTTTATTACTAAGCTACCTCGTACGACGAGGGGGAGCGATACCATTTGAGTGATTGTTGATCGTCTGACCAAGAGTGCTCACTTCCTACTGATCCGCAAGACGCATTCATCCTAGAGACTGGCGGGTCTGTTTATCACGGAGATTGTAGCTCATCATGGCGTGACGGTGTCTATCGTGTCTGATCGTGACACTTGGTTTACATCCAAGTTCTAGAAAAGATTCCATGATGCAATGCGAGGCTACACATTAGCATGGCTTATCATCCTCAGACAGATGGTCAATCTAAGAGGATGATTCAGACGCTCGAGGATATTCTTCGAGCATGCGTGATCGACTTTGGAGGAAGTTGGGATGATCACTTACCGTTAACTGAATTATCATACAAAAATAGTTATCATGCCAGCATTGGTATGCCTCCTTATGAGATGCTATACGGTAGGAGGTTTAGAACGCACGTATGTTGGGGAGACATTGGGCGGAAGGAGTTAGGAGGTGTCAAGGTGATCAAGGCTACGACTGAAAAGTTAGAAAGAATCAAAGTCTTTATGAAGGCAGCAAAAAATAGACAAAAGTAGTACACCAACAAAAGGAGAAGACCGATCAAGTTCAACGTAGGTGATAGAGTCATGTTGAAGGTCTCACCTAGGAAGGGAATTACTTGGTTCAGAAAATGATGTAAACTAAGCCCGAGGTATATAGGACCTATCCGAATCATTGCTTGAGTAGGAGAGGTGGCCTATAGGTTAGAGCTACCTGATAAGTAAAGTTGAATTCATACGACATTCCATGTATCTCATCTGAGAAGGTGTTTAGCTGACGAAGATATGGTTGTACCACTGGAGGATATCGAGGTGGATGAATGGCTCAATTATGTAGAGCAAACAGTAGCAATCATCGATCAAAAAGAGAAGAGACTATGGAATAAAGTGGTTCCACTGGTGCGTGTGCAGTGGAAACACCGAAAAGGTTCCGAGTCTACGTGGGAGACTAAAGAAGAAATGAGACAACATTATCCACAGTTATTCAAAGAGTGACAGGTTTCGGGGCTGAAACCTCTTTAAGGGGGTAGACTTGTAACGCCCGAACTTTTTTCAAAATTAAAAGGAAAGAAAAACAAGAAGGAAAAGGAAATAAAGTATCTTGAGCAAAATAAAAAGGAGCCAACGTGTTGGACTCAACAAAGTGCATTAAGAATTAATGCAAGAAAGTATAATGCTTGCCATTATCAAAACAATCATCCAAATGTGTTTCAACATAAATTTCATACATTAGAAACACATCAACATAATTAACATCCCTAACAATCACTAATAGTCATGTAAATTTCTTTTTGGGATTTGTAGATAAAGAATTTTTGCATAAGTCTTCCAATGCGGATGAAGGAAGTTCTACAGCGGATGAAGTTCTACAGCGGATGAAGTATCCTCTTCCACAGCGAATGACTTAGTCACTTAGGATTTTTTTTATGTAATTTTCATTTACATAAGGGTAGAATAGTAATTGTATATAGCTTTTGTGTATAGGCTATAAATAGCACTCTACCCTAATCCTTTGTAAGCTTTTGAACGATTATCAATCAAACAAGCATTTTTCAGTTTTCTTATGCATTCAAACACACACAAACACACACACACAAACACACACTCATACACAAAAATCATACACATTAACCATGGGTTTCCTCATCATGTTTGATGTTTGTTGAATTTGTGACAGATTAGAAAATATCCTTGGAGAAACACTACTTGTTCATATTGAATATCTTTTTCTAAAGTTTGTATTCAAATATGCTTGACTGAAAGTTCAAGAGAGTGTGTTTTCATCAGGTGGTATCAGAGCCTTGGCTCAATCAAACATTGATTTCGATCCTCTCATTCAACAAACATGATTTCAATGGTTCATTAGCCTCATACCATACATTTTAAGATTCAAATCATCACACCTTCTTCTTCTACATCATACAATCAACAAACGTTCAAAATCATGAGTTAATCTACTGTTTTTGTTCATTGTGAAGAAGGATTTTGTGCTTTCATGATTTGAAAACCTCTAAAATCATTCACACACTGTTTTAAAACAGATACATGGCAAAATCATAGAAATCCATCGATTTCTACTGTTTTTCTTGATAAAATAGTAAACGATTACTGTTTTATTGAGTTTCATCAAACAAATCGTTCAAAATCATTCATACATTGTTTATGAATCGAAAGAACATCACAAAATCATAGGAACCACATCGTTCTCTAAGGATTTTCGATATAACAATACACGGGTATTGTTCTATCACTTTTTAGCCGCCAACAAACCCTAGAAAACCCTAGTTTTATTCAGATATGTCATTCACATTTTGTGTTTATTGAGGTTGTTCATCAGGAAAATTCAAAGAAGAACAATATTCTTCTTTTAAATTTTTAACAAAAGTTACTTTTTGATCCAAAAAGTAAAGTTTCTAAGAGTAAACTTTTGTTTTTATAAGGGTTTTGACTTTTGGTAGGGTTTTGACCATTTGTCACGGTGTGACAAACTTAACAGAATATTCTTTCTGCTACTGAGGAGAAACATTCTCGTATCATCAAATTAATTAAAATTAATTAATTACCTTTATTCGGTAAATTAATTAAAATTAAATAAATTAACAAACAATCCTAGCGACTTTAGGATAAATCAAATTTAGCATCAAGCTAAATATTTTAACTAATTCTAACTTAAACAGTTAAATTAAAAATTAGAACAAACATGTCTGACAAATTGTCTGGAACAAACAGTGGTCTCAAACCACCAAGGCTGAAAAACAAGGCTAATTTCAAACAATGGAAAATAATGTTTAGAAATTGGATTATTTTTCAGGACCCAGACTTATGGACCTCCATAACATAAGGACCGTATATTCCTGTGAACTTGGGTCCAGATTATAACACACAAAAACCAGTTAGTTGAAAGAATGTAGCTGGTGATGAACTAAAGAAGGTGAAAACAGACATGAAAGCATACAACATTTTGGCAATGACATTGCCATTTGAAATCTTAACACGGGTTGAGAGTTTCAAAACAACCAATGAACTATGGAAAGTTCTTCACACAATGTGTGAAGGAAGTGATGAGATTAGGGAAATCAAGAAAAAAAAATTGAGGACCCAATATGAAACTTTCCATCATGTTCAGGGTGAATCTATTGCCCAACAATTTCATAGATTTGTACAACTAGTAAATGAGATGATTGTTTATGGTCTCAAATACGAATCTGTTAAAATCAACAAAAAGATGTTGCATACACTTCCTGAGAGTTGGACTCAGTCAATGTCTCTGATGAAAGCAACATTAGATTTAGGAGCACTATCCCTGGATTCTCTAGTTGCTAAAGTGGAAGCACTAGAACTAGATGATAAATCCAGAAACAACAACACCATCAGACATGTAAAAGCATACAAGTTCAAGGAACTACAATATACAGACAATGCTTTTCTGACAAACACTAGTGAAGATGAAGATGAAGAATTCCTAGAAACTAGTGAGACATCATTCTTCTCTGCACCAGACTCATCCAACAACATCCAAAAGTCAAAGAAGACTGGTGTTCATGCTTCTCATGAAACAACTCCATAAAGAAAACATAACCAACATCATAATGCTTCCAGCTCAAGCAAGAAACAACAGACAAAGCATCAAAACATACACAAGTTTGATAAGCCCATTGATGCTCTCACCATCATTCTTTAAAGTGAAGAGCAGAAGGCAACTTATGCAGCTTTTTCAACAAGTTTTGAAGCATATTTGGGTGCAAATCTCACACCCTCTCAGATCATTCAACAAGATTTGGATGAACTGCCACCAGACATGGTTGAAGAAATGGATCTTTAGTGGTCTATAGCAATGATTGCATATAGATCAAAAAGGTTTCTGCAAAGAAACATAGGGCTCATCATGGACAAGAAAACAAAGTTTGGTTTTGATAAAACGAAAGTCAGATGCTACAATTGTCAACTTTATGGACATTTCTCAAGAGAATGTCAACAACCAAGAGTTGATAGAAACAACAATCAAACATAAGTATCAAGCAGCTAACATCCAAATAGACAAATCCCTCAACCAATCAGTATCCCTGCTGCACTAATTACACCTCAAATCACTCAATATAGTCCAAGTCAACAATCCAAATCATCAGCCATGATCATTAAGAAGGATGGTGAAGGTGACTGGAGCATGTATGAAGCTGAAATTCAATCTCCAGATCATGCCCTCATGGCAGATATTGAAGATAAAATTTTAGAAATCCCGAAAGAGGTAAAAGAGAACCTATGCACTCAAGCTTGCATAGATGAAGTCAATAGATATAGAGAACATGCAGACAAAATTTCTAAGAAAGTAATTGAAACAAACATTTTAAATGAAAGTCTTAAATGAGATAAAAAACAATATGGCATCAAAATACTTTCACTACAAAATGATTTGGACAAATTGATGTCTGAACAGTTAACACTGGCAGCTCAAGTTAAGCAACTCTCTGTATCCTTGACTGAATCTAAAACAGTTCAAGCTGAAACTGAAGTGAAACTTTAGAAGTTTCAGGTAAGCAACAAGAAGTTTGAAGAACTTCTTGCTCAACAAAGGGCCTTTAAAGACCCTTCAGGTTTAGGGTATAACAAAGTTAATCCACCATATAATGATAATTATATTCCTTTACCTGATTCCATGACAAATAAACAGGGTGAGTCACTTGACCCACATGACAGAACAGATGATTCAAAGCCATCATCATCAACATCATCAAAGTCATCATTAAATGATAAAACACCATTGATAAAATTTGTTAAAAGTCATGAGTCACCATAAACTAAATCAACAGATTTTTATCAAGGAGAAAACAATGAATTTGATGAACATACTTCTGATGAAGATGATGCTGACTTATTGGGTGATGAGTCCATTCAACCAATTACTAAAACTCATAAAGTTTCAAGTGTGGTTGAAGGTCAAACAAAACAAACAAAGAAGACTCAAGGATTTGACATCTGTTCACGAGGAAAGAACATTGAATCTTTCAATGTTTCTGTTAAACAAACAAACAAAGGAAAAGGAAAATCTCCTATTCCTCAAAAACAATCAACTGTAACTTTTAATATTCCTCTCAAATCAAACTTAAAACCAAAGGTTACAAACAAACAAAACAATTCTGATTTACCATATTATGACTGGTGTGATCAATACACTCATAGCACTAAAAAATGCAAATATGGTAAATACTGTAAATACTGTCACATGAACAATCATTGTACTAAAAGTTTTCATTTTCACAACTATTGTTCTATTTGTAAAAGGAATAATCATAGTACTGATACTTGGTTTTTCAATAAGAAAAACAAAAATCAAAACACACAGACTCAAGTTGTAAAAACTAATGAGAAACAAATAGTTCATACTAAAAGAAACAAGCCAGGAGTTCCAAGACAAACTCCACATCAAAAGGTTGCTCTAGACAATGCCAAATCATTTTATGACACCTTTACACAAACATCAAGGAGACATAAGTCTCAGACCAGACAAACAATAGATATTAGCTCTAGTAGGAGAAGAGCTCAAAGTACTTCTCCTGACAGAGCTAAAATCAATCAAAGGAAATCTAGTGTACCAAGAATTCCTAAACCACTTAAAAATGAAATCTTAGAAGAAATTTGCATTATGAGAAAAGACGGAAAACCTAAGACCATCATGGCTTGGGTTGCACCATCTAACTGATTTCTTGTGTTTTATCAGGGGCATCAAAGAAGGCCTGACAACATCTGGTATATTAACAGTGGATGCTCCCGACATATGATAGGAAATTGTTCCCTCCTTCGGGATTTTAAGAGCAAACATGGAGGAAATTTAGCCTTTGGAGGTGACAAGATAGATGGAAAGATAATTGGAGAAGGAACAATAACAAATGGCTTGATCAGCTTTGAAAATGTCAACTACTGCTCCAACCTTCAGTTTAATCTTCTAAATGTATCCCAAATCTTTGATAAGGGATACGCCACCTTATTTGACTCCAACAACTGCTACATCCTCAAGACAAGTTTTCAAATACCAGAAGATTGTATCCTTTTGAAAACTCCATGTCATAACAACACATACATTGTTGATATGAACACTATTTCAACACTCACTCCTGAAACATGTTTATTATCAAAAGCATCAGAAGATGTTTCCCAATTATGGCACAGACGATTGGGATACTAATTATAACAGAATGAATCAACTTGTAAAAGGTGACTTAGTAATAGGTCTACCACAAAAGGAATTTTTCTGTACAGACCACTGCACTGCATGTCTGAAATGCAAACAACATAGAGTGTCTCACAAATCAAAGTTGGTAAACTCTAACAACACACCACTTAAATTACTTCACATGGACCTTTTTGGCCCAACAAACATCCTAAGCATAGGAAAAAAACAATATTGTCTTGTTGTAGTAGATGATTACTCCAGATTTTCTTAGGTTTTCTTTCTACTACACAAGTCAGAATCACCAGACATACTCAAAACATTTATCACTAAAATTGAGAATCAATTAGATCTTAAAGTTAAATCTTTAAGAAGTGATAATGGCACCGAATTTAAGAATGACAGTATCTTTTGTTTTTGTGTAGAAAAAGGAATAAGTTATCAGTTTAGTGTGGCAAGAACTCCTTAGCAAAATGGAGTAGCTGAAAGGAGAAACAAAACATTGATAGAAGCAACTAGATCAATGCTTGCTGACTCTCTATTGCCCATATCTTTCTGGGCTGAAGCAATTAACACTGCTTGTTACATTCAAAACAGAACATTAATAATCAAAGAACATACAAAAGCTCCATATGAATTAATGTTCAAAAGAAAACCTTTTGTTGGTACACAAGTCCCTAGTTCTAGTTCTAGTGTGCTTAAATGTAAATGACTTTCCTTTTGTTACACTGATGTAATCGTTTGATATTCATAATAAAAAACTCTTGATTGAATGAATATGTGTTATTGAATGTATATAAATGAAATACAATGTGTAGTTGATGGTTATAATGTTTAATGTTTCATTGTTTATTGTATGATAACACATATTGAACTAACTATATAGGTTTGTGAAGCATATGAAGTTCTCATGCGAATGGACCATGCTAATGGACCATACGCATGAACAACTTCATGCGAATGACTCAGTCGCACGACTGAACCAGGAGACTAGATCAGTCGTATGATTGTAAAATAAGTTTGGCTCAGTCGCACGACTGAACACTCAGTCGTACGAATGGATCAACCGCATGGCTCAATCGCACGACTGAACCATACTTGTTGGTTCAGTCGCCCGAATGAGAAACACTAACCTATAAATACCACTTAAATCGTGGAAAATGTAACACTTCAAATTTTTTCATACCCTAGCCATCCAGAGACTTCTGAAAACCTGTTCCAACTTCATAGTTCGTTCTTGATCGATTCCTACTCAATTCTTAATGTTTAATCAACTCTAGTATCGATCATAGTAACATTCTCACTGATTGGATCGCCAATCAAATAGGATTCCGCACTATTTGAGTTGGTATACACACATAATCAGTTAGTACTTCATTCGTACACGGTCCTAACAAGTGGTATTAGAGCTTTGGCTCTTGATTTTGCGTGTGATCCAATCGTTTCCGGTGTAGAACTCACGTTTTTGCATTCAAAACACCATTTTCGGCTAAAACAGTGTTTTTAGACGTTTCCAGATCAAAAATTTCACGTTTTTGGGATTACAGCGGATTAGGGCTTGTGAAAATTTGTAATTTTGTGTCAAAGTGTCAAAAACCATCGAATTATCAAACACAGCAGCTTCAGTCGCACGATTGACTCAATCGCACGACTGAATTCATTCGTATCAGTCATTTGCATGATTGGACTCATTCATACATCCATTCGTACGACTGAACTGTCTAGTCGCATTGTTCATTCGCACATGTCCATTCGCACGATTGATTCATCCGCATTGGTTCATTCACACGTTTGAGCCATTCGCTTTGTTCAATCGCACGAGCTGTCCAATCGCACAGCTTCATTTGCACAAGCAGAAACGGTTTTGTTCTAAAGTTAAAGTTGATAGTAATGGAGAATCAATATTTAGCGTTTATAGCAGGGAGAGATTCAAGGATCCAGAATCTGTTGCTTCTGGAAAATGAAGTGGGGAATCATAACAAGCCCCCTAAGCTAATCACGTTAGATGATTACCCACAGTGGAAGCAAAGATTTGAGATTTACTTAAATGGTGTAAATCCTAATCTGTGGGAGTCGATAGAGACAGGGTATAGTATGCTTGTAGGTGCAGATGGAGTTAAACTTACACTAGGGGGCATGACTGATGGACAAAAGGTAAAGTACAATGCTGAGAAGAAAGTTTATGCATTGCTCACTCAGTCAATTCCTAAGGACATCTTTCATCAATTTTCTGAGAACAAGCAAGCAAAGAAGCTGTGGGATGCATTGGAAAAGAGGTATGACGGAAATGCATCATTAAATGCTCTAAAGGCTAAAGCATTGAAGAAGGAGTTTGAAAACTTCTCGTCAATGGGAAAGGAGAGCTTGGACGATGTCATTGATCGGTTCTATCACTTAATGAGTGAGCTGCACACTCATGGAGTCTCCACGTCTATGGAAGACAAAGTTTCAAACTTCGCAGATGGGTTGCCTGAAAAGTGGGTTTCTTTTGTCTCCAACCTCAGACCAAATGATATGTTGGCGAAGTTAGATATCAATGACTTCATTCTGAAACTGAGGGAGGAAGAATTGAGGATGAATTACAGGGCTCAAAAGTCTACTTATGATCAGAATCCAGCCCTATACAACTTAACTCCACAAGCCAAAACATCTGGAGCTCCACTACAAACGGCTTTTGTGTCGAGTTCAGCTGGTCCATCTCAAGCAATTTCTTCAGGATCTGACACGTCAGGGTCGTCTGGTAGCCAATACATAGCATCTGAAGCCAATGCTACAAAACTGAAGACCGAGAATCTTGGAAATGAGACAGTTGAGGTAGCAAAGGAACACATGGATCTCTTAGCAGTTGTCGTCCATTCCTATGACGGGCTAGTTGCTGGGAAAATAGAGAACTACCATCTAGCAGATGAGGACTACGAGCAGGTGGACGAGACAGAGCTGGAAAGGAAGGATATAATATGGGCCTTAGCAAGTGCTGTCCGGAGAGCTAAGAAGTTTGTCAAGAAAACTGGACAGAACTTGGTTGCTACTAAGGACACAACTTTCGGTTTTGACAAGTCCAATGTTACCTTTTTTGATTATGGGGAAAAGGGGCACTTCAAACGTGAGTGTGTGAAGCCTAAAACGATAGGAAATGGGAATCCTTTCTCATCCTTCAATCGTCAGGATAAACCCACAGTTAGTCCTACTTTGTCAAGCAAGGATCCTAAAGCCTTGACTGTTTATGATAACGAAGGACAAGATTGGAGCTTTCGGTTTGTGTCTCTAGGAGAATCCAATATTGCTAGTGTCGAGGACTTAGATGACGACTCAGCAAGTGAGGGCGATATTGCAGTTGAGCTTGCCATGTCAAACATTGAAGAATCTGCAACTGTTATTGATCATCTACTTAAAGTAGGGACAAGTTCAACAAGCCCAGAATCACCAGAACCAGAAACGTCAGACTTTACTTTGATGGCTGATTCAACCACTCCCTCTCAGGTAAGTACCACTTCTCAACTTTTAAATAATCATGCTTGTTCTGATTGTAATAAATTTAGGGAAAGCATTGATCTGAAATTTGCTAGGTTATTAGATCACAATGATAGCTTAGTAAAGGACTTACAACTATGCACAGAAGCCAATAGACTTTTGAAACAAAATGAGCACAGTTACAAAGAAAAGATAGACCTTTTGAACAAACAGCTTAGGGAAGCAGAAGTAGTTGCCTTTAACCAAGCTAATGACATTAGGTACTATCTAAACTCCCTAGAAGACACTAAGAAACAGAAGGCAGTCTTAGAAGTAGAAGTAAATTCACTAAAACAAAAACTGCACAGTTGGACAAGTTCCTCTCACATTGTCTAACACTTAGTGAGCGAACGTAACAATGGGGAGGGTTTAGGATATAAAGTGGTTCCACCACCACCTGAGACCTTGATGAATGCAAAAAGTAAACCAATAAATAATAACCTAATCAAGGATCATGTGGTGTCCACTCCTTTAGTAAGTGACCCAGATTCCACATGGAAACCTATTGAATCCGACACTATACTAAAGGATGCCACTTCAAAATCACAAGGTAAAATGCCCTGTGTCAATCTGGACAAATAGTTTGAAAAGGTTAAAGTTAAGTCTGGGTCAACCAAGTCTAATTCTGAACCCAAAAAGACCAAACAAGTTAACCTTCCTTGTGCTTCATGTCTAAGTCCAGAGAAACAAAAGGTAAAAAATTTACAAATGTTCAAACAATTAATTTTGTTAAATCAGATAAAACATCTAAGAAAGAAATGTCAAAACCCAAACAAAACAATGTCACACGGGTGTCCCATACTTCTCCACAGAAATAGTTAAATCGTCAAGTTGAAAGCAGATCATGTTACAATTGCGGAAAGTATGGACATATTGCGTCTATTGTCCTTATTATCAGACGCCAAAGAAGAAGGTAAACTTTATGACACTAAAGTGAGCTCTTCTAAAAGAAGATCCATGACTCCACCAAAAAGAGTCAGTGAACCTAAAGTTCAACCTATCATCTAGTCGTCTGTTTACCACAAACAGGCCTTACATAAGACTGGTTTATGGAAAGAGAAATCTATCCATGAATCTGATAATATAAACAAGAAGACCATAGATCGTCCCTCAACCTCAAAAGGTCAAAGGGTGGAATTTATGATGTGTGATGCCTTTGGGTCACCAAAGCCAGTAAAGGCCTGGGTCCCTAACCTGAACTAATGTTTTCAATTGAATGTGCAGGGTGTTCGCTATAGTGCTGAAACCAACATGTGGATTGTCAATAGCGGAGCATCCAGGCACATGATGAGGAATAGGGCACTCCTATCAAACGTCAAACAAATAAAAGGAGGCCATGTTTCATTTGCTGGAAACAAAGGAGGGTATATCACAGCTCAAGGGGAAGTGAGAAATCAGAAAGTAAAGTTTGACAAGGTAAACTACGTTCAACAACTTCAAAATAACTTACTTTCTGTATCCCAAATTTGTGATAAAGGGTTTAAAGTAGTATTTGATAACAAGAAGTGCTATGTCCTGAAAAAGGACTATGTTTTCCCGGAGGACCAAGTCTTAATGTCTGCCTCAAGATATAATGACCTTTATGTCTTGGATATATCAAAGGCCTCCACAATGGATCATCAAGTTCAGTGCTTCTTGTCAAAGGCTACTGAGAAGGACTCTATCTCCTGGCATCGAAGAATAGGACACATTAATCCACGGAAGATGAATCACTTGATCCAGAATGATCTAGTAAGAGGAGTTAACGTCAAAAACTTCCAACTTCTGGATTTCTGTGTGGCATGCAAGAAAGGAAAACAGACGAAGAAGTCTCATAAGGAAAACAAAGTTCATTCCATCGAACTTCTTCTTGAACTTCTTCACATGGATCTGTTTGGCCTAGTCAGTACAAGAACCATAGCTGGAGACTTGTACTGCTACGTAGTTATAGATGACTACTCAAGATTTTCTTGGGTGATGTTTCTGAAATCAAAATCAGAAACATTTAAGTCATTCAAAGAGTTAGTAACTACACTGGAGTCTCTCTACAAGCTGAAGGTAAGACAAGTCCACTCAGACAATGGAACCGAGTTCAAGAATCAATGGATGGAGGCTTTCTGTAAAGAAAAGGGAATTGTGCACCAGTTCACGTCCGCCTACACTCCTCAGATGAATGGCATTGCTGAGAGAAAGAATCGCAGCTTAATAGAGACAGCACGGACAATGCTAGCAGACTCGAAGCTGCCCATCCAATTCTGGAATGGGCAGTTGCCAATGCGTGTTACACGTTAAATCGAGTTCTGGTAGTTACACGTCATGGCAAGACGTGTTACGAGTTACTTCAACGACATAAACCAAATCTAGAGTATCTTGAACCGTTTGGTGCACCGTGCACACTACTAAAGAAAAATCAGGAGGGAAAGTTCAGCGAGAAGGCTGATGAAGGAATCTTTCTACGATACAACATACCGAATAAGAGAGTTTACAACAACTCAACGGGTCAAATAAAAGTGTGGTGCAACGTGGACGTTCAGAGATACACCACCCCACCTGCTGGAAAAGGACCCGCTTTCTTTTTCGACTATGATGGCTTCTTCAGGTCCTTCAACATCCCTCTATCCACCTCTGACGTTGACTTGACAACCAAAATGATGTTTGAGGTCTTAAGCACACCATCACAAGACGCCACATCATCTTGTTCACAAGGTGAATCGTCTAACCAGTCAGGGGGAGCACTCGAGTTAAGTGACTCCTCCTCTGACGATGAAGTTGTGGAGAATGGCCAGAACAATGAGGGGGAACAGTTCCCATTCCTGCAAGTCCACAAGCATCTGACAATGATGCCTCTGCGTCTTCGGAACCTCAAACTCCTACTGCCTCAGATACAGAACTAAACGTCTATAATCTTGGTTCTAAGGTAGTTGTTCCCACCACTCCTGGATCACGCCTAAATGTCTATCATCCTCTGGACAATGTCATTGTGGATGTTAGATCAGGAGTTCAGACTAGAAATCAGCTATATTCAGCTGATTATGCCTCGGTAATGGAAAAAGGATACCTTCACGATGGTGCATACCGTCGTTTTGTGTCTCAGTTTGAGCCAAAATACGTCAGTGAAACCCTGAATTATGAGGCATGGGTGAGTGCCATGCAAGAAGAACTTCTGCAGTTTAAGAAGTTAGGAGTATGGACTCTCGTGGATAGACCGAAAGGAGCTAAGGTTATTGGAACCAAATGGGTCTGGAAATGCAAGAAAGATGACCAACGAGTCATAATCAGAAACAAGGCTTGACTCGTAGTTCAAGGATTTCGACAAGTCGAGGGAATTGATTACAATGAGGTATTTGCACCGGTGGCGAGAATGGAAGCAATCCGTATCTTCCTAGCCTATGCCTCTTACATGAAGATTAAAGTCTATCAACTGGATGTGAAGAGTGCATTTCTTCAAGGTGAAATCTAAGAGACAGTGTATGTCAGTCAACCCGAGGGATTTGAGGATCCATATCATCGAGACAGAGTTTACAAACTTGACAAGGCTTTATACGGGCTTCATCAAGCTCCCAGAGCCTGGTATAAGAAACTCTGGACTCACCTTATGAAACACGGATTTCGCAGAGGTGTAATTGACTGCACATTGTTCATCAAAAAAAAGGATGGTGATCTGTAGTTTGTTCAGATTTATATTGATGACATAATCTTCGGTTCCAAGAATGAGAATTTATGTAAAGAGTTTGAAGCAGTAATGAAGGCTGAGTTTGAAAGGAGTTCCATGGAAGAGATGAAGTTCTTTCTCGGGTTACAGGTGGATCAGACACCAAAGGAATATTTCTACATCAGACCAAGTATGTAGGAGATATTCTAGTCGGTTTTATATAATTTTCATTTACATAAGGGTAGAATAGTAATTGTATATACTTCTGTGTATAGGCTATAAATAGCACTCTACCCTAATCCTTTGTAAGCTTTTGAATGATTATCAATCAAACAAGCATTTTTCAGTTTTATTGTGCATTCAAACACACACAAACACACACACACAAACACAAACTCATACACTGAAATCATGCACATTTTTCCACACCATGTTTGATGTTTGTTGAATTTGTGAGAGATTAGAAAAGATCCTTGGAGAAACACTACTTGTTCATATTGAATATCTTTCTTTCTAAAGTTTGTATTCAAATATGCTTGACTAAAAGTTCAAGAGAGTGTGTTTTCATCATAACATTGAAGGGGGCTTTGTGTAAAATAGTATAAAAGTACAAAATAATACATTTAAAAGGGCATGGCCGCCCATGCCATGCCCACTTTCTGCTTTTGAGATAGACTGAAAAAGGAGAAGAAGAAGGAAGATCTTTTTCTCTCGGTTCTTCAAGAAAAAAGACTGAAATTCACACTTGGTAAGTGTTTTCTTGTGTTTTTGGTTTGGTTTTGTGAGGTTTTCCACCTTGGAACTGATTTATATGTGTTTTATGTGTTCGGGTTGTGCGTTCTTGGCTTATTTAGGTGTTTGAACTCATGTACAAGCAAGTTCGGAGGATTTTTGCTTCTTTGCTACAATAGGTGAGTTCTAGACCCTGGTTTTTACATGTTTCATAACATCTTTTGGGCTAAAATGTATTAAAAAGATTTTATAAATATTATGTATGTGTACACGTATGTTTTATGAGTGTATGATGATGTTTTATGGTTGTTTATGCTATGTTGATGCTTAGAATGGTAGCAAGAAGCTTAGAACATGATGGTATGATGATTTGGGTTTGAAAGCAGCTTCAAAATATGTTTAACAGGTGTTCATGCGCCTACATAGGGCTCATGCGCCTGAATTTGCCTTAGAAAAACTTCTGAGCGGGGTCATGTGCCCAAATAGGGCTCATGCGCCCAAAAATATGGCCTGAAAATACTAAGTGTGGGCTCATGCGCCCAAATAGTACCTCAATCGTCCAACTATTGCCTTAGAAATCCTAAGTGTAAGTCCATGCGCCTGAACAATAGCTCATGTGCCTAAGTGTTAGTCTCAGACGACTAAGTATCCCTCATGTGCCTAAATAGTGCCCATGCGCCGAAGTGGCTCATGCACCTAAGTGTTGAAATGCCTATGTAGCCCATGCGCCCGCATAGTTGAAAACGCCTAAACAGGCCTCATGCGCCTGCATAGTGCTAAAACGCTGAACACTTTGAAAATTTTCCTGAAATTTTAAGATAAATAGAATTGCTAGGGTTTGACCCTAGTTTGACTTAAGGGTTATAATTGTTTATATTATGCATGTTTATGGCATGTTCTTATGTTCCATATTACTTATTATTATGTGACTTTACGTGATGTGTTTATAATTATAAACGTAAAGTATTATCATTAATAAAAAGTGAAAGATTAATGATAAAGAGAAGTGGAACATAAAAGAGTGAATGAAAGTCTTGCAAGCAAATGAATGGAGGTGCACAACCATGTTGTCGTTAGCTCAACTGTGTGCGGTTTAGCTAACCCGAAGGATGCACATAGGGTCAATCATTGAGATTGATGGGACCCTTGTAGCATACCCTAGGTGACTGGGTCAGCTTCGTGCATAATGTTCATGGTCTAATTATAGACCACAGGCCTAGCATCAGCTTCGTGCACAATATTCGAGTATTGCACATTGGTTCGATGAAAGTGAAAGATAATAAAAGAGTACGAAATGAACGAATGCGTACGATAATGAACGAAGTTATACCTTGTTGTATGTATGATGAATGCTCACATACGAAAGTAAAGAAAGTATTTTATTGTAAAAGAGTATTTTTACATATAAGCTATACAAGGTATTTTAACGCTTTTAAAACTAGAACTCACTCAGCAACACTGACTTTTATACATTTTTAGTTGGTAGGTAACTGTTGCTGAGGATGGCACGGGGGTGAAGCTACTCGGCAGGACAAGGCTGACATCCATTCATATTTGATGATATTGTTGTTTTGTAATGCAATCAAACAATCTTTTGTAAGTAATGAACAACGTTGTATTGCTTAACAACAGTAATTATAAACGAAATGAATGGTTTTTGTTAATTTATTTTCGCTACTTATTTTATGAATTAAGTATTGTTTTATGTAATAATGCGATGATTGTCCAACTATGAGATACCCGGGAATGGGGCCTTACAGCAGCCCCCACCCTCGCCGATTCTCCACGACTGCCCCCACCCCTGCTGCTTCTCCACCCTCGCCACTTCTCCTCCACCGCGTCCTCATCCTGTCGCTACTCCTTCGGCCTTCCCCACCGTCATCCATCGCTACTCTTCCGGCCTTCCCCACCGTCGTCGCCTCTCCACCACCGCCTGCACACCCTTAGTTGCATATCCTAAATTAAGGTAATTATTTTTCTTTATATCGTTCCATATGTTTGAAACTGTATATTTAGTGTTGGGTATATGGTGGGGTTGTTGAATATTAAATTTGTAGTGCATGTGTTGTTTATTGAATGTGTATGGATGTGTTAGCATTTGTGTAGTGGGGTAATGACATCCTTGATTTTAATGTTTTATATATATTGTGGTGATTTTAATATTTTACGGTGGTTCTTTAGTAAATTATATATTGGCTTTTAATATGTATCTATGTGTAGTGTAATATATAGAAACAATAATAACTTAATACCTCTTTTACATTGTATAGCAATGACTTCACAAAAAATAAAACATGATTCTGCTTCTTCTTCAAAGTAGATACCAATTGATAAAATAAAATTGTTAAGATTTAATAAATATGGTCAACCGACGGGGACCATGGCTGAAAAATTTAAGTCTTGGTATGCTACTAAACTGAAGCATATCATATTCCTATGTCAAAATTCGAGGCTAAAGATTTTGAAAGACTATGGCTACAAACCAAGGAACATGTTATATTTTAACTTAGAATCATGAATTACTTATTAATTAAACATTATATTTTGAAAGGCTTTATGGATGATTGAAACTGATGCTCTCAAAAAGTTTATGAAGAAATGGGCTATGAAATATAGTATAAATTGGAGACATGATCGTAATAAACATTTTGTTCAAAAAATAAATGCTTGTGATACATATCAATTTCTTATCCGTGATCACTGGGATGATTCTGTTGTACAAAAAACTAGTGCTGAATTTGAGGTATAATTGAACTTTTTTATATGTTGTTTATTATATATTTTTACTGACATTTTGTTGATTTTTGTGAAGGCAAAAAGCGCACAGTCAAAGGTTGTTATTGCCGCAAACAAGCACGTGCTTCACATTGGACGAAATGGGTGGGTTGAGTTTAAGGAAAAAACAGAATATATTTGGCCTCAACTAGTAACCAAATACACCATTCTTTGAGACATTACAATCCCACGATCTAGATGGTTTTTAATGGCCACTGCTAAAAAGTATTTGTGGCTCAGATGTACGGGTCAATTATCCACCTATCGAGGTAATATCTGTCATAGTTTACAAAAACTCAAGTATTATAATTTTAAGTATTATGATTTTAAATATTATTAGTTCTTATTAAGTACTTGAATATTTTTTATATTATGTTGTAGACTCACATAGATGTGAGTTGCAAATGAAAATGGTTGACGAGATGGTGACAGTGACTAACGAGATGGTGAAAGTGGCTTATGATGAAGCGTGGCCGTACTAGTTTAGTGGCATTCATTATGGGCGAATAACCGAGGGATGTGAAAAGGTTAATGTGGATCTTACAAATGAATAATACAAGAATTTGATGGTCTATAAAGTTGCAAAAACAAATAAAGTTAAAATTGTTGAAAACATGACTTTGCAGATGGTTCAGTGGCCATGATATGCGATAAAGGTATATTTTTTATTTATTACAATATATTATAATAATTTTTATTTGTTAAATTGTGGCTTGTCCCGAGAATGGAATCGAGTAACTGGTCAGAAAGTCATAGAGTTGACTTGCCATAAAGTCATAGAGTTGACTCGCCACACAGTCGTAGGTGAATGCTAGATTTGAAGAAGTTGTTGGAGGCCGTCTTCAAGACTATGTTAGTTTTCAATATTTTTTCATATAACAATCTATTATATTTATATCTCTAAGTATTATTGTGTTACATACAATCATTTTCAGTTTTTAAGAGCTGATATGTTTGATGATAATGTTGCAGGCCCTCATACCAACTTGGTTAGATTTGAAAATATTTTATATAACAATCAATTTATACATATATAGCAGTAAAATATTCAATGTTTATATATGTGTGCTTATGATGTAATAATGTTTAATCATTTTTAGTTACTATTTGTGGCGCCACACCCTAAACTGCACCAGAAACCATGTTACAAACCGCACTCGTACAAATCCAACCAGCGAACCAAACTGCACCCACACCCGAAGTTCATCCTACATCCCAAGTCCAACCCGAAACAATACCTTCACCCCAACGCCCCCTTTCCCCGAGTCCAAATTTGTTGATCCCGAGTTAGTTTTGGGCATAGATAAAGTCAAACTAACCCGTAAACCGTTTCAAAGCATGTTTGAGGAATTATTTTTGACCGTTGGGAAGAAGCCTACAATTATTGTTGATGTACCTCACGGGATGTACCCTGAGCCGAAAACGCAAGCTATTCCATTAACTGAGGTGGCACAAATATTCATCCAATGTTGGCTTGACATGTCAATACTTCATTGGTTTGCAATGTAAGTTGTTATTACAAGTTTAGTGCAACATATCATGTATTAATTGTAGTTTAATAATATAATCTACTTCTTTTATGTCAAATCTTAAAATTGTGATTTCATTTTTTTTATTTTAGGTATTTCTATGAAACGCGAAAGTCCAAAAGGGCTTTTCTTGACCCAACCGAAATATAGGCTCAAAAATGTATTCATCAAAAGGATGAAGTTCAAACACACATAATTAGTGTATTTCAACATCATAAGAATAAACGTTTTATTCTTACACCTTACATTTAAAGGTAATATATACCATGACACAAATGATATATATATACTCTAACTTTTATTTTTGTAGTAATAATTGGGTGCATATCATTATGGATACATAGTTGCATTGCGGGTGCGTTGTGTACTCCAAGAAAATCGAGGAAAAGTGCGTGAAACAATATCGTCTTATTAAAATACGACAAGAAAATTTTGGGAAAAAGAAAACAAATGATCCTAAAGCATAGAAATAGGAAATGGTTAACGTATGTGATCCATCAATACTTATAATTGATTAGAAAATAATTTCTTCTAATTGATTGTGAATATAATACAGTGTTTGCAACAAAAAGATGATTAGGAATGTGGCTTGATGGTTATCAAGCATATGATGGACTTTGTCAATCATGTTCAGCATGATTTCCCCTTCCGTGTAAGTTTTTGTATATTTATTAAATATAATCATATATTATATACTTATTTTTTTTATCTATTTGTTTTTTGTTATGGAATACACAAGTGATTTTTCCAACGAAAGAGCTTGATGATTTAGTCTTGCAATTGATGTCGGAAGTGATTGACAAGCGTTTTAGTTAAAACGGAGATGTTTTCGATTCATTTATGTTGATTTGATGATGTTATCTTGGTAATTTTGGTGTAAATACGTGCTTTTTGTCTAGATGTCGTATATTGAGTTGATTTTGAACGTTTAATACACAATGTATAATACTTTGCAGGACCATATGAGGGTGGTCAACTTATTTAATATATTACAAAAAGGATAAAAAGTACAAAAGTAGAAAGTTTAGACCAATGACCATAATCTATAGTTTCCAGAGTGGCAACGGAAAGTTGTTCAACTTTTTGCCAAAAGGTGATCAGAGAAAGCATGTCTTCTCTGTATTCGGAAAAATCAGTCTTTGACTTCAGAAGACTTTGTCTCTGAAGCTTTGGAAGACTTCATATTTAGCTTCGGAAGATTTGGTATTTGGCTTTAGAAGATTTTACACTTAACTTATTTTCTCTAAGTTGTGTAAAACTTTCAAAGTAACTCTACTATGTACATCATGCATGCATGCTGAGAGCTTATTGGTTGCTTTGGTCGCATCAGCCTTTAAATGTAAACCTTACAAAGCTACCAAGACAGAGGAGAGACTTCAGATATTGACAGTGCTTATCATGATCAAGACCATTCCCTTCTTCATCATTTGGTCAGGATCCCTTAGACTCTCATAATATCTTCTCATGTCATAGATATCATGTAGAGAAAGATCAAGCATGTCTTGCCAGAAGTAGACATCTTGACCTCCTTGATCTCTGATGACATACCATCTCTCTAGATTTGCAACAAAAGTCCTAACAAGATTGGTTTCCCACTTACAAGAAGCTCTACATGTGTTGGACTTGGTTGAGCAGCCTCTTCTTCACCTCACTCAGGATGCTCTGACTTATCCTAAGGTGTAGAGGTGGGATGCCTTGGACTTCTTCTTCTTCTTAGTATCCCTCTTCATGGCCATCATTTTCTTCCTCTTTGCAGACTTTAACTGAGAAGATTGGACTTCAACACCAGGTTATTCTTGTATGTCTTTCTTAGTTGGGTCCTTTTCTCTCACAGGTTTAGAAGGAGAGGGATCAAGACCCTACTGTGAATTAGAGGATGAAGTTGGTTGTGGTCCAACACTAGGTGTAGGTTATGTTGTCTCTTAGCGTTCAACCTTGACCTCAACTTTAGGTGGATCTTGACTTGGTGGAGAATGCAAGTCAACAAGCTCACCCTTTTTAATCTTATGCTTGATCACCCTAATATGCTCATCCATGATGGATAGAGACATTGGACCAAGCCTCGTTCTGAAGAATCCATATAGCTTCAAGAAGCTCATCTTCCTGTGCCTATTTGCAGACTTCTTTTGACTCTTTTGAATGATAGCTCTAGACTTTGCAGCTTCTTCCCTCGTCTTTCTCTTAGCAGCCTTTTGTTCTTTTATCACTTGATGCTCAAGCTATTTGAGGTACTCAAATTCTATGTATTCATAGGATAAATGAAGAAGTTCATATGCCTGATACAGGCCTGTGACACTTAAGTAGTTGATCATATTTTATCTGTCTGCTTTCTTGTCTACCAAGGTTGTTGCTCAGTTTTCACAGCCTCTGCCTCAGGACTTTCTAGAACTGGGGAGAGGGTAGGAGCGTGTTTGTAGAGTCTTTTCTTACTCCTTTCTTCCTTGGTCTTGAGGAGCAATTCTGCATCCTCTACCTCCTTCCTCTCATTTGACAACTCAGTGTCAGCCAGATTATTTAGCTCTTTTAACGGAGAAAGATGAGTTCATCAATGTTGCAATTCCTCGTTCCCAAGTAGTTCAATATAGTTGCCCTTAACTTATCATCTTGAATGTAATTTGTATCTGAAAGTTCTATAAAAGCTTCTGAATCCAATTTGACTTCAAAAGATATTCCTGAACTTTGTTGAAATTTTGCTTCGAAAGAAAAATATTTAGAGTATTTTTACATTTGAGACACATTTGATTTTGGAAGAGATTAAAAATAAGAAGTTTTATTTATAAGAGAATAAATCTTCCGACGCTTAATTGCTTTCGGAAGAAAATTGTCCTTTAAAAACATATAAGTACTTAAAAGCATATTTAAGCTTCAAAAGATATATCAGAATTTTTTCTGAAGGTAAAATTCTTATAAGTAGTTATTAACTTTGAAGACATAATGTTCTTCCGAAGACAAGTTAATGTCTTTCGAGAGGAAATATGTCTAAAATTTCCAAAATTCTAAGGAATATCATTTGAAATTTTTTTCTTTCAAAGTAAACTAGGCTTATATAGGTGATAATATAGACAAGTGAGGACAACCATGTTTTTAGAAATAGTCTTGAGTTAAGTTTAAGAAAATCTACTCAAAGTTAATCAACCCAATAGCTAATAAAAGATATTTAAATATCAAAAGCCTTTATGAACAGATCAGCATATTATTCATTTGTGTTAACTTTGACTAGTTTTATCCATGCCGTTTCAAATTATCTCTAATCAAATGATATCTAATATTGATGTGTTTTGTCCTTGAGTGTTGTACTGGATTCTCTCTGATAGAGATAGCACTGTTGTTGTCTATATGGATTGGAGTCTCTTTGAAGTTTAATCCATAGTCCAACATCTGATTTTGAATCCAAACCACTTGAGCACAGCAGCTAGCAGCAGTATTGTATTCAACTTCAGCAGTTGATGCAGACACGCAGGATTGTTTCTTACAATGCCATGAGACTATCATTCCACCAAGGAATGACATCCCCCAGATGAAGACTTTACAGTCATATTCTAGCCATCATTTTCACTATCTGTATAAGCATACAGATTGAAGTTAAATTTCTTTGGATAGCAAAGGCCTAGTTTAGGAGCAGTTTTGAGATATCGAAGAATTCTCTTGACAATAACTAGGTGTGATATCTTGGGATTGGCTTGATATCTTACACAAATGCATGTGGCAAATATAATATTAGGCCTGCTAGCTTTGAGGTACATAAGAGACCCAATGATAGCTCTATAGAGATGTTCATCTACACACTCCCCCTCAAGATCAGGTCCAAGTGAGTGGTTTCTTGCTACGGGTGTCCTTATAACCTTACATTCATTCATGTTAAATCTTGTAAGTATGTCTTGTATATACTTTTACTGACTTATGAAGATGTCATTGTCAACCTGCTTCACTTGAATTACTAGAAAGAAATTGAGTTTCCACATGGCACTCATTTCAAATTTATTAGTCGCCAGCTTCTCAAAGTATTTACAGAGCTTTATATTAGGTGACCCAAAGATAATGTCATCTATATAAACTTGAACTAGCATCAAGTCATTTTCTGTTCCTTTGATCAATAGTGTTCCATCTATAGTACCTCTCTTATAGCCATGCTGACAGAGATACTGAGATAGTGTCTCATACCACTTCCTTAGAGCTTGGTGCAGCCCATAAAGAGCTTTATAAAGCTTGCAGACATAATCAGGATGATCTAGCTCTGTAAAGCCAGGTGGTTGTTTGACATACACCTCCTAATCAATCACCCATATAGAAAAGCACATTTGACATCAAGTTGGTAAACCTTAAAGTACTTGGATGCAGCATAAGTAAGGAATATCCTAACAGCTTCAAGTCTTGCCACTAGAGCAAAAACATCTGTGTAGTCAATCCACTCTTTTTATGTGTACACTTGAATAACTAGTCTAGCCTTGTTCTTGATAACAAGTCCTCTATCATCCTTCTTGTTGCTAAACACCTATTTGGTATATATGGTGGTCTTCCCTTGAGGAAGAAGACATAGGTTTTAACCTTTTGTCTTTTGAATTGAAGCAACTCCTCCTGCATTGATTCAATCCAACTACCATCCTTTAAAGCTTTATTAACTTTCTTGGGCTCTATCTGGGACAAGAACCAAGAGTATAGACAAACATTTTTATAATGGGTTTGTCCTCTTATTCACACCCCTGTGTCAACATCTCCAATGATGCTTATGGTGGGGTGTGACTTGTGGATCTTAAGTTGAGGAATCACAGTAAGTTGATTAGACAAATCTAAATTTGTAAAATTTAGATCCGGTAATGGAGTGTCACCCACCGGATCAGCACACTTATCAAGAGAAGCATGATCCAATGAGTGTATGACATCATTGATGTTGTCTTCCATGGAGTGGTTATCAGCATCAAGAAACTTTTAATCACTATCACCATCACCATTTCCTCCTACATTTGAAGCTCCTTCATTTGAGTTTTGTACCTCTTAGCTACAATTTGTAGGCACCTCAGATGTATCAGCTGAATTTGTCATGGTTGTACTAATAGGAACTCCATCTACAGGGTTAGCTACTATTAGAGCTAAAGTAGTTTTCTTGCTTGGTCTTCTTAGCTCAAATATTAGGTTAGGATCTCCTGTTGATAAGTTACCCATAAATCCTGAAATATTCTCACAAGATTTGTCAAAACAGTTGGTAACTAAATCAAGATCAAACAGCTAATCAGGACCAGAACCTTTCACACTCGGGGTGTGCTCATTGAAAGTCATATTAGCTGACTCCTTAACTACTCTATGCAGGATCGATATGGTTTTCTCAACATTTAGTGTTTCTCACAAACTTGTTAAATCTCACTCGTTTGATGAATGTAGAATCAAGAACTCAATTGATAATAATATGATAAGTAAAAGAACACAAGAGTTTTCAATATACTTGTATATGTTATCTCTCAACTAAGTATTACAAGACTCATGCAGAAGCATGGATACTAAGTTATAATAAGCGACTATATATACTACTATCTACATTTTGTTATACGTAGATAACATGCTGGGACTTACTTCCAGACAAATACTACATTGCTAGAGGCAGGGTATCTTAGATAAATTATTATCTAAGATAAGGTAGTCATGACAGGTCCCTGACTTACCTTTTGGTCACCAACTAAAGGTGGCAGCTGTACTAACTAAAGAATGGTGAACAGTGTACAAAAGTAAGGTCAACCACATGAAAGTGGAAGGTATCTTGCAGAGGATCAGAGTAGGCAGCAAGTGTCAGTCGGACCATGCTTTGTCCACTGGTTCATACTGTGTTTCTTCTGAAGGTAAAATGACTTCGGAAGAATAAGTTCTTCCAAACCGTTTTATACTTCGGAAGACGCAGCATCTTCTGAGGCTTTGTCTTCGGAATACTTTGTCTTCATTCTTCTAAGTGCTTTGCTTCGGAAGGAGATCATCTAAGTCTTGGAAGATTGAGTTCATCCCTCAGAAGCTCTTGGAAGATCACCATATAAGCTTTGGAAGTTACAGCATTTCCTTTGGAAGTTGCAGCATTCCCTTCGGAAGACTTCTCTTAGTTTGTATAGATTTCTTCTAAGTGTTATTTTGGTTGCATCAGCCTTAATAGTTCTAACAAACTCCCCATAGGCTGATGCTATCAAAACTGTACTTCCTTCTTCAACCTTTTTAACTCCTCTTCAATTCTTGCCTTTTGTTCAGTTCGGCAAGATGAAGGCTGTCAATGAATATTCTGATGTGGGCAGCTATCATGGAGTTAAAGGATTGGTGAATGGACTCTCTGCTAACTCAGCAATATCAAATCTGCTGAAGTGTAGCATGGAGGAGGCATTGAACCTGTTTACCTCTCCATTCTCCCTCTCCACAACAAAGTTATGAGAAGGTCCATCAAAGCTCCACTGGACTATTATGTTCCTAGGAATGAGGGGCAAGTTAGGCAGTCTGTCCCCATTCCTAGTGTCCAGCAGGCTCACCAATTTTCTTGTTAGCCTTTTCTCTTCTTCATTTAATGAATCAAAGCTTAAGGCAAGAACATTGAGTGATTGGTGTAAGGTTTCTTGGGGTAGATCTAGGAAGGCATTTCTTGTGAGAATGTTTGAGGATCCATCAATGTATTGCAATGTGAAGAATCCTCCCTCATAAGAAATGCTGCTCACTTTTGAGTAGTTGTTGAGCCTTCTCTTGATCTCCTTAATTTCTTCTAAGGTTGGAGTTTTAGATGGTTTAGAGGATGATGTTGGTATTGTTTGGGTTTTGGGTTGTGTTTTGGGTTGTAGGATATGTAGTGAGGGTGGTTTTTGAGAGGTAGGGGAAGGTTGTGGTGGTAGTAAGGATGGTGTGGGTTCAGGGGTGTATGGTTCAGTGATGAGTTCGGTTTTGATGGGGAAGGAGAAGGGTATAGGCTCAGTGGTGGTTTTAGCTATTGTGGGTAGTGGTTTGGGTTCTGGTTTGGGTTTCATCCTATGTATCTCCTGAGATACCACCTTCCTTCTTCCTAAGCGAATATCAGCTTTGATATCACTGACATGTCGTTGTAGGGTCTTCTCTGACATAGGCCCAACTTGCCTGCCAGTGAAGCCATGTGACCTGAGATAAGCCTTCTTCCAGGCTTTATCTCCTACCTTCTTGGCAGCTGCAAGCTTTGCCTCTTCCTCTTTCTTCTTTCTCTCCTTCACTTTCTCCGTAGCAGCTCTCTTTCTCTCCTTGCTGATCTATTCCTGCTCTCTGTTGACAAGGAGCAGGATCATCTCATTTTCATGAGGACTCAGTTCCTCCTGAGAGTAACCTCTTGAGCACAGGAAGGCTATCCTCTCCTTCCTCTTCTTCAGCTCAGCTTCTTCTTTCATTTTTCTTGCTCTCTCATCTTTGGCCCTCCTTGCTGCTTCCTCCTTTTCTTTTTATGGCAAGGTTGCCTCTTCCAGTTTGATGAGCTCATCAAGTGGGAGTAGTAACATTTCTTCATTTGCTACTCCCAGGTTGATGAGTCTATCAATTGCCTCCACCTTTTTCTTTTTTTATTGATAGACTCCTGAGATGTTGCTATTGCTTTGCTACTTGCAGCCAACAACTTTTTAGTGGGGAGTCTACCCTTTCTTCTTAACTTATTTAGCCTCTCATCCTCAAGAAGCTCCTCATCAGTCATCTTCCTCTTACCATTGTAATCATGAGGAGATGCTTCCTTTGGTGATTCTGGTCTTGAAGGTTGAGGTTGAGAGGACTGAGGATGAGGTTGAGAAGTTTGTGGTTGATCTTGAGGCATTTGTGGAGGAATATGAGTTGTAAGAAATTCCACATTGTTCACCTCAGAGGCTAGATCTGAGGTTCTATAGTGACCTTAGGTTGAC
Organism: Flaveria linearis; assembly: GCA_024085815.1. Taxonomy (NCBI): domain Eukaryota; kingdom Viridiplantae; phylum Streptophyta; class Magnoliopsida; order Asterales; family Asteraceae; genus Flaveria; species Flaveria linearis. The sequence continues at coordinate 19,403,000 of CM044017.1, read as the reverse complement.
CAACTTCCACCTGAGTGGTAGGTGGTGCACTGAGCCTTTGAAGCTCTTCTGCTCCAAAGTAGGTTATGGCAACATCAGGGGATGGTTGTTCAAGTGAGGAGCTCATTAGGAATTGTGTAAAACATTTGTGTAGGCTAATGAGCATCCTTGGATCCACTTGAAAGATTAAAGGAGGTGGTTGTGGAAAGACAGTGGATGAGTGCTTTTGTGTAGGGTAAGGGGAGGAAAAAGTTGTAAGAGTCATCAGAGATTGAGGTTCCTCAGAAGTTTGAGGTTCCTCATAGGCTTGTTTATGTACATTCTCCCCTTTTTGGTAGCATCATCTTGAGAAGTAGATGAGCTAAAGGAAGAACTTAAAGAAACTTGAATTGGTACATGCCTGACAGACTTTTCAATCTGTGTCTCAGCTAGTTGTGCCTTGAGATCTTTAATCTCAAGTTGCTGAGTGGCAAACCTGGTTTCTAGGATCCTAACCTTGAATTCAAGGTCTGAGACCTTAGAGAGCAGGTACTCAATGGTGAGTTTCAGCCTTCCCTCGTCTTCATATGAAAAATCATGGGGAGATGAGACAACATACCTAGTATGTACATCCTCATCACCAGTAGTGGTTTATTGGCGCCCTGGATACCTTTGCTTAAGGATATCTCTTTCAGAGATGTCAATGGGCAAAGTTGCTGTAGACTCAGTCTCAATAATGTTACCACTGTCCTGAGAGCTTAATGAGAGACTCTTAGTAGTGGCAGCTGAGCCTACATGAGTCTCCAGCACACCGGTGGGACTCACCTCAGTTAATCGTTGCTGATGTGGGTCAGAGATCAGAGGTTTCCTTTAGCTCTGTTGATCTAGAGATAGGTGTTGTAGATCAACTACATAGCCTTAAGGAAACATAAAATCCTCATCAGTTTGAGTTAGAAGGTCAGTGAAGGATATGGTAGGTATTTGCAGGACCGGGTGAAGGGTTAGCACTTACAACATAACAACACAATGAGGAGAGTGTATTAGAACATTTAACAGATCAAATGGGGAACCAGTTATGATGATGCTAAGAACACAAAAGTAACTTCAGAAAGAAAAGAACAAGATAACAACACAAGTGGTTGGTTTTCAAGGATGTTGTATATTGCTTCTCAAATTCAGGTTACAAGTATTCAGCATTCATACATTACAAGACTTTGAGATACTATATAATACAACCTACAGACGGCCATACTTTGAAGGCCAGCTGGATACATGAATTAGACAACACAATCCGTGTAGAGTCAAAAGGCAGATTTGCCTTTTGGCTAGTGACTATGACATGCCATAGCTCACATTCTAATGTATTACAAAAAGGATAAAGGTACATAAAGTAGAAAGGTTTGACCCAAGACCTTAATGTACAGTTTTTCCTAAAGCATGGACCTTTTCACCAACTCATATAAGTTGGTGACCAACCAGAGTAGGCAGCGGCAAAGTGGTTCAGCTTTGCAGAAAAAGTACATCAGATAAAGCATGTATGATAAAAGTCTTCGGAAGAATCTGTCTTGGTTTCTTGGCTTCATCAGACTTTGTCTTGAAGCTAAGAAAGACTTCATTTCTAGCTTCTGAAGATATTGGTCTTGGCTATGAAAGATTTTACACTTGAAATATTTCTGAATTGGTGTAAAACTTTCGTAGCAATACTACCTCATGTTCTGTACAGCATGCAGGAAGGCTTGAACATTTCATAGAACTACTAAAAGAAGAACTGTCATAACTACTGAGAAATACTTCTTCAGTTGTTGTGATAACTACTGAAGAAGGATCATCACAACTACTGAAGAATACTTCTTCAGTTGTTGTGACAACTACTGAAAGAGGATCATCACAACTACTGAAGAGTACTTCTTCAGCTGTTGTAACTACTGAATAAGGATCATCACAACTACTGAAGAATACTTCTTCAGCTGTTGTGACAACTACTGAAAACTGTCTTCAGACTTTGTCTTCACACTTTTTCTTCAGTTGATATCTTCAGCTGATGTCTTCAGCTGTTGTCTTCAGCTGTTACCTTCAACTGTTGTCTTCAGTTGTTACCTTCAGCTGTTGTCTTCCGCTGATGTTTTTAGCTGTTACCTTCAGCTGTTGTATTCAGCTGATGTCTTCAGTAGTCTTCAGCTGTTACCTTCAGCTGTTGTATTCAGCTGATGTCTTCAGCTGAAGTCTTCATCAGTTGTTATGATCAGTAGATGGTTTCAAGAGTGTTTTGGCTGCATCAGACTTATAGGAATCCTTACAAACTCCCCTAGGCTGATGCTACCAAAACACTTGAAGATATTCAGCAGCTTCACAGTCTTCCTGATGCAAGAGGAGCCATTTGAATTGGAGATGATTTGGCTCTTTCTTCTTGCACTTCCTTAGGATGTTCTGATTCATCCTGAGGATCAGAGGAGGTTGATTTTGACTTCTTCTTCTTCTTTGCATCAGATTTAGAAGCCATCCTCTTTTTCCTCTTTGCAGTCTTTAACTGAGAAGACTGGCCTGCAGCACCTTGTAGATTAGTTGTGTCTTCCTCAGTTGGGTGTTCCTTCCTCACAGGTTCAGAAGGAGAGGGAGTTTGACCCTGTTATGGGTCAGATGTTGAGGCTGGCCTTTGACCTTGCTGTTGATCAATAGTTGAAGAGGCTGGCCTTTGACCCTACTGTGGATCAGAAGATGAAGCTGGAGGTTCTTGTTTGAGTTGTCTCTTGTTGTTCAAACTTAACCTCTACTTGAGGTAGAGCTTGACTTGGAGGAGTGTGCAAGTCAGCAAGCTCTCCACTCTTGATCTTCTGCTTGATCACCCTGATATGCTCATCCATAGTAGATAGAGACATAGGGCCAAGTCTCCTTCCAGAGAATCCATACAGCTTCAAGAAGCTCATCATTCTTTGTCTATCATCAGACTTTTTCATGTTCTTCTGAATGAGAGCTCTTGACTTAGCAGCTTCTTCCCTTATTTTCTTCTTTGTTAACTTCTGCTCTTTGAGTACTTAAAGTTCAAGTTGTTTGAGATACTCAAACTCAATGTACTCAAAGGACAAAGGAAGAAGTGCTTCTGCCTGGTAGAAGCCTGTGGCACTCAGGTAGTCTATCATTCTTTGTTTATCTATTTCTTTATCTACCTGAGGTTCTTGTGTAGCAGCCACAGCCTCTTGCACAGGACTTTCTTGAACTGGCGAGAGAGTAGGAATATGCTTGTATAATCTTTGTTGTCTTTTCTTCTCTTTGATCTCAAAAGAATTCTTGCATCTTCAGCTTCCTTCCTTTCTCTTGACATTTCCATGTCAGCCAGATCATTTAGTTCCTCTAAGGGGAGAGATATAATCTCATCTGTGTCATAGTTCCTGGTCTGTAAGTAAGTAATCCTGACTGCCCTCAACTTATCATTTTGAGTGTTTGGTCTGTGAGCAGCCCTGATTGCAGCTTGCATGAAGCTTGAAGACCCAGTGGAACTTACTCCCCTTAGCTTCCTCTTTCTCTCTCTTGCCTCCTCCTCAATCTCCTCAGGGGTTACAACCCTTTTCCCCTTGTCACCCACAGACCTTTGTGACACAGGGTGGAGAGAGCTTTGGCCTTCATTGCTTGGTGTAGCCTCCAAGCTCTGGCCAGAGAGAGACTGTGATACACCTTCACCAGTAGGTGTTTCACTGAGGGGTTGAGTTGATGAAGTAGTTGTTATGGTGACAGGTGTTTCAATTTCTGTCACTTTATCAGTTGATTGTAAGACAGGACTTTCAGGCTCTATCACTGGGCCTTCAGTCAAGGTTTTCCCTTTGAAGCTAATCTCAAGGTCTGCCTCAACATCCAGTTGACAAATGATATTACCTGATTGCCTTGGTCTATCTTCTTCAGCTTCTTGCCTTGATACACCCTCCCCAAAAAGACTTTGAAACAACCAGTCTAGGATGTTCACATCAATGTGAACTTAAGGAGGTTGCTGAGTAGGAACAATTACAAGAGAGGATGGTGAGTCCTCAATGTCCATACTCCTTGAAGAACTCCCAGGTTCTGTGATTGTAGTGACTTTCTCCCCTTTTTTGGTAGCATCACCCTCTTGTATAGGTGAGCTAGGAGTTAGGTCAACCATATCCTCAGGTTCTTGTGTTCCTAGTTGGGCTCTTCTTAAAGGTCTCCCAGCTAGTTGTTCCTTAAGATAAGATATCTCAAGTTGCTGATCATTGACCCTATTTTGTAAGGTAGTCACTTGAAATTCAAGATGACTAACCTTTGAGACTAAGTAAGTGCATGTTTGTGTCAGTTGTTGCACTTTGAGTCTCAGATTCCCCTCATCTTCATCAGAAGAATCATGGGGGATGAGAGAATTGGACCTAAGTCCTCACTCCCATCACCAGCGTGGGGTTCTTGGCTGCTGGATTTTCTCTTCTCATTGACAGCCTCAGATGAAGTGTCAATGGGCTGAGTTGCCATGGTTGAGGTCTTAATGATGTAATCACTTGCAAAAGTGAGAGCCTCTTCCATATGGATCCCCTGAACAAGTTTAGAAGGACCCACCTCAGCAACGGGTGACTGATGTGGGATAGACATAGGTAATTCAGGAGCATTCCTCTTTCTTTGAGTAGGGGAGGGATAGAGAGATTCATGATGCTTACTGAAGCCTAAGTCCTCATCAGTATAGAATTCAAGGTTAGGAATTTGGGTATTTAAGTCCAAAGGCTGGGGATGATAACTGTCCCCTGAAGGTTTTCACTTGAGTGTTGAGACTCAGAGTGAAGGCTTAAGGCATTGTGGCTTATGAGCTCATCAGGCTGATCATGAGGAACATCAGCACTGATTCTTGAAGAGATAGGAGTGGTTTGCTCCTTAGGAGAAGTGGGAGCTCTAGTATCCACTTCTTCCTGTATGGGTGAGTATATAGGACCTGCACAGACTCAATAGCTTGAGCAGGGGTTCGTCTGGATTTTCTTTGGTAGGTAAGGATGATTTGAGGTTGTTTTGGTGGTTGAGATGTAGAAGGTGTGGGTTCAACACTAGCTTGTGTTGCTAGGTTGTCACCTTGAGCAATGAGCTCTAACATTTTAGAGACCATGGATGTTTCTACCCCTGAGAAGCCTACAGTTGGCTTCTTCATAATCTTAAAGAGGCCTGGCTTCATCTGTCCCAATTTAAGAATAGTATTTGTTTCCCTCAACTGTGATCCAAGTTCACAGTTGAGAATGTGTTGAACATATCTAGGAAACACATAGTATTCTAAGGAGTCCAAGTTAGCAAGCAAGTTTGTGTAAACAAATTGTGAGTACCTGAACTTGACCCCTTGTACCATTCCATGAACTATAAAGGAGAGATCCTCAGGAATCTGGTCCCACCCACCATGCTTGTTGGACAAGCTGTGAATCACTACATGGAGTAGATATTTTCACTGGAATGAGACCTTCCCTTTCCTAAAGATCTTTACAGAGAAATCTCCCTCATAGCCTATCTGCTCAAAGGAATAGTTGACAGCTTCCTTTGGGAAAGACATTCACCTTCTTCATCATCCAGCTGAAGGTGGGTGTTGATGATGGCTGGAGTGATAAAGACTGTCTTCCCCTGCACTGTGGCAGACAATGCCTTCTCCCCATCCATAATAACCTCTTGACATGTCCTCCAAAAGTCAAGCAGGTGATCCTCATAAAGAATAGGATCAATGGTGAGTGAGGTGTAGTAGTTGGATAGAGCAAGAAAATGGCAAACCTCTGAGAAACTATCATCTTTCTCAGAGTGCAATAAGGTAACTTGATTGTGCTGCCTATGGAATTGCATGAAGAAATTTGGGTTGTTTCTGTTTGGAATGTTGGCCATTTTGAAAAGCTTAAGGATGAAGAAAGGTGAAAAGCAAAAGTGGTTTCAGAGAGATCAAATCAAAAGTGGTTTCAGAGAGATCAATTTGAGGTATGGGTGAATTTTGGAGCAGGTAGAGGAAAGAGGTGTAACCGTTGGATATTTGTATGAATTTGGATTTGAGACAAAGTTAATGGAAAAGGATAAACTTTGAAATCCATTGTGTTGGTCCCACCTCTGAAAAGTAGTTTGCTTTTTGCCCAAAAATAGTTTTCTTGGAATTCTAAGAAATCTTCCAAAGATAATTTAACTTTAGAAGTTTTGACCATGAAGGATATTTTGCTTCGGAAGTTTTAACCACAAAGCTTCCGAAGGCAAATTTTGCCTCCAAAAATATTTCAAAGATTTTGAAGAATTTTGCAACTTGTGTAAAATTCTAAAAAATCTAAGGAATATCCTAAAAGAATTTTCTTCCAAGGAGAAACTGGGGCTTATTATGGTGATAGAATAGACAACATAGAACACAAATAGTTTTAGAAATAATATGATTAAGTTTTTTAAGAAAAGCTATTCAAAGTTGATCATCCCAATAGCTGATATAAGATATTTAAATCTCTGTTCATCAAAAGCTTTTGTGAACAGATCAGCATATTGTTCATCTGTATGAACTTTGATTAGTTTGATTAATCCTTTTTCAAAATTATCTCTAATCAGATGATACCTGATGTTGATATGCTTAGTTCTTGAGTGCTGCACTGGATTTTCTGTGATTGAGATAGCACTGTTATTGTCTATGTGAATGGGAGTCTCTTTGAAGTTGAATCCATAGTCTAGCATCTGATTTTGAATCCAAAGCACTTGAGCACAGCAGCTTGCAGTAGCAATGTATTCAGCCTCAGCAGTTGATGCAGATACACAGGATTGTTTCTTGCATTGCCAAGAGACTATCCTTCCACCAAGAAATTGACATCCCCCTGATGTAGACTTTGCAGTCATATTGCATCCACCATAATCACTATCTGTATATGCATATAGATTGAAGTCAGAATTTTTAGGATACCAAAGGCCAAGAGATGGGGCTCCTTTAAGGTATCTTAGAATTCTTTTGACAGTGATTAGGTGTGACATCTTGGGGTTGGCCTGATATCTTGCACAGATGCAAGTGGCAAACATAATATCTGGCCTACTAGCTGTAAGATACATAAGAGACCCAATCATAGCCCTGTAGAGATGTTCATCAACACACTCCCCCTCAAGATCAAGTCCAAGGGAGTGGTTTCTAGCTATGGGTGTCTTAGCAACCTTACATTCAGTCATGTTGAACCTTTTAAGTATGTCTTGCACATACTTTGACTGATTTATGAAGATATCATTGTCAACCTGCTTCACTTGAATCCCTAGAAAGAAATTGAGTTCCCTCATGGCACTCATTTCAAATCTATCCTTCATCAGCTTCTCAAAGTCTTTGCAGAGCTTTGGATTAGTTGACCCAAAGATGATATCATCTACATATACTTGAACTAGCATTATGTCATCTCTTGTTCCTTTGATGAAGAGAGTTCCATCAATAGTACCCCTTTTGTAGCCATGCTGACAGAGATACTGAGATAGAGTCTCATACCACTTTCTTGGTGCCTGATGTAGCCCATAGAGAGCTTTTTCAAGCTTGCAGACATAATCAGGATGATCAGGATCTGCAAATCCAGGTGGTTGTTTGACATACACCTCTTCATCAATCACTCCATAAAGAAAAGCACACTTGATATCAAGTTGATAGACCTTGAAGTTCTTGGATGCAGCAAAAGCTAGGAATATCCTGACAGCTTCAAGTCTTGCTACTGGAGCAAAGACATCAGTGTAATCAATTCCTTCTTCTTGAGTATACCCTTGAACAACTAGTCTAGCCTTGTTCTTGATGACAAGTCCTCTATCATCCTTCTTATTCCTGAAAACCCATTTTGTACCTATGGTAGTCTTCCTAGGAAGAGGACATAGATTCCAAACCTTTTGTCTCTTGAATTGAAGCAACTCCTCTTGCATAGCTTCAACCCAACTTCCATCCTTTAGAGCTTCATCAATCTTCTTTGGCTCTATTTGGGATAAGAAACAAGAGTGAAGACAGATGTTTGCATTATGAGAATGTCCTCTTGTTCTTACACCAGTACCAACATCTCCAATGATGTTTGTAGTAGGGTGAGACTTGTGGATCCTTAGTTGAGGGATCTCAGCAAGTTGTTTAGACAGATCCAAATTGGAGAAATTTTGATCTGGCAAGGAGGATTCACCCTCTACAGCAGCACACCTATCAAAATTAACTTGATCCAATGAGTGTGTGACATCATTGGGATTTTCTTCAGTGGGATGGTTCTCAGCATCAAGAAATTCTTGATCACTGTCACCACCACCATGTTTCCCAACATTTGAAGTTTCTACATTTGAGTTTTGTGCCTCAACACTGGAAGATGAAGGCAACTCAGATGTATCAGCAGGATTTGTCATTGATGTGCTGGTAGAAGCTTCATTTGCAGGATTAGTTACCACTGGAGCTGGAGATATATTGCTTGAAATCTTCTCAGCTCAATTCTTGGATCAGGATCACCTGTAGGTAATATATCTATGGTTCCTGAAACATGCTCACAAGATTTGTTAAAACAGTTGGTAACTAAATCAAGATCAAACAGCCAATCCGGACCAGAACCTTTCACACTGGGTGTGTGTTCATTGAAAGTCACATTGGCTGACTCCTCAACTACTCTAGTTCTGAGATTGTATACTCTATAAGCTTTAGCTTGAGAAGAGTATCCAATGAAGTGTCCATCATCTGATTTCTCAGCAAACTTGGCTATATGATCTTTGGTATTCAAGATGGTGCAAGGACATCCAAAAGACCTGAGAAAACTAATGAAAGGTTTCCTCTTGTGCCAAAGTTCATAAGGAGTCTTACCATGTGTCTTAACTACTAAAACTCTGTTTTGCACATAGCAGGCAGTGTTGACTGCCTTGCCCAGAAGGTGATGGGCAGTTTAGAGTCAGACAACATAGTTCTTGCAGCTTCAATTAGTGTCATGTTTCTCCTCTCAGCAACTCCATTTTGCTGAGGGGTCCTGGGAGTACTATATTGTCTTGTAATACCCTTTTCATCACAAAATGTATCAAGTGTTTGATTCTTGAACTCAGTTCCTTGATCACATCTTATGGTTTTGACCTAGTGATCACATTGATTCTCAATCTTTAAGATGAAAATCTTCAGAATCTCAGGGGTCTCATCCTTAGTTCTAAGGAAGAATACCCATGTGAATCTTGTAACGTCATCTGTGATCACCAAACAATAAGAGGTCCTTCCTAAACTCATTACATTGGTGGGGCCAAAGAGATCCATATGTAACAAGTGTAGGGGTGTAGTGATGGAATTTCTTTCCTTAGGCTTGTGAGATACCTTGTGTTGCTTCCCTTTCAGGCATGCAACACAATGATCATCACTTGTAAACTCTCCTTTTGGTATTCCAGTTACCAAATCATTCTTAATCAATTTATTCATGTTCTTAAAGTTTACATGGCACATTCTTTATGCCAAAGGAAAGATTCATCACTATTTGCTTTAGATAGAAAGCATGAAACTTCTCCTGAGGGGGATGTTTCTTGCAAATCCATCTATACATGTTCCCTTTCCTGGGGGCTCTGAGTAGGATGTGCTCATGAGGAATGACCACCCCGGGCTTGAGAACAATGCACTCATGCTCAGTAAACAGCATGTTATGACTCTGATCACAAAATTGAGATACACTCAAAAGATTGTATCCAAGCTCCTTAACAAAATTTACCTTGTCAATGCTGAGCTTACCATTTGTGACCTTGCCCCTTCCAGTAATGTAACCACCTGCATCTCCTCCAAAAGCAACTGGCCCTCCATCAATTCTTTCAAACTTCTGGAGTAGTGACCTATTGCCTGTCATGTGCCTGGAACAACCACTGTTAATGATCCACACATTTTTGTTTGTCTGTAGCTGTTCCTGCACAAAGAGATAGCTAGTTACATTTGGAAACCCAAGCCTCATTGGTCTTGGGCTCATTTAAAGCAGTTGAAGACAATGCAACAGTAATAGATCCTATGGTTGTGCTTTGAGGATCTTGAGCTGTTGTTGATGAAGAACCTTCAGTCTTTTGGTCTTTCTTTGACTTCCACACCACCTTTGGAAGTTTAGACTTGACCTTCAATACTTCAGAAGCTTTTGAGACTTTAGAAGTTTTGATGACTGGTCCTTCGGAAGATCTTGCCTTTACTGCAGCAAGCTTCAGTACTTTGGAAGCATTCCTTTCTTCCGAGACCAAATCTTCTTCCGAAGGCAGTTTTCCACTTGCCTTCTTCTTCATCTTGGAATTCTTGGAAGTCTCTTTGTTTATCATGGGAAGAGTACCCTTAGGATTGTATGGACAATCCTTAGCCAAATGAGAAGTACTCTCACACATGACACACTTCAGATTCTTCTTTCTAAGAGTCTTCTTCATGGAAGAGCACTGACTTTGGTCACATCCCATCTCCATCTTCACCTTTGCAGGAGCTGAGACAGTTCTTTTGGGTTGAGAACTGTTCTTGGAGTTGGATGGTCCAGGTTGCAGCAGTAACAAACAACAGATCAGTCTTCTTCTTATTGCTGAGATGAGTTGCACATGAACCAGATTTCATGTCATCAGTCTTAACTATTTCAAACCCTGCAGAGATGAAAACTTGTTTCTGCTTAGAGTCAAAAGTAGCCTTGATCTCTTGAGCCTTCCTTGATTTTCTTTTGGCTTTCCTGATCAAGTTCTTTCTTCTTGACTTAGTCATCCCAACATTTTTACTCTCCTCAGAGGAATGGTGACCCTTCTCAGAATGCTTTTCTTCACTCAAACCAAAGTCATTCTTCACCATCTCCTCTTCATCCTCTTCAGTCAAAGGATCTATGAGGGCAAGCTCATCTTCACAAGTTCCACACCTGGGAGATCTTACAGACAAGATGGTGTGTGGAGGAGCTATCTCACTAGATCCCAGTCCCTGCTTGTTCTGATAACACACTTTTGCATGAAAGGATGAGGATATTATGTTCTTGAAGGTATCTTCTTCAAGAACACAATTTTCTGCCTTAGCTTTGTTGATCACAAGCTCAGCTTGACATTCAGTTAACTTAGCTATGAGATCTTTGATCTGAGTCCGTAATTTGTTAGCTCATGTTTAAGAGTTGAAATGGTTTTCTCTAAATCTTCTATTTTAAGTTTATAGTCATTTTCAGCTCTTTTAAAATCAGCTTTCAAGATGTTTAAGGACTCAAGGTCAGATCTCAGCTCTAAGTTATATGACCAGTATCTATTAACTTTAGCAATGCATTTAGAAGAGCAAAGATTTTCCAATACCTTGGTTTCATCATGATCTGCCATGAGAGCTTGTTTGGAGATGCATCCTCTGTCTGAAAGCTCCAGTCAAAGCCTCCCTCTTCAACAGCAACTGCAGCCTGTTGCTTTGGGTTCTCATTCTGGTGAACTTTATCAGTGTAGTTTGGTCTGGTTGTGTCTGGCCACCATTTATTCTTGGTACCTTACACTCTCTTGCAAAATGCCTCATCTGGTTACAGTTGTATCACTTTACCTTACTTTTGTCCAGCCTAAACTTTCCACTGGATGTATTGCTTGGAAATCTTCTCCCAGTCCTCTTTAGAATTTCTTGGCCCTATGAGTGAGAAGAGCCATTTGCTGAACTATCTCCATATACTCCAGATTATCTGGATGGATACAGTCCAAGTCTTCAAGAGTGAAGAGAAAGTTGCCAGAGGTTTCATCAGCTGAGACAAAGGCATGATAAGAACTTGTCTCTTGGAAGGGACTTCCTTGAGTGTAGCTTTCTCTTGGTGTCTCTAGAAGAGTGATGAAAGGCCCTTTTTGAGTTGTTAGGGTAGCATAACAACTGATGTTGTGGTTCAATGCATTCCCTTTCATTCACATGAAGAGCTAAACTCAGTTGGTTATTGGAGTTACCAGAGGAATTTTGCATGTTCATCTCCATCTGGAATGCACTCAGGATACCATACAACTCTGTAAGAGTAAGAGTTTTAAGATCTGAAGTTCTCTTGATCACAACACAATAATGTGTCCATAGTTTAGGAAGAGAAGACATGAACTTCCTTACTATGTCCCTGTTCTCAAGAGTTACTCCAATATCCACTAGAGTGTCCACTATCTCAACATACCTGAAGTATTGTTGAGTCAGTGTCTCACCAGCCTTGAAGGTGAAATTTTCAAACTGCTGCTTCAAGAGATCCTTCTTGTTTTCTTTAGTTTCTTTGGATCCTTCATACATGAGCTTAGTGCTTCCCATAGATCTTTAGCTGTCTTGCACTTCTTGAAGCCTCTATAGATGGAGTTTGGAAGAGCAGTTTGAAGACAAGTCATGGCCCTTTGTTCAAGCTCTATTCTCTTCCTGTCTTCTTCTGAGTAATCATCTACATCTTTAGGGATGATACGATTACCAGTAGCAGAAGTAGTGCTTGGTATGAAGGGACCATTGATAACTGAGTCCCACATCCTTGAATCTTGACACTTGATGAAGCCTTCCATTCTTGTGCACCATGTGTCAAAATCTTCAGGAGTGATCAGTGGGGACTTGGTCATAGTACCAGTTTCCATATTAGCTTTAGAAATAGCTGCCATTTGAGTTGTTAAGTATTTTGTGTGTGTGAGGGATCTTAAGATGGTGAGATCTTATATCAAGAGCCTGGAAGGTCTGATACCAAATGTAGGACCGGGTGAAGGGTTAGCACTTACAACACAACAACACAATGAGGAGAGTGTATTAGAACACTTAACAGATCAAATGGGGAACCGGTTATGATGATGTAAGAACACAAAAGTAACTTCAGAAAGAAAAGAACAAGATAACAACACAAGTGGTTGGTTTTCAAGGATGTTGTATATTGCTTCTCAAATTCAGGTTACAAGTATTCAGCATTCATACATTACAAGACTTTGAGATGCTATATAATATAACCTACAGACGGCCATACTTTGAAGGCCAGCTGGATACACGAATTAGACAACACAATCTGTGTAGAGTCAAAAGGCAGATTTGCCTTTTGGCTAGTGACTATGACATGCCATAGCTCACATCCTAATGTATTACAAAAAGGATAAAGGTACATAAAGTAGAAAGGTTTGACCCAAGACCTCAATGTACAGTTTTTCCTAAAGCATGGACCTTTTCACCAACCCATATAAGTTGGTGACCAACCAGAGTGGGCAGCGGCAAAGTGGTTCATCTTTGTAGAAAAAGTACATCAGATAAAGCATGTATGATAAAAGTCTTCGGAAGAATTTGTCTTGGTTTCTTGGCTTCATCAGACTTTGTCTTGAAGCTAAGAAAGACTTCATTTCTGGCTTCTGAAGATATTGGTCTTGGCTATGAAAGATTTTACACTTGAAATATTTCTAAATTGGTGTAAACTTTCGTAGCAATACTACTTCATGTTCTGTGCAGCATGCAGGAAGACTTGATCATTTCATAGACCTACTAAAAGAAGAATTGTCATAACTACTGAGGAATACTTCTTCAGTTGTTGTGATAACTACTGAAGAAGGATCATCACAACTACTGAAAAATACTTCTTCAGTTGTTGTGACAACTACTGAAAAAGGATCATCACAACTACTGAAGAGTACTTCTTCAGCTGTTATGATAACTACTGAATAAGGATCATCACAACTACTGAAGAATACTTCTTCAGCTGTTGTGACAACTACTGAAAACTGTCTTCAGACTTTGTCTTCACACTTTGTCTTCAGTTGATATCTTCAGCTGATGTCTTCAGCTGTTGTCTTCAGCTGTTACCTTCAACTGTTGTCTTCAGCTGTTACCTTCAGCTGTTGTCTTCAGCTGTTACCTTCAGCTGTTGTCTTCAGCTGATGTCTTCAGCTGATGTCTTTAGCTGTTACCTTGAGCTGTGTCTTTAGCTGATGTCTTCAGTAGTCTTCAGCTGAAATCTTCATCAGTTGTTATGATCAGTAGATGGTTTCAAGAGTGTTTTGGCTGCATCAGACTTCTAGGAATCCTTACAGTATTCCTAATGACCCGGGACCTTGGTCAACATCTAATGACTCATAGTCAGTGATATGGTTGTCCTTTTTTGGTTGCTCAGGAGAGTATTATGACTCGTCCTGAGGGCTTAAGGTTTGGGTGATGGGCTCATCAGATTGAGACTGAGGAGACTCTATACTGATATTGAGGTCAATTGGAGGAAAAGGTTGGACCTTAGGCTGAGTGGGAGCCTAGTGTGCCACTCTAGCCTTTTTAGGCTGAACAGAATGAACTTCTTCAATCAGAGTAGATTGAGCAAGGGTTCGCTTGGGGCGTGTTTGGTAAAAGTGTTTGATGGGTAGGGAGGCTTTTTGATGTGGAGTGGTGATTGCTGGTGTGGGTTCATCACCTGTTGGTTTAACAGGGATGTCACAAGGAGCCATGAGCTCAAGCATACCTGGAAGCAGAGGAGTGAACATTCCAGTGAAGTTGGTAGATATCTTCTTCAGCATTCGGAAGATACTGGCCTCATTTGAGCCTCATTTGAGGTACTACTAGAATATCGTTGTATTCTAGTTTATCCAGGTCTGGTTCACAGTTGATGAAGTGCTAAATGAACCTAGGGTACATGTAGAATGTATTTTTGATAAGATTTCCCCTCAGGTTATTCAGAACAAACCTGGAATAGTTGAACCTCAGGCCTTTGACCAACCCATGAACTAAACAACCTAGTTCATAGGGGATTTGATCCGAACAACCTAATTTGTTGGACAGACTATGAAGGATGATGTGTAGTAAGTACTTCCAGTTGTAGGAGAGGTTGAATTTGTGGACTGTAGACTTACTAACATCACCTCCATATCCCATTTGAGTATAGGTGTCTTCCAAATCAGGCTTTGGAAATTTAGTTGGAGCCCCTGCATCATGAAGCTCCAAATGTTCCCTGATAGTGGTTTCACTTACCACTATCTTTTATCCACAGACTCTCGATCGAATGACCCTCCCATTGTTGATGAATTCATTTTGGCCATTTGTCTAAAAATCAGACATATAGTTAGAGCAGATGGTAGGTTTTATTGTGAGAGCGGGAAGGTATATGGATTATGTGAGGAACTGGACGATTTAAGCAAAGTCACTATCCATAGATGAATCAAGGATAGCAACTTGGTTATGTTGTGGGTTTAGAGCCATTGTTTTGGAATTATGAGAAGGAAAAGTTCTAAGCTTGAAGATTACAGTGAAAACAGTATGCTAGGGTTTTGACAGTGGTAAAGAAAATGTAGAATAGAGTTAGAGTCCTTTAAATATGGAGTAAAAAATCAAACCGATAAGGTGAAATGACACTATGCGGCTTGATTTGACAGAGGCGGTAAGGATGTTTTATTCAAAATACTCCAAGAATCTTCTACAAAATCTTACTTTTTACAGAGTGGGACCCAAATGTTTCCGTTACAATTTTTAAAGCATTCTTCCGACAACATCTGCTTCCGAGAGAACTTTAAGGTTTCTCTCTCCTGACAATCTTCCGAAGCCAAATTTTGGTTCCAAAGCAAAATCTGTCATAAAGACTATTTTGCTTCCAAAGGTAAAATGTGGTTTCATTGAAGCATAAAATTTCCTTCGGAAGAAGATTGATCCATGATCAAGTTTTCTTCCGAAGCATAATTCTTTGTCTGGGTTAGAGGAATTTACCTTCGGAAGAAGAGTAAAACTATCTTCTGAGGGTAAATTTCTCTTCGGAAGAGTTTATATTAAAAAATTTTGAAGAGATACCTTTTGTAATAGGGCTTAAGTTGTAAATAGACACATTTGACTTAACATTCGGTGTGAAATAATTAGTCAAGGTTTATCATCCCAATGGCTGTAACTAAATACTTAAATCTTTGTTCATCAAAAGCTTTGGTGAACAAATCAGCATATTGTTCATTTGAGTCAACTTTGACCAATTTGATCAGATTTTCTCATTAATATCTCTAATGAAATGATACCTGATGTCGGTATGTTTTGTCTTAGAATGCTTGACTGGATTTTCAGTTATTGAGATAGCACTCTTGTTGTCTATGTGAATGGGACTCTCCATGAAGTTGAAGCCATAGTCTAACATCTGATTTTGAATCCATAGCAGTTGAGCACAGCAGCTGGCTGCGGCAATGTATCAACCTCAGCAGTTGATGTAGAGACACATAATTGCCTCTTACATTGCCAAGAGATGATCCTCCCACCAAGAAATTGACATCCTCCTGATGTGGATTTCTTGTTGATGTTACAACCACCATAATCACTATCAGTATAACCATATAGGTTGAAGTCTTTGTTCTTAGGATACCAAAGGCCTAGTTTAGGAGCCCCTTTGAGGTATCTAAGTATCCTTTGGTAGTGATGAGGTGAGACACCTTGGGAGCAGCTTGATATGTTGATATATGCATGTAGCAAACATGATATCAGGTCTGCTTGCAATGAGATACATTAGAGATCCAATGATTGCCCTGTACTGATGTTGATCAGTATCCTC
This sequence comes from Flaveria linearis, assembly GCA_024085815.1. Lineage (NCBI taxonomy): Eukaryota > Viridiplantae > Streptophyta > Magnoliopsida > Asterales > Asteraceae > Flaveria > Flaveria linearis. Next base: position 19,386,672 of record CM044017.1, on the reverse strand, counting down.
CCCCTCAGAGTCAGGACAAAGATTGTGATTTCTTTGTATAGGTGTTTTAGCCGGCTTGCAGTCTTTCATCTCAAATCTTTCTAAAATGTCCTTGACATATTTAGATTGTTTTATGAAGGAGCCATCTTCCATCTGCTTCACTTGAATTCCTAGAAAGAAATCCATCTTTCCCACGGAACTCATTTCAAACTTCTTCCTCATGATGCTTTCAAAGTCTTTACACATTTAATCATTTGAGGAACCAAATGATGTCATAACATAGACTTGAACAAGCAACATGTCCTTCCTTGATTTTCTTTGAACAATGTCTTGTCTATGGTGCCTCTGGTGTAGCCGTTCTTCAGAAGAAATTGAGACAATGTCTCATACCACAGCCTTGGTACCTGATGCAGCCTATAGAGAGATTTATCTAGTTTGCACACATAGTGGGGGTGTTATGGGTCTTCATATCCAGGTGGTTGACACACATAGACCTCTGTCGATGTTCCCATATAAAAATGCACATTTGACATCAAGTTGATACACTGTGAAGTTCTTGGATGCAGCAAAAGCAAGAAATATTCTTACAGCCTCAAGTCTTGCAACAGATGCAAAAACTACAGTTTAATCTATTCCTTCCTCTTGTGTCTATCCTTGAACTACAAGTCTAGCTTTGTTCTTGATAATCAAACCTCTATCATCCCTTTTGTTCCTGAATACCCACTTTGTGCCAATGGGTACTTGACCGGTGGTAGTGGGCACAGATTCCACACCTTTTGCCTTTTGAATTGAAGCAATTTCTCTTGCGTTGATTCAACCAAATTGTTGTCTTTGAGAGCCTCTTCTACCTTTTGGGTTCCACTTGAGAGAGAAAGCATGAGTACAAGCAGACATTCTCATTATGAGTTTGTCTTCTTGTCCTCGCACCTTCTGAGACATCCCCAATGATGTTTTCAGCTGGATGAGTGTTATGAATCCTGATTCTGGGAATAACATCTAGTTGCATAGATAGATCCAGATTTGAATGATTCATATCAAGATTGTTAACATTGGTTCCAGCTGAATTTTCTCTTTCATTCAATGAAGATTGATTGAATGAATGAGTAACATCATCAAAAGTGTTCTGTTATAAGATAGCATCAATAGTTGCCTGTTCCTCCAGATAGCTATCTTTAGCAGCTTGGTGTTGAGAAATTGAGTTGTCATCTGAAGTGACTTGATGATCATTCAGTTGACAGCTGGTTGAAGCTCCATTGTGATTTGGTGTATTTAGATCATCGTACATCATCTGAGTAGCAATCACATCATCCGAATCAAGCTGAGGGTTTCCTGAGAGATTCAGACTTTAAGGACTTGCAGTGGTGGGAGCTTGTTCTTTATTCCTTCTAGGAGAATTTGGAATAGGTCTGGGTAACTCAAACATGTGATCATCATCAGAGTCACTTTGAGTTCCTGTTCTAGCTGAAACATTCTCACAAGATTGTTTAGAATAGTTGGGAAACAATTCTAAGTTGAACATATGGTCAGGACCATTTCCCTTAACACAAGGAGTGTGCTCATTTACAACTATATTGGATGAATTCTCAAATTGTTGATTCTTGATGTTGTATACTCTATAAGATTTGGAGCTTGAAGAGTATCCAACAAAGATAGCATCGTCTGACTTTTCAGCAAATTTTGCCAAATTGTCTTTTATGTTAAGTATGGTGCATCTGCTGCCAAAGGACCTTAGAAAGCCAATGAACGGTGGCCTCTTGTTCCATAACTCATAAAGGGTGTTTCTATAGGGCTTAACAATGAGAACCCCGTTCTGCACATAGCATGCAGTGCTGACTGCCTTTGCCTAGAAAGTTAGAGGCAGCTTTGAATAAGCCAACATGGTTCTTGCAGCCTCAATAAGTGTCATGTTCCTCCTCTCAGCAACACCATTCTGTTGAGGAGTTCTAGGAGCACTATATTGTCTGGCAATCCCTTCTGAGTTATAGAATGAGTCAAGAACTTGATTCTTAAACTCAGTCCCTTGGTCACTTCTGATTATCTCTACTTTGTGACAATTTGATTTTCTATCCTAAGAATAAAAGATTTTAAGGTTTCAGCAGTTTCATCCTTAGTTCTTAAGAAGAACACCCATGTAAATCTAGTAAAATTATCAACTAACACAAAGCAATATGATTTCCTTCCAATGCTCATTATACTTGTAGCACCAAATAGATCCATGTGCAATAAGTGTAATGGGGTAGTGATAGAGTTAACTTCTTTGGGTTTATGAGATGCCCTATGTTGCTTCCCTTTCAGACAAGCAACACAGTTGTCTTTACAGAGAAACTCCTTTTTAGGCATACCATGTACCAAGTTATTTTTAGCTAATTTATTTAGTCTTAAAATTAACACGAAACATTCTTTTATGCCAAAGAATTGACTTATCACTATTTACTTTGGAAAGAAAGCATGATACTTCACCCAGTGGGGAAGCATTATTCATATCCAGCTTATATATATCCCCTTTCCTGGGAGATCTAAGAAGAACCAGTTCCTTAGGAATTGTTATCCCAGGTTTGAGGATAATGCACTCATGTTCTGTGAAAAGCATTTGATGCTTTTGGTCACAGAATTGAGAAACACTTAAAAGATTGTGTTCAAGCTGTTTGACAAAGTGTACTTTGTCAACTGTTAACTTACCATTAGACACATTACCTCTACTAGAGATGTATCCTCCGGCTTCACCTCTAAACTGAATAGGACCTCCATCAAAATTGTGAAATTGTTGAAGAAGAGATATGCTCCCTATCATGTGCTGGGAGCATCCACTATCCACAATCCAAATGTTTCCATTTTTATCATATGGATGTCCCTGCATAAAGGTGAAACGGTTAGTTCTTATGGAAACCTAAGCCTTGTTGGTCTTGGGTTCTTCCAATAATGATAACATAACTGAACCAAAGTGTAAGCATGTAGGTTCAATAGTAGTTTGGGAAGAGGAGGTTTGGGCTACAACATCTTCTTTGATTTTCCACTCCATCCTTTGGTTGATCATTGAAGATGAGCTTGATGAAGCTTGGGTACAGAGCATTCTTCCGAAGTTTCTTTCTCTTCGAAAGAAGCTTTCAGACCATTCTCTTCCGAAGCAGTCTTCTTCTCGGAAGGTTTGAGAGGTGCTTTCTTGTTCTTCGGAATTCTTTTTGGTTTCTCATCCGAAGCTACTTTCCTTTTGGAAGAAGATGTTCCTTCCAAAGGTAACTTGGCTTCGGAAGACTGCTTTCCGTTCTTCAACCTTTGGATCTGGTTATGTGATCCAAGTGTGACACCTTCCTTGGTTGCTCTTTTTCTTACCCTGTTTGCATAATGTGTGCTTGCAGGATTATAGAAACAATCCTTGGCCATGTGGTTGTGCAGACCACACATTATGCATTCAGTGTTTGCTTTGGTGGGACATGTAGATTGTTGCTTCTTGGTCTTTTTGTCCTCTTCCACAGCTTTTCCTTTCTGCTTCAGATCCTTCAGCTGGATGAGAGTACTGGTATTATACTCCTGTCTTGAATCTGAGCTTCCAACCACTTGGAATCTAGCTGAGATGAAAACACCCTTTTGTCTTGGATCAATTTTTAGTTTGGAATCAGCCACCTTCTTGGCAGTTCTTTTGGCTGCTTGAATCTTGTTCTTTCTTTGTTTGGTGGTGAGAGATTTGTTCTTAGCTGTGAGGATGAGGTTTTCTACCTTGTCCTTCTCTGTGGTGGTGGTGGTGGTAACCATTTTTGCATCACTCATACTCTTAAGAGATGGTGGGTCAGTAGTTGGAACCTCTTGATCATCAGTACCACATCTTGGCTGTCTAATAACATATAAGAATGTGGTGGAGCAGTTTCATTGGTTCCCAACCCACTGTTGTTTTGATAACAGTCTTTTGAGTGAGAAGTTGATGCAAGAATGTTGTTGAAGTTATGCTCTTAGATAGCATACTTCTTTGCTGCAGCCTCAGCTATTACTAGCTGGGCTTGAGTCTCAGTCAACTTTGAAACTAAATCTTTTATTTGAGCCCTGTAGTTTGAGTGTTCATGTTTTAAAATAGATGCAGTGTTTTCTAACTCTTTAATTTTTAGTTTATAGTCAGATTCTGCTCTTTTAAAATCAGTTTTTAATATGTTCAAAGACTCAATATTAGATTTAAGTTTCAAGTTGTAGTCCTGGTACAACTTAACCATAGTTACACAGTCAGGAGTACAAAGATGTTCATATACCTTGGTATCATCTGTGTCTACCATGAGAGCTTGAGCAGGAGTAACATCTTGCGCCATAAAGCTCCAATCAACTTCTTGAGCAACGGCTGCAGTGTGCTCTGTTGGCTTCGTTGTAGCTTATGTAGTGGCATGATGTTGAGAAGCTTGGCTTGCTCCAGGATTAGATTTTGGAGCCTTGCATTCCCTTGCAAAATGACCAAGTTGATTACAGTTGTAACACTTAGCCTTTGATTTCTCAAACCCGAATTTGCTACTTGTCGGGTTCTGAGGGAATTGCCTTCCAGTTCTCTTGTAGAACTTCTTTGCTCTGTAGGTAAGAAGAGCCATTTGTTGAATAATGTCCATATATTCAACATCATCTGGACTAAACACTCTAGATCATAAAAACAGAACTGGAAATCACTAGAGTGTTCCTTTCCTGAGATAGAAGCACAACTTTCCTGAAAAGGACCTTGTTGAGCTTGTTGACACTTGGATGTCTCTGGGAAAGTGACGTATGGTCCAGATGAACATGATGGCTGCTGGTTGTAAGTCAGGAACATCTGGGACTAGGGAGTTCTTGCACCTTCAGCAACATGTAGAGCATTGCTAACAGGAGTGGTTGAGCTGCCATTCATTTGCCGCCTGTACAGATTTTCCATCTCCATACGGTATCCATCTAGGATTCTATATAGTTCAGTCATAGTGAGTGTTCCAAGATTCTCAGATCCTTTGATAGAAACATAATAGAAAGTCCATTCATGAGGAAGAGCACTCATGAATTTCCTTACTATGTCTCTTTTTCAAGAGTCACTCCCATAGACTGCAGAGATGCTATCATATCCATGTATCTGAAGTATTATTGGCTCAAGTTTTCACCATTAATATAGGTGAAATTCTTAAACTGTTGCTTCAAAGCATCCTTCTTGGATTCTTTAGATTCTGAGGACCTTGAGTACATTAATTTCAAAGCATCAAAGAGTTCTTTGGCTGTAGTGCAATGCTCAAAACCTGCCATAATCGAGTTTGGTATGACAGTGAGCAATACAGTCATAGCTTTGCTATCAATTTCCAAATTTTTGAAATCTTCATCAGAGTAATCTTTGACTTCCTTTTTAATCATGGAACCATATCCAATTGGTGATGCCACTTTTGGTATGTATGGTCCATGAGTGACGGAGTTCCATATACGGGAGTCTTGATACTTGATGAATCCTTTAATGTGTTGACACCAGCGCCTGAAGTTATCAGGTGTGACAATGGGAGCTTTGGTCGAGGTCGAAGACTCGTCAAAAATAAGAGTTAAAACTCAATCCCTAATACCTTACTAGATAGGGAAAGTCGGGTGTCGAACCACGAGGAGTATTATGGAAAGTGTAGTTGAAATAACTAAAATTAAACAAAGAAACTTATGTAGAAAATTAAATCCAATTGAATGATTGTTTGTTTAAACTAAGAACGATTAATGCTAATGAGTAGTAAAGAAGTAAGAGAAAACTGTGAATCCTTCAAGGTTCGGGTTCAACGCAAATGTGTTAATAAAGTTTCGTTTGGTAACCACTAAAACATGATTTGTTTATTTGATGAACAATTGTGATAAATGAGGACAATTTACTTTGATTGCAAGACAATAAAAGGTTCATCACTCAGTTACCAACTACAAATTATCCAATCAAACCTTTCTCTAAGAAATCCTAATTGCTAGAAATCTCAGGAACTGAAAGACAAAGGGAATGATTGCACATAACATGTAACTGATTACAACCGTTCAACAAAACATCACAACACGTATCGAATGCTTAGATTGTCTATCCAAACATGAAAGAAACTGAATCAAATCATCCACTTACACGAACCCTAGCCCTAAAGGAAATCATTAGAAATTAGCCGCTCATGATTGCGAGAAGATCTTCAAATCTGATGTAGAACGCCATTGGGAGTAATGAATTGATGATTAGCGGGCTTCCAATGATGAAAAACTTATCAAAATTAAGTCTTGAGTCACCTCTCAGTCTTCCAAGTTGAAGGGGTGAAGACCCTTCTCTAAACCTAAAAATTTTGAATAAAAGGAAAAAAATCCCGTCTGACCCTGCCGTAGCCTACGGCAGCCTCAATTTTCAGTTGACCTTCTTTTCAACTTTCTGGCCACTTTGACTTGGAATCTCTTCGTGTAAGCTCTTCAAATCACTTGTTTGACCTGAAAAACACATTTTACACAGAGTCATACTATTCCAAGTAATTAACATATATAAACATGTAATCTTTAACCTTTAATAGCATAAAACGTCATTACACAATACACTCATCAAATGTCCATCTTTTTGAAATCTTCATCAGAGTAATCTTCGACTTCCTTTTCAATCATGGCACCATCTCCGGTTGGTGATGCCACTTTTGGTATGTATGATCCATGAGTGTTAGAGTTCTATATACGGGAGTCTTGATACTTGATAAATCCTTCAATGCGTTGACACCAGCGCCTGAAGTTATCAGGTATGACAATGGGAACTTTGGTCATGGTTCCCATTTCTGGTTCAACAGATTTCTGGTTAAGGGCCATTTTGGTTGAGTGAGTAAGTTTTGAGATACAAGGTTGATTTAGGATGGTTAGATCTTATAATCAAGAGCCTAGATGCTCTGATACCAATTGCAGGACCGATATGGTTCTCTCAACGCTTAGTTTTTCTCACAAACTTGTTAAATCTCCCTCATTTGATGAATGCATAATCAAGAACTTAGTTGATAATAATATAATAAGTAAAAGAACACAAGAGTTTTCAAGATACTTGTATATATTATCTCTCAACTAAGTATTACAAGACTCATACAGAAGCATGGATACTAAGTTACAATGAGCGACTATATATACTACTATCTATAGCTTGTTATACGTAGATAAATGCTGGGACTTACTTCTAGACAAATACTACATTGCTAGAGGCAGGGTATCTTAGATAAAGTATTATCTAAGATAAGGTAGTCATGGCAAGTTCATGACTTACCTTTTGGTCACCAACTAAAAGTGGCAGCTGTACTAACTAAGGAATGGTGAACAGTGTATAAAAGTAAGGTCAACCACATGAACGTGGAAGGTATCTTGTAGAGGATCAGAGTAGGCAGCAAGTGTCAGTCGGACCATGCTTTTGTCCACTGATTCATACTGTGTTTCTTCCGAAGGTAAAATGGCTTCGGAAGAATAAGTTCTTCTGAACCATTTTATTCTTCGGAAGACACAGCTTCTTCCGAGGCTGTCTTCGGAAGACTTTGTCTTCATTCTTCTAAGTGCTTTGCTTCGGAAGGAGATCTTCGAAGTCTCGAAAGACTGAGTTCATCCTTCGGAGCTCTTCGGAAGATCACCATATAAGCTTCGGAAGTTACAGCATTCCCTTCGGAAGACTTCTCTTAGTTTGTACAAATTTCTTCTAAGTGTTGTTTTGGTTGCATCAGCCTTAATAGTTCCAACACTCTAGTCCTGAGATTGTATACTCTACAAGTCTTAGCTTGAAAAGAGTATCCGATGAAGTGTCTATCATCTGATTTCTCAGCAAACTTTGCTACTTGAGGTCCTTCCTAGACTCATTACACTGGTGATGCCAAAGAGATGCATGTGTAATAAGCATAGGGTGTAGTGATTGAGTTCTTTTCCTTTGGCTTGTGAGACACCTTATCTTGCTTCCCTTTCAGACATATAACACGGTGATCATCACTTGTAAACTCTTTCTTTGGCATTCCAGTCACCAAATCATTCTTATTTAATTTGTTCATGTATTTTAAAGTTTACGTGACACATTCTTTTATGCCAAAGGAAAGACTCATCACTATTTGCTTTAGATAGAAAGCAAGAAACTTGTCCTGAAGGGGGTGTTTTCTGTAAATCCATCTTGTACATGTTCTTTTTCCAAGGGCTCTTAGCAATATATGCTCTTGAGGAATAACCACCCCGGGTTTGAGAACAAGCAAGCTTTAGTTCTATGGAAGTATTTCTTTCTTCTGAGACCAAATTTTCTTCCAAATCCAAGTTTTCACTTGTCTTCTTTTGCACTTTGCAGTTTTCGAGAGGAAGAGATTTTCCTTCAGAAGTTGTCTTCTTCTTCTTTTTCTTCTCAGAAGACTTCTTCTTGCATGTGGATAGTACTTTTAGGATTGTAGATTTTCCTTCTGAAGTTGTCTTCTTCTTCTTCTCAGAAGACTTCTTCTTTTGAGTAGAAAGCTGAGCTTGATCTCTTTCCATTTCCATCTTCATCTTCTCAGATGATACAACACGCTTCTTACGGTGAAGCTTGCTCTTGAAACTAGACGATTCTGGCCGTGTAGCAGTGGTACACAGCTGATCAGACTTCTTCTCTTCATACGGATGAGTTGGATATGAACTAGAACTCCTGGTACTAAAGTTCGTAGTTGAGTATTCAGCATTCATCACTTTAAATCCTGCAGAGATGAAGACTTGTTTCTGCTTGGAGGTGAAAGTGACCTTGATCCCTTGAGCCTTCTTTGATCTTCTCTTGACTGCTCTGATCAAGTTCTTCCTTTTGGACGTCGTCATCCCTGGTTCTTTCCTCTCCTTAAGAGAATAGCAGTCTTATTAGGATGTCTTATTCACTCATCTTATATCAATCCTTCACTATCTTCTCTTCATCTTATTCTTGAATGTAATCTATGAGGGGAAGCTCATCTTAACTAGATTCACACTTTGAAGATTTTATAGATAGTAAAGTGTATATAGGAGCTATCTTAGTAGATCTCAGTCCATACTTATTCTGATAACAAACCTTTGGATGCAAGGATGAGGATATAATGTTCTTGAAGGTCTCTTCTTCAAGAATCATTTAAAAGCAATTATACTCATACAAGTGGGTATATGTGAGTGTAAAGTAATTATACTCATAAAAGTAATGATATGTAATATGTTTGAAATACGTTAAAATGATTCCGAAACTTTTTATGATGATGTTTAACACGTTTGACAAAAATGTCATCCAGTAAAATCTAACATTTAATCTCTCATGTCTTAAAACCAATATAAATTTAGCTTGTTTAATAGTAAAAAATATCTATCTCGATATTATTTTTTCTTCTTACTAACTACTTTGATTATTTGAGGGTGAAAATACTAAAATGTACTAGGTTACAAATACCGGTTAGTGAGAAAATATAGTTCACTGGATTGTATATTGTATAGTTTCACGCCTGACAATATATTTACGACATTATTGTTTTTCCTTCAGTTTTGAAAGTTTAAGGGGACGATTGCAAAACTTTTTGAGAGTGGCACGCTGAAATTTTTATTTTAAGGGTGGGCGGCTGCCCCCCTCTCTATAGTGTAGGTACGCGGCGTACACCTGTGACGACTAAAGCCAAAAATTCATCCTCTCTATTTCTTTATTAGTTTATTGGCGGAGGGTAGTTGAAAAAGATCGCTCGGGAAATATTATATGATTCAAAATGTATGCTTTCCCATGGTCTATTTTGTATGAGTAATGGTTCCAGTAATGGTCCAACTCATCATCATGTTATCTTTTTGTTGTCACACCAAGCATGTATCAATACACTTGTTTACATCGTCTCCCATCCTTGTATTTTTGGCACGCCTAAGATCACTCCACTTAGATACAAGTCACCAGACTCGTCTCATGGACATGCGTCACCTGAGCCAAATATACAAATCTCTTCCTTCCGAGTCGATACAACCACATTCATGTCGAAGGGATCAAATTCGTCTTGAGCAAATAAATGAAGTAGTATGATAGTAGAGTGCTCAGCTTTACGAATTAAGGCCTCAACCACCATGTTCATCATCACTTGTTTGTACTTAAAGTGATAGTCAAACTTTACAAGAAAAATATTATCAATGAGCTTTTGTGGGTTTAGCTTCTTTTATGTCTAAATTTATATTTTTTCAACTTTATATCGAAATTCTCTTACTTTTTAGAAACCATGAAAGGTTCTTTGCAAATTTAAGTTGAAAATCAACTTAATTAGAATATACAAGGTAAAATCATAGAGATATAAGTATATAACTAGGTTATTATCATATATATTAAATAAATTAAATAAGGTTAAATGTTAAATAGTTAGTAATAAATTTTTATGAATTATAAAACGATATTTTGAGATAAGATCTGATTAAAAATTTATGCACGCTAAATGACTTTAAGTAATAAATAACAATATCATATTTTTAAGAATTTTTTTAGTTCTTTTTCAAAAATGTTGGCTTTTACATAAAAAAACATTTTTCAGAAACTGTATCTATAGAAAGAACTTTTTCTTAATTTAATAAAAACTATTTTCAACTTGAAAATGAGTTAATTAATATCATTAATAGTTAATATTATTATTTAATAAGAAAGAGAAATAAAAAAATAAATAGATTTAGGAGATCTAGAATTGGGTTATGTGTTTTTAAAATTTTATTTTATTAGTATAGATAGATATTCGATTTATAACTTTTGAAACTTTAGAAATACTTCCCAAAACACATTTTAAAAAAAGGTCTTTTTTGGATTTATCGAAACTTGAATTCAATAGATAAATGATATTTTGATGAAATCTATTAGTTATACTCTCTTTTCCTACAAATGCCATTTATAAAAATAAAAAGAACAATATAATGTTATATTAAAATCTAATAGATTATGCGGTAATCACGCAATCATGAATAAGCAAAATTTGGTCCAAACAATTAAACAGCATTGAAATCTGCCACATGCATTTATTTCTAAATTGTAGATTTTTAAACACATTTTTGAATGTTTTTAACAGTAAATAAAAAGTTTTAGGGTTTATTAAATACATTATTTCATTCATCTCCTTATTAGATAACAAAATAGTATTATTATTATAATTATTATTATTACTAGGTTTTAAGCCTCGTGCTCCGCGGCGGGACTAAAATCTAATGAAAACGGTTAAGATCCATTTTATATATCAAAACAGTTTTAATTTTTTAATAATTAGTTCGTTAAGTTGTAGCAATTAGGATTAACCTTCATTCATATAATATCAATAAAATTACAGATAACATGTAAACTAATCAATTATGTCATGAATCCGCATCCTTTAACACATTTTGAACTACAAAATCTATTTATCAACTCCTTTTCCACATAAGTCCTAAGGTTATGACTACTTTTATCCAAGACAACATTAGTGAAGTTAAATCTAATCTAGCTACTAATCAATATGATGCCACAAAACGGGCGTGTTTCTGTGTAACTTTTCTTCAGTCAATAGTGGAGCAACCTTAAGATTTGATCCCTGATTCATAGTCAATAATAATAAGTCAAGTCAAATTATAATAGTCAAAAAGCCAATAATCACCTTGAGCCCTGCTCACCAATGCTTATGCAATAGTATTATAATTTTCATTTGGGTTAATTTTCCTCAAAACTTCCAATTCTACATGTTCAGTACTTCAATTAAAGATCAGATACACACAAAGACACACGCTTATGCTCCAAGAATGATACCTAAACTAAAGCGATAAGTCCTTAACAAAATTACCTTTTTAGTTTAGTTCTTGAATTCAATGTTTAGAAATACCTATTGAGGTTTTTTTTTCCGAAAGGGCAAACAGTTAGGATGAATGAAATCAAACTCATAGATGGAGTGAGCACTGGATATTAACAACAACGTCGCATGCCACCTAAATACGTTTGGGGTTTAGGGTTAAGCAAACTGAAATATAGAGGATATTTGTAAATTATAACAATACTCGTAACAAATTCGAAGATCTACATCAGCAATTGAAGCTCCGGATGTCATCCTTAACACCGGATTCAAAGCTAAACCTTCTCCTTCCTCTTCGCTATCTTTTCGTCTTCTTCTTCCTCTTCGTCCTCTACAACTTCTGTGAGGTCTTCTTCGTTTTGATTAATCTATAAGCGTCCATTAGTGTGCAGATTTAGGGCAAAAGCACACATTGGTCTGTGAGCCCCATTAAAGCATTGACAAAGAACATACACGTGTGTGCTGTAAAAGTAGTAAATCACTATTCATTTAGTTTCTTTTTAAAAATATATATACTAGTTTTTTACACGCCGCGCGTTGCGCCGGCATCGTATACAACGTGATAACGTATAAACTACAATCGATTCGACTTGTTTCAAAATTAAAAATTATGTCAAAATTAACTCGAACTTATACCATTGAAAGAAAACATATTATATTTGATCTAACTATTTTTCAAACAAATTTATGTCGAAACGTAGACAAACTCAAAACAACATGAAAAAAGCACATGCAGCGGCATCGTATGTTACGTGATAAAGTATATATTTCAATCGCACTTGACTTGTTTCTGAACTAAGTTTACATCAAACTGTATTTATACTATCAAATGAATATTATTATTTTTGACACAACTCGTTTCGGAACTAAATTTAAATCGAAACGTATATATCGTCGAATGAAACATATTATATTTTACCCGGCGCATAAATTTACGTCGAGACATATTTACAGCGTCAAATGAACATATTATATTTGCCCCGACCCGTTTTACCAAACAATAAATAAATACAATAAAAGAAAAAAATAAAAACAAAAACAGTTGTTTATTTAGTTTCTAATTAACTTAACATATATATAAAACAAAATTTACGTCGAAACGTATTTGTACCTTGAATTTCGAACTAAAATTACGTCAAACCGTGTATACTGTCGAATGAAACATATTATATATGACCCTGTGCGTAAATTTACGTCGAGACATGTTTATCCGTCCTATGAACATATTATATTTGACTTAACCCCGTTTTCCTAAACAAGTCTGATTGTGAAAAGTCTTGTTACCAAAATTGAAGAAACTAAACTCTCCTATTCATTTCAATTGATTTTTAAATATATAGGATAATTAGGTGAGAACCAGTACGCGCGTTGCGCGATATTATACCGGAGCCTACGACCCAGAGGGAAAGAAGTCAATCTTTCAGCAAACCAGAAAAGGCCACCGCAAAATTCATAAACTTCATTACACCTTCCCAAATCCACATATTCAGGAGAAAGAACAGAGTCGTCATCAGTATTAGGTGTGTTTTCATAATGAAGCCCACGCCGCGCAGAAGCAAAATTACGGGACCGTAAACGCAATCCTGTAGATGACCTAAGGATTGAAGCACGACGCAACGACTGAAGATGCGTTTGACAGGCGGCATCGAAAGCTAAGGTGGAAGATGAAGCGACACTCGCAGGTAGAGATTCCCGACGTGTGCGCTTTACCCGTAGATTCTATAGAAGCCAGCAGAAACGATAAGCGGGAAAACCGGGGAAAAATTCTAAAAGTACATATAGAATAACCGTACACAATATACAACAGTTGGCGACCTTGTTTACCAATAATAGAACAGAAATATAAGAAATTGTAGGCCAAAAACAACAATAGTACTACAAAACCCCATATATAAAAATGACATAGCATTGTGAGAGGCATAAACAACCCTAAAAGATACCTGCATGTAACAGAGTCACACTCTGTAATACGCGAACCAAGTAACAAACCGATGAACCTGTAAAACAACCAAAAAAGAAAAACAAAATATACACAACCATGTAATAGATAGTCAACTGTATGAGAAAAGAAAGACGCATAGATACATACTCCACTGAAGAACGGAGGGAAAGCGTAACACCACCTCACCTAACTGCACAACAATAACAGGCTATCAGTAGCAGCAAACCTTTTCACCTCATATATAAGTAGCCATACACCTATAAAGAGAAAACGAGATCAACATATAAAGCCAGTCCAAACATAAATCTAGTATCTAACACTATAGAGGTATCATAATCATAGGTACTTTAACCTAATCAACACAAACAGACCATCATAACCTTATCAACATCTTAACATAATAGATAAAGACAGACACAACCCTATAAAATCGTGCATACATATGCAGTTCTTTAAATTTAATAACTACAAAATTTGGTGTTAAGTATCCAGGCAATAGGATAGAAGGGAAACCATAAGGATAGTTTACTATATTTCCAAAAGACTACGTGGTTCGCCATTGGTGGTCATTAGATATGTAGATGACCCACGTATAAAGAAGAGGATGTTATTAATATGTAAATGATACATGCAATTCGAATGAAAATTCTGACCTATGCTGAACTTATAATCTATGTAACAACCATTATTGACAGGTCAAGAGATTGACTGAAATTGTTGTGGCCTGCGTAATTTGGATCCATTATCATTCATAAATAAGTAAGACATATAAAAATACAAATAAAGGAGACTACATTGCCAAAAAACACCTCATAAAGAACCTAAATAAACACTAACTTTGTGTAGATTGATACCCTGAATTTCACGTCATAATTTGCAATGCACTACTCTCAAATAAAGCCACGTTATTCCTTCTACCAAAAAGCATTTAAAAAAGAAAAAACAATGTCTGATCATTCTCAGTTCACCTAAGTAATGACCAAAATAAATTTTGTTCAGTAATTCATATACAATCACAAATCTGTATGAATTATAGCCCCTCCAATATGATACAAATATACATATGCAACTCAAAAAAGTAACCTCCGCAACCCAAAATTTCAAAGTGAATCGAATCTGAAGTAATATTAAAAGTAGGTACCGGGTGTCGGTTCTTAGCTTATAAACCCACCTCTGAAATCCTAACAACCCAAATCGAACAATCCAGATAACAACAACTGTTATGTTAATGGTCTATGTTAAGATAGCATTGTACAAAGCATATCTAGATTTCTATCAATATGAAACGTGAAGAATGAATTATACTCAGGTAATGATAGGAGTTATGGAGGTCTCTTTATGCCTGAACTTTAGGTTTTTAAAGGTTAACTTATTCTATAAGCAAGCTAATTGGCTCTGGTATCATCCAGTCATTTCTTTGTTATTTCTTTGCCTTAGTGAACTTGGAAAGTTATCATCGTTTTGTTTCCTCACTTTACATCCATATTATTGTTTGAACCTCCAGAGGCTAGTTATCGAATGCACGGAAACCCAAATCCAATACCCTATACACACAATCACACTAACAAAGGTGGACCATGTAGGTTGATATCCAAATGAAAAAGCCAAACCACAATTTGGGTCTATAAAACAAATTCTGTCATGGAACTACATCAAAGCTAACCACAACCTGGGGAGAATTTCAGGCAACGCAGCCCAACTATCAAGCCCCCAACAACAATTTCAGTAAATATTTGCCAGCACAAAACACTCACATGGAAGAAGACCGATCAACAAACGTCACAAAAACCAAAAAACCATGTCCGACAGAAGAGGCGAGGACGACGAACCTGTAAATCGGAGAGGGAAGCAAGGGAAAATTTGAAGACCACGCCCCGTAAAGAAATAGGGTAAACGGCGGAAGAACACGTATGTGTCCCACTACATTTAAATGTACAGGGGAGAAAAAAATTCTCAGGCGGGACTCGAACCAGAGATACCCAAAAACAAACACACACACTCAACCAACCCACCCAGCCAACATATACACACAAATACTGAAAAAAAACCATTAATAATGACATATACAACCAGCAGCACAAAAAAAAAGCCAACCAGTGCCTGACACGCAGGCACTGGCATTGTTCATCACGTTGCATCTTTCATATATAGGGTAACTAGTGATAACCCCAACCGCGCGTTGCGGGGAAATTCTAGTGATATAATTCCTATAGTAAAATAACTATTATTAACATAAGATCTTTCATGTTTTTACAAGTATATATGTTACACAGTTTGAGATATATAATAGAAAGATAACATGTATATACTAATTGTATGTATATCGATCCTTATATTCATTTGCAAGCTCTAAAAGATGAGAACTTCCATCAACTACAAAATATAAAAATAATATTGTTTTAATATAAGCAATTAAATCATATATATCAAGCACATTGATTAAGTTGGATAAAACTCTCATTTTCTGTAGCATTGTCTTAGACTTAGATATAGGTAGAAAACTATTGAATACAAGGTCAAAATGACAGTCACGTGTACTGCATCTCAAACCAAGATCAATTAAAATCTCACATATCAAATATTTATAAAAAGGGACAAAAGTGTTTTCGGAGTCAACCAACAGTAAAATGTTTTGTTTGACCGCATCAGCCCACACCCACTTTGCCTTTTAACCCAACACATCCATCTTTCCACCACTATATAGCAAAAGAAAAAACAACCACTATAGTGAATCCTATAATAATAGGACGCAGCCCACTTCCTGTACATTTACACAACTTTAAAGCTTTATTATAGAACGGTTCTTATATTGCACTCTGCAAATAGCACTATAATGTATATATAAACTAACAATTTCTTCTGCATGAAATAATACTAACATTTTCAATTGTTGTATACATAAAATAGATCAAAGTCATCAAACCACGTAACAATTGAAGCATGGTGCATCATAAGTGTTAAAATAAGATGGTTAATTAAATAGAATAAAAAGCTCTCTCTTTATGTAACTAACCCTCTGATTTACAATTTTGTAATAGAAGTCTCAAATGTTTGTGTAAACTGATAAAGCATGAATCTTTATGATTATGCATCTACTTTACCTTTACTTCCAACTTCAAAATCTTAAGTTTCCTGTTAAATAGATGAACGGATCTTCATAGCCTCGTTACATGGCAATGACCAATGACGTGTAAAACCAATTAAACCATGTAACTATCAAAGCGCTTGCCCCATACGTATAATTTTGACATTCAAAATCATTTCATTCTACTTAACGATTGAAAATTAGATAAAAGGTTTACCATGTTACAAATCAGTGATCTTGGCTTGACGGGCTGCTGCGAGCCACCGCTACCATCAGCGTTCGATCACCACCGCCATTGTCGTCGCCAAGAACCAACAATGATATGTCTCTATGATTTTTCTCTACTGGTGAAGGCCGTCGATCACCATCGAATTGCTAGAACCGGCGCTAAACAAAGGCCCCCACCATCTAGCAACTTGCCGAAGCACGGCGGCACGTGACGGCGGTCCGAGCAGCAGATGGGGAGCACGGCGGTCTGCATGCAACAACCAGAAAATGCGTCGTATTTAGGCAGCGGTGGCCGATATATGCCACACCATTTGTAACACCCGTATTTTATCAGGAATAAAAGAAAAAGGAAGAAAAGAACAGAAAAGAAAAACAACTAAAGAGGAGGGACTAAAAGTGCCAAATGGGCCAAAATTATCATTTATTTTGTACAAAAGGAAAAGCATGGCCGCCCATGTTGCCTGCATTTCCTATCAGCGATCTTTTTAGAGAGAGAAAGTAGCAGGAGCAGAAAACCATCGGAATTTTTGAAGAAAGATCTGAGAAATTCGAAGTTTTTGGTAAGAAATCCCGAATTCATGATGTTAGGACGATTCTAGAACCATACATGAGCATATAAATGTGACTAGTGTGTTCGGGTTGCTCTGTGTGTGTGTTCTAGGTGTTAGAACGAGTTGAGAAGGTTCGGGTTGAAGAGTGTAAATTCGCAGAAGACAACTAAGGTGAGTTCTAGACCCCGTTTTTACTGTTTTTAAATGTTTTGGGGCTGGAAATGCATGTAAATATGTTTTTATAAAACTGTGGGTTGATACCCGTATGAATTGATTGTATGGATGATTATGTTTATGTTAGATCTATGCTTAGAATCATGTGCATATGTTTAGAAATAGGCATTTTGATGTTCTGGGCTTGAAATATGAATTAGACATATGAGTAGGATGCTTATGTGTCTGAAAATGGGACTTAGAATAAATAAGCAAAAGTTGGTAAGTCCACTAGTGGTCATACGACCAACAGTGTGGTCGTATGACCAGAATAAATTCTAAGTGTTGAGCCCAATAGGACTCATACGACCAACAGTGGTCGTATGAACATGTGATATTTTCTAAGTATGAGGCCAATAGGACTCATACGACCAACAGTGGTCGTATGATCATGATGAAATATTCTAAGTGTGGACTCATACGACCAACAGTGGTCATATGATCCAAATATGTGGCTAAGTCCAGGGGTGGTACGACCAGCAGTAGTCATACGACCAACAGTGTGGTCGTATGACCAGTTGATAATTCTAAGTGTTAAGTGAAAAGTCCAGCAGTGCTCATACGACTAATAGTGCTCATACGCCCAGAGGCTTATACGCCCAACAGGGCTAAAACGACTAGAACACTTAGAAATTTTCAGGAATTTCCAGTATGTCCAAAGTTCGAGGTTTGACCAGGGTTGACTAGGGTTAATAAATGATGATGTCTCATGCATATAATGATGAGTATGATTAACCCTGATTGTTACTAATATTATTATTAGTATATTGTTGTTGTTAACAATATTATTAAAATATTGTTAAGAAAGGTATGATGCTGTGCATGATGATGTACATATGGTGATGAATGTATGATGATGAATGTATGATGAATATGTATGATGTGTGTATGTTCCTGGTAATTGTGCATGTTTATCTTTCTGAAACTTTACGGATAACGAGAAATGAATTAATGAAGTATTATGTATCGTAAAGTGAAAGATAATGAAAGAGGAACATGATGACGAATGCATGTATTAATGAATGAACGAAATGAGGAATAATGATGAATACATGCATTAATGAACGAATGAGTTATGTCTTGCAAGCATTGAATAACGCGATTGGTCCTTCTATGTGATTGACCATGGTCATGGTACCTCTACCGTTTACCTCTAGTACCGTGGCACCATGTTTAGCTGTCCCTCCATAGACTTCGGCCCAGTACGTGGCATATGTTTGTTGTTCATTTGTTGACCTCGGCCCGTACTGTGGCACTACGTTTTGCTGTCTATGGATTGACTTCGGCCCGGTAGCTAATAATGTTCGGGGTGTAGCATATGGTATTGGTACAACCAACCTTTCAATGCGTGCAAGCAAGTATCTATATGTATGGAACCCCTACCGCTTACCTCTAGTACCGGGCATACGTTTTGCTGTTCATTTATTGACTTCGGCCCGGTAGCTAATAACGTTTGGGGTATAGCAGAAGGTAGTGGTACAAAAGATAGCCAATGGGCAAGTAAGTATGAACGGGATTCGTGTCATTCGACCACTGTAATCATAGCCGAGTGCTATGAAGTGGGTAAAGTCTGACAGAATCCATACGAGAAGTTAAAGATAATGATGAATAACGAATGATGAAGATAATAATGAATATTATCTATGTGTACGTATGATGTATGAACGTATGAACGAAAGGATACTTTTAAATAAGTAAAAGTATGTTTTAATACAAAACTAGAACTCACTCAGCAACGCTGACTTTTATGTATTTTCCAGTTGGCAGGTAGTGTTGCTGAGGATGGCACGAGGCGGCTACTCAGCTCTTTTGGGACGGCATTCTTTTGATAATGTTTTTGTATTGTAATGCAAACAAATGATATTTTGTAACAGGGGTTGTATTACTTTACAAAAGCATTTATAGTAAAATTTAAAGTTTCCGCTGCATAATTTTCATTAAGTTATATTAAATGTATGTTTTATGGGTGATGACGGCCAACTGTGAGGTGCCCGGGATCGGGGCCTTACAAGTTGGTATCAGAGCCGAAGTTTAAGTAAAATGGGTAAATTTTTAAAATAAACCTAAGACTTAAACTGAGAATGGGACAAGGGGGAAATGGGAATGCCATCTGAGTAGCTGCGTGCCATCAGGTATGTTCTTGAAAGTTAACCAGTGTTACGTGCGCATGTTATGTGTTTATGTGTACTGTTAGACTTAGATACTAATGTAGTCAGGACAGGTAATGCTCGGGGTGTGAAGAGTAGAGTAAGTGGCTAATCACAACTGGCCACTGTAATTAGGGACTTACTATACTTAACATAAACTGAGCTATTTCCTTGAATGACCGTGTTGGTGTTTAACTCTTTCAGTGTGATAGAAGATGGTCGGTGGTAGATCATCTAAAGCCCCAATTGGTGGAGGCAGTGGCGGAAGTGGTGTGGAACCACGAGCCACAAGAGGTAGGCCTAGACAAGAGAAGAAGGTTCCCGAAGGACCTAATACTACTCCCTCAGGGGGAGTGAGTGAGAGTGATGATTTTAGGGCCTCGGTGAAAGAGGCAGTTGTTGAGGAGGTGCACCAGGTTATGCAGACGATCCTACCGTCTGTAATGACAGAAGTGTTAAAGGCAGTACGTGAGGACGATAGACGAGGAAGGAATCGGTCCTCCGGTAGACAACAACAGGAGGAAACAGAAACAGTACTATCTGATGATGAAGAGGAAGAAGAACAGTTACAGGAGACCGCCCGGGGTTGTAACTACGGGGCATTCATGAGGTGCAAACCCCCAACTTTTGATGGGTCTGGTACTGCTACTGATGCTCACCAATGGGTGATGGAAATGGAAGCTGTCCTCGATATTAGTGATTGCCAGGAGGACAAGAAGGTGAAGTTTGCTACCCACTCTTTTACAGGGTCGGCCTTATGCTGGTGGAAGAATATAGTCCAAGCCGAGGGTAGCAGGGCTATAGGGAAGATGAAATGGGCTGAGCTGAAAAGGCTGGTGATCGAGGAATTCAGTCCTCGTCGGGAAATGGATAGGATAGAAAGGGAGTTCCTGCAGCTGGAGGCGGGGACGATGACCCACCAGCAATATACCACCAAGTTTAACGAGTTGGCGCTGTTGGTGCCGGAGCAGGTGACGCCGGTGTCTCGAAAGATCAACCGGTATATTCAAGGATTGCCGGCTGAAATTCGTTGGCACTTGATTTCTGCCCGACCAAGCACTTTCAGGTCGGCAGTGGATTTGGCGGGAAGGTTATTCGATGAACGCGCTGCTTTGGTGAAGGCTGAGGGAAGCAAGAAAGGGAGTGGAGAGAAGAACTGGCAGGGGAAGAGATTTGGTCGGGGTGATACTTCGACAAACAACAAGAAAGCAAGGGTGGATGACCGCCGAGTGGTCGTGTCCGGAGCTGGGTGAAGAAGTGTGGTAAATGTGGAAAGGAGCACTCAGGGGAGTGTAAGTGGGGATACAACATCTGCTTCAAGTGTGGGAGGACTGGACACAGGGCCAAGGATTGTCGGATGGGCAAGTGTTTTAACTGTGGGGAAAGTGGTCATATGAGCAAAGATTGCAAGAGGCCGAGGGCTGAGGGCTCGGGAGAGAAGAAGACGGGAGGAGAAGCACCGAGGGCAAAGGCTAGGGCGTTCACGATGACGCAGGAAGAGGCTAGGACGGACCCCGATGTGGTGTCAGGTACGTTTCTAGTAAACCAAATTCCTGCTTCTGTGTTATTTGACTCTGGTGCTAGTAGGAGTTTCATTTCTGCTACTTTCTGTGCTAAGCTGCCTGTTAGGAGTAAATGCCTTGATAAGTCCTTTGACGTAGAAACCGCTATTGGTAAATCCACTAGGGTTACGGATGTGATAAAGGACTGTACCATAGAATTAGAGGGCCATAGGTTTGCTGCCATGTTACATGTGATGCCTCTAGGAGGATTTGATGTAGTGTTAGGGATGGACTGGTTAGCAACCTACGAAGCGAATATCGTGTGCCGAAAGAAGATGATTAGACTGACGGCGACCGACGGAAGTCCGGTGACGATTTATGGTGATCGGGTTACGACGATTCCGAAGGTGATCTCGATGGCGGTGGCGGGAAAATGTATGAGGCGCGGATGTAACGCCTACTTATGTTATGTAAAGAATGTAGAGACGCCAACACCACAGCTATGCGACGTACCAGTGGTGTGTGACTTTCCAGACGTGTTTCCCGAATACTTATCGGGATTGCCACCTGACCGAGAGATCGAATTCCAGATCGACCTAATACCGGGTGCCCAACCTGTCGCAAAAGCACCGTATCGCTTGGCTCCGACGGAGATGAATGAGTTGATGGAGCAGTTACAGGAGCTACTGGATAAGGGGTTCATCCGACCGAGTATCTCACCTTGGGGTGCTCCGGTTCTGTTCGTAAAGAAGAAGGATGGTAGTATGAGGATGTGCATCGACTACCGCGAGCTGAATAAGCTGACAGCGAAGAACAGATACCCCTTACCAAGGATCGATGACTTGTTTGATCAGCTCCAGGGTGCCAGCTGGTTCTCGAGGATAGATCTTCGATCGGGCTACCATCAACTGAAGGTGAGGGAGCAGGATATCCCTAAGACAGCCTTTCGTACGCGCTATGGTCACTACGAGTTTCTTGTCATGTCCTTTGGGTTGACCAATGCGCCGGCTGCTTTTATGGATTTGATGAACCGAGTGTGCCGACCAATGTTGGATAAATCAGTAATTGTATTCATCGATGATATTCTGATTTATTCAAGAAGTGAAAAAGAGCATGCCGGGCATATTCGGAAGTATTGGAAACGTTGAGAAGGGAGAAATTGTACGCCAAGTTCTCCAAGTGCGCCTTTTGGTTACGCGAGGTGCAATTTCTGGGTCATGTAGTGAATGCAGAAGGAATAATGGTGGACCCAGCAAAGGTTGAGGCGGTGATGCAATGGAAATCACCAAAGACGCCATCCGAGATTCGTAGCTTCTTGGGATTGGCGGGCTATTATAGAAGATTTATTCAAGACTTTTCAAAGATCGCCTCACCTTTGACAAAATTGACTCGTAAGGACGTGAAATTCGTGTGGGGTCGAGAGCAGGAGATGGCTTTTGAGGAGTTGAAGGCAAGACTAACACAAGCTCCTGTCTTGACTTTGCCTGAGGGAAGTGAAGACTTAGTGGTCTATTCGGATGCATCTTATTCTGGGCTAGGTTGTGTGTTGATGCAGCGTGGAAAGGTGATAGCCTACGCATCTCGACAGCTGAAGACCCACGAAGTCAACTATCCCACACACGATCTAGAGCTAGCTGCGGTGGTTTTTGCATTGAAGATATGGCGGCACTATCTATACGGGACGAAGTGTACTATCTTCACAGACCACAAAAGCTTGAAGTACTTCTTCGAGCAAAAGGATCTAAACATGAGGCAGAGGCGGTGGTTGGAACTGATAAAAGATTATGACTGTGAGATCCATTACCACCCGGGCAAAGCCAATGTGGTGGCTGATGCCCTTAGCAGAAAAGAAAGGCCTGAGCCGATCCGGGTGAAGGCTTATCAGCTGATCATGACCCCCGATGTGATGACACAGGTTAAGGAGTTTCAAGACGAGGCTTTGAAGGAAGATCGTCTTAACTCTGAAAGGATGAGAGGTCTAGTTACAGAATTGGGTGAGAACACTCTAGGTGTTAAGACCCGATTTGGGCGAATGTGGATTCCTCGATACGGGGATCTACGTAGTAGAATTATGGATGAGGCCCATAAGACACGATACTCCATTCACCCCGGTGCTACCAAAATGTACCACGACATGAAGAAAGACTATTGGTGGCCGGGCAGGGAAAACCACTCTGTACACAAATACAGTAGCAACGGCCGAGCGGGTTGACCGGAGAGTACAGAGGTCCATATATAACACAGAGCAACATACACGACAACTCCAGTCGATGATGGCCAGGGCTCAACGGTAGGTCACACCCATCGGCCATGCAAAGAGCCCCAATCAAGAACACTAACAGCCAATAGGCAAAACACCATAATATAGAGAAATCTATAAACCCTAAAAGGGTATCGGAGAGACATAGAGATGAGGGAGCAACAGAGGCGGTGGAACCCTAAAAGGGTATCGCAGAGACATAGAGATGAGGGAGCAACAGAGGCGGTGGGGTGGTCAATGGCTAGAAGACCGACACCTGCTCCATCTATACCACATAGGGGAGGCAGAGCGGCAACAAGCTCCATCGCCACCGCAACAGTCAAAATCGGTGATACAGAGATCCAAGCAACCCAACCGTCAGCACAACCGTCGCCTTTGCCACCGTGAACAACAACGGCAGGGCGGAAGCATGCGGTGGTCATCGACTGGAGATAGGTGGCGGCAGTTCGTGTTTCTCCGTCCGCCTCTCTCTAAACAAACGTGTAACATATCCTGGCCACAATGGCTTATACAGAGCCACACAGGGTCACAAAAGCAAAAACATAACCTTTGTGACCATATTGAAAACTATCAAAAACCATTATTCATCACACTTGGTTTTTTCATAGTATAGAACTAGGAGGATACATCCTCGCGCGTTGCGCGAGTGCTATAAATCAAATACAAAAATGTGGTAGTTTCAACTTTTGGCTCAGATTCGCGTTCTCGTTGTGACCGCAAACCAAATATGTTTGCCACGCCAATACAACAAATTTTTTCCTCACGATGATCATAGCCATCCTATTAGCAACCATAAAACATTAAAATCAAAGCATAATAAAACCCACTGTTAGTGTCACTTTTCTTTAAACATACAGGGTAACAAAATAAGATGATGTAACATTGGTTTAGCTCAGACCCAGTCATCGTAGGGTAACAAAATAAGACGATGTAACATTGGTTTAGCTCAGACCCGGTCATCGTCACAGGCTGCAAACCATCTACACGTGGTCGCCACGCCAGAACAACAACATGCTTTTTGTGAGATCATCATAGCCAAATCGAAGCCAAACAAAATAAGATGATGTAACATTGGTTTGGCTCAGACCCGGTCATCGTCATAGGCACGTGGTCGCCACGCTAGAACAACATGTTTTTTGTGGGATCATCATAGCCAAATCGAAGCCAACACTAAACATTACAACCGGTACAAAGGCTTGCTCAAACCCGGCCACCACCTCTAGCTACAAACCATTAACACATGGTTGCCACGCTATGATAACAGCCTGTTTACGGTTGGATCATCATAGCCAATGAACAAACTGAGTGCTATCCAACTTATGGAAGCCAAAGACACCCAAATAAGTATCACATTCAAGGATAAATTGAAAATAATCCCAAAACATTATCATAAGCTGCTCGCCACAACAGAAATACAACCACACTTCAGACAGCCACACAAGGCGTTTGTATAATCATAAAAAGTGCACAGAACAAAGGCATGCCAAACCCAACAACATCTGTATCCTAAACCAAATCGACACTCGCAGCAAATCAAAAACACTGTCGGCCAACCATTGTCACCTAGGGTTTGCAAAACATAGCACGGAAAACCACTCTGTACACAAATCCAGTAGCAACGGCCGAGCGGGTTGACCAGAGAGTACAGAGGTCGATATGTAAGACAGAGCAACATACACGACAACTCCAGCCGACGATGGCCAGGGTTCAATGGTAGGTCACACCCATCGGCCATGCAAAGAGCCCCAATCAAGAACACTAAGAGCCAATAGGCAAAACACCATAATATAGAGAAATCTATAAACCCTAAAAGGGTATCGGAGAGACATAGAGATGAGGGAGCAACAGAGGCGGTGGAACCCTAAAAGGGTATCGGAGAGACATAGAGATGAGGGAGCAACAGAGGCGGTGGCACGACCACCATAGCACCGTCAATGGCTAGAAGACCGACACCTGCTCCACCTCAACAGTCAAAATCGCCACCGCAACAGTCAAAATCGGTGATACAGAGATCCAAGCAACCCAACCAGAGATCCAAGCAACCCAACCGTCAGCACAACCGTCGCCTTTGCCACCATGAACAACAACGGCAGGGCGGAAGCATGCGGCGGTCATCGACTGGAGATAGGTGGCGACAGTTCGTGTTTCTCCGTCGGCCTCTCTCTAAACAAACGTGCAACATATCCTGGCCATAATGGCTTATATAGAGCCACAAAGGGTCACAAAAGCAAAAACATAGCCTTTGCCACCGTGAACAACAACGGCAGGGCAGAAGCATGCGGCGGTCATCGACTGGAGATAGGTGGCGGCAGTTCGTGTTTCTCCGTTCGCCTCTCTCTAAAAAAACGTGCAACATATCCTGGCCACAATGGCTTATACAGAGCCACACAGGGTCACAAAAGCAAAAAACATAACCTTTGTGACCATATTGAAAACTATCAAAAACCACTATTCATCACACTTGGTTTTTTCATAGTATAGAACTAGTAGTATTCCTTTACGCGCGTTGCACGTGTGATGGATCGGGCTCAGATAAAGCTTTCAGTTGTGGCTGCCGACCATAAATATCTGACATGCCAAAACAACCGATACCATTGCTAGTTATCATCACAGCCCGTCATTATATTATATGTCAACCGAGTAATGAAAATAACATCATAAAACTTATAAACATCTCAGATAAACACAGGTTTATCATCATCGACTTAAAATAGAAGTGGCATCACCAATAAGACAATAATATTACTGATAGCAGCATCACGACGACACAATGTCAACATACTGATCTTCGCAACAACAGTGTTTACTCAACAACATGGTATAACCAAACGTCAAATATGCAGCTGTGATTCTTAACCATCATCGACAGAACAAATTCCTGACAGCAAAATAAGAGCAACAACTTGCTCAAGCTCAAGCTCGGTTATAAGCTAGTGTCATCATCATCGATTTAAGGTGCTTCCAAACAGTATGGGAAACCATTAATCAAAGAAAAAAAAAATCCAACATAAATCCATCCAACAAATAAAAACAGCAAATTAAACCAACATCAAAACCTAAGATGAACATCAGGCCAACTGTCTCAGATGAGGTAATCCCCATCACATGCATCAGTTAACAACATGTATTCAGAAAACCCTAAGTGAGAGACAGTGAAAGAGGGCCACCACGGTTGCCCAACATTCATCATCAACACCTAACCGGCTAGAAAACGACCGCTAACCCTACCTCAACCGGATACGGGAGGCGGAGCGGCGGCGGCTGTCTCCAAGGTCACCGCCACCATCACGAAGGTCGGCAACCATTGCCGGATGCGGCGGCCGTCTCCTGGTCATCGGAAATGAGTGCACCTGTCACAGGAAGTAAGAAATCGAGTTGTTTCCAGAGCATCATCACCACTAACGCGTCGACCAAGCGGAAAATGGAGGGGTGACCACCCACATCCCCAACCACCATCACTATCATCACCATCACAACATCAACCCAACCACAGCCGATTTTTTCCTCGGCGATGGCGGTGCATGCACCAGTCGAAGGTGGTTCAGGCGGTAAACGACAATGGGGTTACCCCTCTCTCTCTATACCGATGAACCACAACAGAAACCAAATCATCAACACCGACAACGAATAAGAAAAACAACAGAACAGAGTTCTAAAAACCCTAAACAGGTTTTGGAGAGACAAGGAGAGAAGAAGGCAACAGCCGTTGTCGAACCAACGCCATCAACACCAAAAGAGACCTGAGGGAGTGCTGACGCCACCAAAGGCGGTCGTCCGACCACCGGCGGCGTCGAAGGTGGTAGATCTGGGCCGACCTAAATACGAACGACTATCCACAGTAACCGCGATACACGGCTCCACCGGAGATGCCACCAACGACATAGACCCCTCGAAGTTGGCGGTCGGCGGTGGGCTATCGTCGGTGGGCAGTGGGCGGTCGTCGGTGGGCGGTGGGCGGTGGGTGGTGGGCGGTGGGCGAAAACCACAGCCGTCGCCCTCTCTCTCTCTCTCGCGAATTAAATGGCAGGGTAAAACCCTCTTTCCAGGCGTTTATAAACTAAACGAGTGCGGGGGTAATATGCAAACATCAAAACCCTTGTGGCCAAATTCAAAGAAATGATAATCCTATATTCCTTCCCTTCTCTTATTAATATTATAGAACTAGTGGTTATCGATGTCGCGCTTTGCGCGATGGTTGCTCTGTGTTTCAGTTTTTCGTTACAGATCCTGTTCTTTAGGACTTGTTACATCATAGTCGCCACTTGCACGATGCTATGCTGTTAGGTTAGTATTTATAATTATGGATATGTTTTTAGTGCATCCAAATCAAAACACAGGCTAGGACATTAAAAGCAAAGGACAAAGAGTTGTTCTACGCCAAGTTGGTGTCATTCTTGCTTCTCTTTTTAATGTGGGTTTCATCGCCTGCATATGTGGTTGTGCTTGTTAGTTATGTGGGCATTGCAATACTATATTTGTCTTAAAGACCTATTTGCATTGATTTTACAGACCCCAATTAATTAATTTCAATCTAAAGGAAATTCAGACAGCCTTCCATAATTATATATGTAGAAAACCACCCATATTGTAACATACAAGGTCTATAAGATACGATCACAATGTACTACCCAACATTTAACAACACACACAAAATGAATTCTACAAAACAGAACGTAGTCACATCGAGTTAGGTCTAACTGTAGGAATTTATGTCGAAGTAGTGCTAAACGCGACACATTAACATGGACACTATACATGCATAACGTCTTGACTGTGAAAAATAATGATAACGGATAAGTAGGCGTTAAATTTGGTGATGAACTTTTATATTCTATTTTTGGAATAATATGTGCTAAACTACTAATTAGCAAAACCTAAAGGGATTAAATCATCAGTCGAAACTTCATAAATCAAGCAAGAAAAAAGGTAAAACTAAACACATCAAGAGAACCCAAAAAACTAACAAAGCAAAACTTCATAAAACCAACATTATATTAACAGCAAAATCATCAAAGTAGATAACGAATCTTTAGACTAACATAGCAAAACTTTGTAAATCAAGCAAGATAAAAAATATAGAAATGAGCACATCAAGAAAATCCACAAACCAAGTCAGACGCATAAAACCAACATTATATAGACAACAAAATCATAAAAGTAGATTGCTGAATCTAAACTTCAAAGTGAAAATTTTAACCTTACTTGAATCTCTTATATTCACGAATACCCACAATATAAATCAACCTGCAAGCTACGTGCACAATAATACATTGAAAGTAATGGAATTCCAAAATAGGGCCTAATTTTTATCAATTAATCAAAAGCTAAGAGCAGTAGATCACCTTATGTACCATAGCGGGATTTAGCAAGATATAACAAACCTCAACCTAATTGAAGACAATAAGGACAGAAGCCGAAATGAACGATGAAGATGATGGGTAGAAACACAATCTCATAATCATATGACCAAAAAATCAATTCGCTTGGCACACCAGAACCCAACCAAATGAAACCAAATAGACATTAGCAGGGTTTAAGCACATCCACACTTCAAACATCAGTTAAGTAGATGAGAACTCCATAAGCAATGCAAACACACGTCTTTCATAAACACAAATTCTTTCCACATATTCTAAAGCATAGAGGCAACTACACCTAAGAATAACGAAACACAGTTACATAATCATGTGCGCAACAACACGATCGTAACAGCAAGAACAAAGAGCAGCACATATAGAAATGATGCGGTGGCCTATCCTAGGGGTGCAACATCTCTGGAGCCAACAAACATTTTCTATAGAGCCAAAAATCCAAACAGACATGCATCAATTCAAAACACAAATCCAAACACACAAAGAGCGCAAACAAAACGGTAACCGCAACTCCAAAGGCCAACAAACATTTTCTATAGAGCAAAAATCCAATGACCGATTATAAGGCTCCAAGAACAAACAGACATGCATCAATTCACAACACAAACAAACCAAAACAAGTCAAATACCCCAAATAAAACGGAAGGCGGAGCGTAAAACCAAAGATTCAATCAAAATATAAGTACCTAAACATTAGTTACGGGGTTTATACAAACAACCAACAAAACAATTATCGAGGACAAGTGCACGCCTGAAAGACAATCAACATGAGTAGATTTGCTAAAGTTAACACCTAAATTTGATATAAATCAGTTAAAAAACCTAACTTACCTTTGCTACGAGCAGTCTACCATCACCTCCTTCGCAGCAGAAGAATCGATTGGAAGGGCAAAAACCCTATCATTGATCGTGAAAGCATTAGGAACCACCAGCCACCTCCGTTGTTCTACCTTTACCAGTGTACACCTTTGATGAGCACCACTATCGGCTACAACCACCCACTGCCTACCATCGATCCCCACCCCCCTATTTGCCCCAAACATGGTCGCCAGGATTACAGAATCTCCCTATGCATCGTCGCCCTCTCGACCCCTTGCAACAAAACACGCGACTACCATCCTTCACCATAACCACAAGCTGCACTCTTCCTCAACCACCCTAGCCACCGTTAGCGTCCGCACCTTTGAAAGCATCTTTGGTCAAAATCCATGCCACAACCCCAATACCCCATCACCAACATCATACAACATCCGATCACCACCACGGCACCCTCCTAAGAAAAACCGCCATCAGGGAAAGAGACGGTGAGGTCTCACTCCCTTTCTCTGCTCTACTTTATACATAACAAAATTACCAAAATAACCTCATTTTACTGTTCATTTCACTTATTTTTAAATATTAGGTTAATAAAATAAAATATAGAGTTACTAGTTTGGTACCTGGACGCACGTTGCGCGTTATAAGAACGGGCTAAACGAAGGCCCAGAACTCTGTCATCATAGCCACAAGTTAACATTTTTAACAAACAATGAGAGTCGATGACAAGAGGCAACATAATCAGAATATTGGTTCTCAAAACTAATGGCTGGCGTCGACTAAAGTATGTCGACACATAGCAACAGTCCATACTCCACGTCAAAGCTCAGACTCGTTTTTACGAGTCATCATAGAAAACAATATTCAACAATAATAGCAGTACCCGAATCAAATCCATGACACGGGTAAATACAATGACAAATCCAGTATTACCAATGACACCCATAGCCCTCAGATGCGCCCAATGGCCATCGTCATCAAGCAGACTATGAAAGGAAAACTTGTAAGTATAAGAGCACAAATGCTATAAGGCTCAGAAGCAGTTGTTTGTTGCGGCCGCAAACATCAAGTTTACCTCACCGTAACAACAAACATAACCTTCTTTTCATCATCACCTCAAAAACATCCAACATTAACCTCTAAACACTTAATGAATAACAGACAGCATGCATACGCTCTCAGATGAGGTTACGCTCATCGTGGCCAGACATAACCAGTAATAGAACCAGAACCCTAAAAGTAAAAGGATCTCAGATCTAGTTTGATCAATTAGATTTGATTCGCAGCGGAATAGTATAAGAATTAGATCAAATTCAAGCAAGAACATAAATGATATTTCAATGAAACAGTACGGTTATAGAGAGAGAAAGTATTTCTATAAAAGAGAAATATTTTATTCAACACACGCTTCGGCAATTACAAAATTAGGTCAACCTCCCTTTTATAAGGAAGGTGACGTCAGCTGATGTCACTTGATAGTGACATCTAACCGTTATTACAATAACTACTGAAAGTAAACTAAACTACTGAAGATGTCTATAACAGCTGACATCTTCTTACAAAAGCTAAGTGTAAACTAACACTATAACTACTGAAGCTACAACGTCTGAAGACAAGGCTCTTCAGACGTTTTACATTAAGTAAACTACTGAAAGAAAACTACTGAAACTCAAACAGAAAACTACTAAAAAGAAACCATCACAACTACTGAAGAGAACTACTTCCGCTGTTGTGACAACCTCTGAAGACTTGAATTTCAGACTTTGTCTTCAGTAGATGAACTTCAGACTTTGTCTTCAGTAGATACTTTCAGACTTTGTCTTCAGTTCTTGATCTTCAGACTTTGTCTTCAGTAGATGAACTTTAGACTTTGTCTTCAGCTGATGTAGCCTTCTTTAGTACTTATGATGTCTTGTGGGACTTAAAGGTTTTTCTGATCAGGCTCATTGGTTCTTTTGGTCCAACAAACTCCCCCTGAACCAATGCAGCCAAAACCATTAAGTTTATTTGAGTCCCACTTATTTGGCCGAAAAGTTGTCTTTTTTTCTAGATCAGCTCAGAAGTGACCAATATCAGCACAGGCCAAGGAAGAGGTTTTAAAGATCTGATTGGCAAAGGATGGATGGGAACTCTGTCTTGGGGAACTGGACACAGAGCTGTTACCCCATCCATGAAACCTACTTCCCAACTATGAGTCTGTAAGACTCTCTCACATAGGCCTCCAAGAAGACAATTTTCTCTTCTTGGGTGAGTTCTTCAGCTCCTCCTTCAAAGAAGAACTCAGGTCCATAATACTCAGATACGTATCTGACCTGTTTCCTATTTCTTAACTCCACAGTTGTTATTTCTCTGTAAGCAAATTCATCAGGGTGATTACCCTCTAGCAACAACTGGAGTTCATTATGTCTGACTTCATCAAGCCTCTTGTATATTAACCCCTTTTTCACCATTTTGTTCTCTAACACCTTTTGTGAGGGAAGATTGGCTTTATAGGCTTTCTTGAAGTCTTCTAGGATCTCCCAGGGTGATACTACAATGGACAGCATGATCACTGCATCTGCAATCTTTTTCACTTGGCCATTGTATCTGTGTGGAATGTCTTTCTTGTGAATCCTATGACTCACCCTGGGATCAGGCCAGATCCTTACTCTCTCCTTCTGATATTGAAAAGTAAACTTGAGAGCATATAACTTCTGAGCATTTTTCTTCATTGATAGAATAGATGAAGTTTGAGGGAAATCTTTGTCAACCAAACTCAACAACTGCTCATCATGTTGTTTATGTAACTCTTCTTCTTCAAGTTTGACTTTCACAGTTTGCATTTGGATGGTAGGGGTGATTGTTGTTGGTTGACTCTTGGCCTTAGGCAATTGAATGACAGCTGAAATAGGCAGCCTGTCCTCATCCTCATCATCTTCTTCTTCTTCTTCAAGCCTCAACACCTTTCTCTTCCTCTTCTTGGGTGCATCATCGGCTATTGGTTTCTTGGGTAAGGGAGTTGGCTTTGTGGGTTATGATATGGGTTGTTTTGGTATGGGAGATTGGACAGGCTGTTCTAGCATTTTTGTAAGAGAAGCTTTGGAGCACTTTGCTAGATCAGTCCTGCTCCCAGCACCAGCTTCATTCAGGGCTTCTATTATCAGTCCTTTTGTGAATACCCAGACGAACAGATCTTGTTGGTTATCTCCAAGATGCTGTCCCTGGACCATGATTTGACTTCAAGAACTAATCTCCCCAGATACTTCGAAATGAATCTGGCCATAGCTTCAAGTCTTTCCTTCTCCTTCTCACTATAGCCAGACCATCGGTGTTCAGTCTCCTGAATCTCCAACTTCCTTATCTCAGAATCCAGCTTAGCAGTGTCAAAGCCTTGCCTAAACAGCTGATCAATGATTTTATCCATTGACCTGTTGTGTTGGTCATCATCTTTCTTGATCATATCATCCAACTTCTTCTCAGCAGGAGTCTTTTCACTTTCACCACCCTTCTTCTCCTTATATGTTACATGAAAATCCTTTTCTTTTTCTTTCTCCTCAACCGTCTCCTTTTCCTTCTCCACCTCCTTCTCCACCTCTTTCTCTTTTTCTTTCTCTTTTACCTCTTTAACTATTTTCCTCTTAATGACTTTCACTGACTTAGACTCCCCCTTTTTGGTTGCATTGGTTGCAGGGGTTTGAATGTCAGAAAGTATCTTAGACACAGCATCATCAACCAGGGTTTTTATGTTTGAGGAAAGCCTCTCATCCAGGGTTTGATTTACAATATCAGTGATGATGGGAGTGATGAGAGGCAGGGAAGTTTTAAAGATAGCAACCATTTGCTTAGAGGGGTTCTATCCCTGAGAAATGGTGCCAGAAGCAGAGGCTGGTGGCTTAGTAGTTTGGAGTGGCTCTGTGTATGGGAGACCTCGAGAAGAAGGTGCCATCTATGGGTGGATGGTGGCAGATGGACTTGATTCTTGAGAGAATTTGACAAGTAGTTCTTTTAATCTACTTACCTCATCCTCATGAATTGTGTTTTGGGCTAAGACATCATATAAGAAGCCCAGGTCATCATCAGTATTTACTGAATCATCTGACCTCTTGATTATATCAGGATGAACATGTGCTGAGTGTGGATTAGTATTCACATGTGCCCCTTTGCCTTGGAACTGGGAACTTCCTGCCTTAGGATTAAATCCTTCATCAGTAGTTGCCTCTGGTGAGGACTTAGAGATGTTACCAACTTCACCATGTGCATGTGCTGAAGTAGGAGAAGTGGCAACCTCACCAGATGTTCTTATCTCCTCTTCTACACAGGGAGATAGAACATTGTAATCCCTGTACTGTGGGCTCTCAGCAACACTTTGATCCTCCCTCTCAGTGGTTGAGGTTTTCCCAGTTGTGATAGGTTCCTGGGGAGAGGGTGGAGTGTTAAGCTGAGTCAGCACTTTTGCAATTATAATAGTTGGACTTTATTGGGCGGTTGTAGTGGGAGATAGGGGTGAAGCAGTTTGCTCCTGGGGAGAGTGGTGCTCTTCAATGGTAACCTTCTCAAATGAGAGAGGTTCCAGAAATGTGGCTTCCCCTGAAATGGTTGCTTTAGGATCCTTTTGAGAGGATTCCTGAGTGGCTGTGGTTGGTAGAGTCTTTGTAACTACTAGGGGATTAGTACCAGTAGCTACTTCCTGCCTTTGTGTTGCAGGGGCATCCTCAGGGGACTCAACTCCCTGAGTAGCCTTTTTGGGCTTTTTAGTTTTTGGCTTGGTGGGGACTTTGGATTTGGAAGAGGATGAGGCTGTGGGTTCCTGCTGCTTGGGTTTTAGCAGCTTGGCAGCCTCTTTTAGGTGTGTGTCTGAGTTGTGCCTGGAGTATACTTCAGGCAAAACAGCCAAAGC
Organism: Flaveria linearis; assembly: GCA_024085815.1. NCBI lineage: Eukaryota > Viridiplantae > Streptophyta > Magnoliopsida > Asterales > Asteraceae > Flaveria > Flaveria linearis. The sequence goes on along the minus strand of CM044017.1, from coordinate 19,351,978 downwards.
AGTGACTCTTAGGCCAACAAGGCCTCAGCTTTTAATTGTTTTTCAATAATGGCCATGAGGAACCTTGGATATAATATCCATCGGTTAGCCACAGGTTTCATAGCCATATCTTTTAATTCTAAAAAGATTATTTCAGAAAAATTTAGATTTCGTTGCTCAAGGATAAAGTACAATACCTGCTGCCACCTTGATGACATTTGATCCCATGAAGATGATTTGGGGGCAAGGCAGACATTTACCATGTGAAAGATAAGTCGTTCAGGATCATGAAAGTGCTTCTTCAGGATTGTGGAAGCACGGAGGTCGCCTTCATATCCATAATGGGCAAAAGATAAGTCGGTTGTGCCCTTAGGATACTCAGTGACGAAGGTGGCATCATTCAGATTTAGGGTTTGTCGAATGATGTCAGAAGTGATGACCACCTTCTTTTGGTTGACAAACGACTGGAGAATGACCTCGGCGTCATTCTCACCAGTTGTGATGGTGACGTTTGTCTAGAACTGTTTGAGGGATTCGGCGTGGATGATTGGATTTAGAAGAAAGGCCGTTTTGTAAGGAGATTCAACCATCAGATCGATGGCGTCATCGAACTTGGTCCAAAAGGCTGATTTTGTGAGGTAGGCTACACAGTTATAGCGTGGTTTGAGCTGCATGGTCGCCACTAATGTGAGAGGGAAATTTCAGAGTTTTTGAATGTTAGGTTGTGAGAATGAAAAACTCTAAAGTTAGGGTTAGGTATTTATAGGGTATAGTCATGAAACGGCTGATGTAAAACGTCTGAAGGTTTTGGTGTTAGTCATCAGGAGTTTGAAATGATTGAAGACATGGTTTTAACCTTCAGAGGTTGTAAACGACTGAAGACTTGGTGTTAGTCATCAGTAGTTGAAAACTACTGAAGATATGGTTTTCATCTTCAAAGGTTGTAAACAACTGAAGACTTGGTGTTAGTCATCAGTAGTTGTAAACTACTGAAGATATGGTTTTCATCTTCAGAGGTTGTAAACAACTGAAGACTTGGTGTTAGTCATCAGTTGTTGTCATCAATTCATCTTCAGACATGGTTTTGGCTTCAGTTGTTTTGATAAGAAACAGCAGTAGTTTGAATCAACTGAAGAGTAAATTTACTCATCAGTTGTTGTCGTCAATTCAGATGTTTCATTCTGACCTCAACATTAATCATCATACTTTGTCTGATTTTCAGACATTTCATTAGCCATCAGCTCTTTGGAATATTTGTTCTTCAGCTCTTGTGAACAAATGTTCAGAAGATCTGTTGAAATAAATTATTTTTCAGAACTTGTGAACAAATATTGTCTTCAGTACTTATGTGAAAGATTACACATCAGTACTTTTGGACAAAATTGGTTCTTCAGTGCTTATTTGTTAGAAGAAGGCATCAGGAGTTATAACCACATCAGTAGTTGTAACTTCATCAGTTCTTTTCAACAAATAATGTACTTCAGTACTTTGAAGTATTTTAGTCTTCAGTAGATATGAAAAATGCTGAAGACTAAATAACACATCAGTACTTATTTTTGACTTTTGTATACTAATGCTTATCAGTACTTATGATCTGAGAGCATTAGTATTAGTCAATTTATTCCAGCTGCAGCATACCAAGCCTTAGCACCAGATTTTGAAAAGTTGCACTGTCTAAAGGCTTAGTAAATATATCTGCAAGCTCATCAGCACTAGGAACAAACTTTGGATCAATCAGACCTTTTTCATAACAATCCCTAATAAAATGATGTCTGATCTCAATATGTTTGGTCCTAGAATGCTGGACTGGATTCTTAACAATACAAAGAGCTGAAGCACTGTCCGTTAGTAATGGAGTCTTAGTCTCTGTAATGCCATAATCCAATAATTGATTCTGAAGCCAGAGTACCTGAGATGTACAACTTGCAGCAGCAATGTACTCTGCCTCAGCAGTAGATGTAGCAATTGAAGTTTGTTTCTTACTCTACCAAGAAACCAAATAATTGCCTAGAAATTGCCATCCACCAGAAGTTGATTTTCTGGTTACTTTGCACCCTGCATAGTCACTATCAGAGAAAGCAACTGATTTGAAAGAGTGCCCAGTAGAATACCAAAGTCCTAGAGATTGAGTTCCTTGCAAGTATCTAAAGATCCTTTTGACTGCAATCAAATGGGATGCTTTAGGTGCAGCATGAAATCTAGCACAGACACAAGTTGCAAACATAATGTCTGGTCTAGAAGCTCTAAGGTATACCAAGGAACCAATCATACATCTGTAAAGGGTTTCATCAACCGCTTTACCTTTTTGATCAACATCCAGTTGTGTGGTACTGCTCATGGGAGTAGAACAGGGCTTACAGTTTTGTAAATCAAACTTTTTCAAAAGATCCTTTGTATATTTGGACTGATGAATGAAAGTTCCATCATTTCCTTGTTTGATTTGCAAACCCAGAAAGAACTGTAATTCTCCCATGGCACTCATTTCAAACTTTTGTTGCATTAACTTTGTAAATTAATCACACAACTGTGGATCAGAGGATGCAAAGATAATATCATCTACATAAATTTGAACAAGTAGCTTATGTTGTCCCACTTTCGTTATGAATAAAGTTTTATCTATGGAGCCTCTAGTGAAATTATTTTGAAGAAGAAAATTTGATAATATTTTATACCAGGCTCTAGGAACTTGTTTCAACCCATATAGAGCCTTATCAAGCTTATACACCCAATCTGGATGTTTATTGTCCTCAAAACCTGGTGGTTGACACACATAAACCTCTTCTTTTATTTTACCATATAAAATGCACTTTTGACATCCATTTGAACTGAAGAAGCTCAAGTTGCATGGCTTCAACCAATCCATTGTCTCTTAATATAACATGATAATTCTTTGGCTCTTGCTGACTGATGAAGAGAGCATAGAAGCAGAAATTGGACAATTGACTTCTGGTTGAGACTCCAGCATTGATATCATAAATGATCTGAGACATTGGGTGATCCTTCAGCTCTTGATAAACAATGAGGTCTGTGCAAGTGATTATAGGAGATTCAGCAGCAACAGATGTTGATCCAGATTCTTGAAACCATATAGGAGATGGCAACTCAAATGAAGTAGATGTTTCAGAAATCTCATCAGCATTTATTGTGGATGGAGCTGCTGAAGCTACAGGAGCATCAGGTTTAGATGACTCGGGCAGTTGATCACTAAACCTGAAAAGGTGAGTACTATCAGCATCATCATCAGTACCACCAGGTGGAAAATTGTTTGCAGTTGGTAATGGATTATCAGGAACTACAACAGCTGGAGACTGATAAGGAACATATTGCAGTATGTCCACTTTTATCAGCATTTTCCATTTTGGGTCATCCGCAATACCTTGACCATCCGCATTAGTCAATGCGGCTGAGGGATGCCTTAGCCGCATTTCATGATCTACCCGCATTGGTTAATGCAGCTGAGAAATGCCTTAGCCATATACTTGACTCATTCGCACTAGTCAATGCGGTTGACCAATGCCTTAACCGCATTTCCTTAGTCATCCGCATTTGTTCAATGCGGGTGAGATGCCTTGGCCACCTTTCCTGATTCGTCCGCATTAGGTTAATGCGGCTGAGTATTACCTTAGCCGCATTTCCTAACCTAACCGCATTAGGTCAATGCGGTTAAGGAATGTCTTGACCGCATTTTTCTTAGTCATCCGCATGTATATCAGATATTTGTCTTTTCTTTGTACTTTTTACACAAAGCCCCCTCCACTTTTGTTCCTTTTCACTTCCTTCCAAGATACTTTCTTTTTTTTCCTTTTCTTATTATTATTTTTCTTCGACTAATCAGAAATTTCGGGTGTTACAAGTCCACCCCCCTTATATAGGTTTCGTCCCCAAAACCTGTTATTCCTCGAACAGATATGGGTAATGCTGTCTCATCTCCTTTTCAGTTTCCCACGTAGACTCGGATCCCTTCCTATGCTTCCATTGTACACGCACAAGGGGAACCACTTTATTTCTCAACTTTTTCTCTTTTCGATCAATGATCGCCACTGGTTGCTCCACATAATTGAGTCGTTCATCTACTTCAATATCCTCCAGTGGCACGATCATGTCTTCGTCTGCTAGACATTTCCTCAGATGAGATACGTGGAATGTCGGGTGAATTCCACTTAACTCATCTGGCAATTCCAACCTATAGGCCACCTCTCCTACTCGGGCAATGATTCGGAAAGGGCCTATATATCGTGGGATCAACTTGCCCCGCTTCCTAAACCGGATTATGCCCTTCCAAGGTGAGACCTTCAACATCACCCGGTCACCCACCTGGAATTCAATCGGTCGGCGTCGTTTATCAGCATACGACTTCTGTCTGTCTTTGGCTGCATTCATGTAGGCCTTGATCCTTTCGAGCTTTTCAGTCGTTGCCTCGATCACCTCGACGCTCCCCAATTCCTTTTGACCAATATCACCCCAACATACGGGTGTCCTGCATCTCCTAGCGTATAGCATTTCATAAGGTGGCATGCCAATACTGGCATGATAGCTATTGTTGTACGAGAATTCGGCTAACGGCAGGTGGTCGTCCCAACTTCCCCCAAAATCAATCACACATGCCCGGAGCATGTCCTCTAATGTCTGAATGGTCCTTTCTGGCTGACCATCAGTCTGGGGATGATAGGCCGTACTAATATGTAACCTCGTCCCCATAGCATCGTGGAATTTCTTCCAGAACTTGGATGTAAACCGGGTGTCGCGATCAGACACAATTGACACCGGTACACCATGACGAGTCATAATCTCTTTGCTAAAAATATCGGCCAACCTCTCGGATGAGTATGTCTCGCGTATCGGTAGGAAGTGAGCACTCTTCGTCAAGCGGTCTACAATCACCCATATGGCATCGTACCCTTTCGGAGTACGCGGCAGCTTCGTAATGAAATCCATGGTGATGTGCTCCCACTTCCATTCCGGTATATCCAAGGGTTGAATCTTTCCATACGGCTTTTGATGCTCTGCCTTTACTTGTAAACAAGTGAGACATTTACTCACATACTCCACCACATCACGTTTCATTCCTGACCACCAGTAATCTTTCTTCATGTCTTGGTACATCTTGGTAGCACCAGGATGAATGGAGTATCGAGTCTTGTGAGCTTCATCCATAATCTTCATTCGTAGATTCCCAAGACGAGGAATCCACATCCGTCCAAACCGGGTTCTAACACCAAACGTGTTTTCACCCAACTCCGCGACCAGACCTCTCATTCTTTCTGAGTTACGATGATCTTCCTTAAGTGCCTCATCTTGAAACTCTTTGACTTGCTTCATCACATCCGAGGTCATAATCAGCTGGTAGGCCTTCACCCGTATCGGCTCGGGCCTCTCCTTTCGGCTAAGGGCATCCGCCATCACGTTGGCTTTGCCAGGATGGTAATGGATCTCACAATCATAATCTTTTATAAGCTCCAACCATCGCCTCTGCCTCATGTTTAAATCCTTCTGCTCAAAGAAGTACTTCAAGCTCTTCAGTGAAAATGGTGCACTTCGTTCCGTAGAGATAGTGCCTCCAAATTTTTAATGTAAAGACCATAACTGCTAGCTCCAAGTCATGAGTAGGATAATTAATCTCATGAACCTTCAGCTGTCGGGACGCATAGGCTATAACCTTTCCTCTTTGCATTAACACGCACCCCAACCCTGAGTAGGAAGCATCAGAATAAACCACCAAGTCTTCGCTTCCATCGGGTAATGCCAATACAGGAGCTTGGGTCAACCTCACCTTCAATTCTTCGAACGCCTTCTCTTGAGCTTGGCCCCATACAAACTTTACATCCTTTCGGGTCAACTTGGTCAGCGGGGAAGCAATCTTGGAGAAGTCTTGAATGAATCTTCTGTAATAGCCCGCCAAACCCAAGAAACTACGGATCTCGGATGGCGTCTTTGGAAACTTCCATTGCATTACTGCTTCCACTTTTGCCGGATCGACCATAATCCCCTCCGGATTAACCACGTGACCCAAGAATTGAACTTCACGCAACTAGAATGCGCACTTGGAGAACTTGGCGTACAATTTCTCCCTTCTCAACGTTTCCAATACTTCTCGAATGTGACCGGCATGCTTTATCTCACTTTTTGAATAAATCAAGATGTCATCAATAAACACAATCACTGATTTATCCAACATTGGCCGACACACTCGATTCAACAAATCCATAAAAGTAGCAGGCGCATTGGTCAAACCAAAGGACATAACAAGAAACTCGTAGTGTCCATAACGCGTACGAAAAGCTGTTTTAGGAATGTCTTGCTCCTTCACTTTCAGCTGATGGTAGCCAGATCGAAGATCTATCCTCGAGAACTAACTGGCACCCTGGAGCTGATCGAACAAGTCGTCAATCCTTGGTAACGGACACTGATTCTTTATCGTCAACTTATTCAACTCATGGTAGTCGATACACATTCTCATGCTACTGTCCTTCTTCTTCACAAATAAGGCCGGAGCACCCCATGGAGAGATACTTTGTCTGATGAAACCCTTATCGAGCAATTCTTGCAGTTGCTCCATTAACTCCTTCATCTCAGTCGGAGCTAATCGATATGGTGCCTTGGCGACAGGTTGGGCACCGGGCATCAAGTCGATTTGAAATTCGATTTCGTGATCCGGTGGCACACCCGATAGGTCCTCTGGAAACACATCGGGAAAGTCACACACAACCGGCACATCGGACAACTGTGGTGTTGACGTGTCCACATCCTTCACGTAGGCTAGATAAGCGCTACATCCACGTCTTATGCACCTTCCCGCCACCGCCATCGAGATTACTTTTGGAATCGTCATAACCCGATCGCCACATATTGTCATCGGACTTCCGTCAGGCGCCGTCTGTCTAATCATTTTCTTACGACATACGACATTCGCTTCATGGGTTGTTATCCAATCCATCCCTAGTACTACATCAAATCCACCTAAGGGCATCACATGTAACTTAGCAGCAAACCTATGACCTTCTAACTCTATGGCACAGTCCTCTATCACATTTGTAACCCTAGTGGACTTACCAATAGCAGTCTCTACGTCGAAGGGCTCATCAATGCATTTACTACTAAGGAGCAGTTTAGCACAGAAATTGGCAGAAATAAAACTCCTACTAGCACCAGAATCAAATAACACAGAAGCAAGAGTTTGATCTACTAGAAACGTACCTGACACAACATCAGGGTCCGTCCTAGCCTCCTCCCTGGTCATGGTGAAAGCTCTGGCACTCGCCTTCTGCCCTTCAGCCCCGGTCGTCTTCTTTGCCCCGGAACTCTCAGCCCTCGGCCTCCTGCAATCCTTACTCATATGGCCACTTTCCCCGCAGTTGAAACACCTCGCAGCCTTACAGACTTTAGCAATATGACCGGATTTCCCACACTTGAAACAGACGTTTAACCCCCATCTACATTCACCGCCATGCTCCTTCCCACACTTGTCACACCTTTTGGTTCCGGAGCTTGATGACCCTACCCTACGGTCATCCCTCCTCATCTTCCTGTTATTCGGGGTAAAACCACCATGCCCGAACCGCTTCCCATTCCAATTCCGGCCAGCACCACTGGCTTTCTTTGCCTCCACCACCATCACTTCCCTCTCATCATAAAGTCTTCCAGCCAAATCCACTGCCGACCTAAAGGTGCTCGGTCGAGCAGCGATCAGGTGCCTGCGAATGTCAGCTGGCAGTCCCTGAATGTACCGGTTGATCTTCCGAGACACCGGTGTCACCTGATCTTGCACCATTCTCACCATATCGTTAAACTTAGTGGTGTACTGTTCGTGGGTCATTGTCCCCGCCTCCAACTGCAGGAACTCTCTCTCAACTTTATCCGTCTCTTGACGAGGACTGAATTCCTCGATCACCATCCTTTTCAGCTCGGACCACTTCATTCTTCCAATGGTCCTGCTACCCTCGGCTTGGATTATGTTGTCCCACCAGCATAAAGCCGAACCCGTGAAAGAGTGGGTAGCGAACTTCACCTTTTTGTCCTCCTGGCACTCACTAATATCAAGGACAACCTCCATTTCTCTCACCCATTGGTGAGCAGCAGCAGCGGTGCCCGTACCGTCAAAAGTAGGGGGCTTGCACCTCATAAATGCCCCGTAGTTACAACCCCGTGTTGTCTCCCGTACAGGCTCCTCCCCTTCTTCCTCTTCATCATCAGAAAGAATCGTTTCCGGCTCTTGTTGCTGTTGTCTCCCTGAGGACCGGTTCCTCCCTCGTCTTTCATCTTCGCGTACAGCCTTTATCACTTCGGTCACTACAAACGGTAAAATCGTCTGCATGACCTGGTGTACTTCTTCGACCACTGCCTCCCGAGCTGAGGCGTTCAGACTGGCATTCTCATTTCCTTCAGTCCGGTCAGGAACTTCAGGGTCCTCATGGGTCGTCTCAGCAACTTTAGCACTGCTCCTAGTCACCCGCGGTCGACCACTACCTCTAGAAGCTTTGGAAGGTTTCTTCCCAGCCATTTCCTAAGCACTATAAGATTCAAACACTAAAACAGTCATTCAAGGTAATAGCTCAGTTTATGTCAAGTATAGTAAGTCCCTAATTACAGTGGCCAGTTGTGATTAGCCACTTACTTTACTTTTCACACCCTAAGCATTTCCTATCCTGACTACATCAGTATCTAAATCTACTAAGAACACATAAGCCATATAGCACACGCACATAATTCTGGTTGACTTTAAGAAAAGAAATACCTGATGGCATCTAGCTACTCGGGCTGACATCCCTCCTTCTGTCCCATTTTCAGTTTAAGTTTAGGTTTATTTTGAAAATATTTACCCATTTCACTTAAACTATGGCTCTGATACCAACTTGTAAGGCCCGTCCCCGGGCACCTCACAGTTGGTCGCTCATTGCACTTTGAAAACATAATTCACATATACTAAATAGAACAATGCAGCGAAATAGATAAAAAGTACACTCTCATTTCATCATGAAAGCGTTTACAATTCATTACATCGTTGATTCAAATACAAAATACACGCTTTCTTTACATTACATAACTTTACTAGGATTGTTGCGGAAGCATATGAAATCGAAGATTTCTTAAGTAATCCCGTTTATCTGAATCCTCAACAATCCAAAATGGTCATAAACAGTGACCTCTAGTACGAATACATTAAAACTAAATTTAAAGAGGATTCCTTAAGTAATCCTGTTTATCGGGATCCTCAAGGAATCTTGCACTTGCATGCAACATAATGTGTTGCATGCATTATGAGCAAAAGAATGCCATCCCAAAAGAACTGAGTAGTCGCCTTGTGCCATCCTCAGCAACACTACCTGCCAACTAGAAACACATAAAAGTCAGCGTTGCTGAGTGAGTTCTAGTTTTATAATAAACATACTTTGTTATCAATAAAACCATTCCCTTCTTCACGTTATCATGCATCATACGTACACATAGATAATATCTTTATTATCTTTTTCGTTCGTTCGTTCATTCGTTCTTTATACATCATTATCATTCAATTCTGTATCTGGATCATGTCAGGCTTTACCCACTTCACGGAACATAGCCATGATTACTGTGGTCGAATGACAAGGATCCCGTTTCGTTCGTTCTTTACATTTCACCTTACACATTGGATATCATTTGTACCAATACCATATGCTATACCCCAATCAGTCTTAGCTACCGGGCCGAAGTCATTAAATGAACAGCAAGCGTATGCCACAGTACTAGAGGTAAGCGGTAGAGGCACCATACATATGGTCGATCACGAAGAAGGACCCGTTTTCCTTATCCAATGCTTGCAAGGTGTATTTCGTTCGTTCATAAATGCATGTATTCGTCATCATATCTCATTTTCATTCATTCATTAATACATGCATTCATCATCATGTTCCTCTTTCATTATCTTTCACTTTACGTTACATAATACTTTGTTCATTCATTAACATAACACGTAAAGTTTCGAAAAGATAAACATAAAATATCATAAGGAACACACACACGTATCATTCATTCATCATCATGCAAGGCATCATACATATATGGCATACATCAGGTACAACCATGCAACTCCATCATCATCATCATGCCTAAGTTACTCATTTTCCACAAATTAATCAGATCTTTTTCTAAGCTTTTATCCGCATTTCCCATTTTGGGTCATCCGCAATACCTTGACCATCCGCATTAGTCAATGCGGCTGAGGGATGGCTTAGCCGCATTTCATGATCTACCCGCATTGGTTAATGCGGCTGCGAAATGCCTTAGCCGTATACTTGACTCATTCGCATTAGTCAATGCGGTTGACCAATGCCTTAACCGCATTTCCTTAGTCATCCGCATTTGTTCAATGCGGGTGAGATGCCTTGGCCACCTTTCCTGATTCGTCCGCATTAGGTTAATGCGGCTGAGTATTACCTTAGCCGCATTTCCTAACCTATCCGCATTAGGTCAATGCGGCTGAGGAATGTCTTGACCGCATTTTTCTTAGTCATCCGCATTTGTTCAATGCGGGTGAGATCTGCCTTGGCCATTTTTCGTTGGCTATCCGCATTAGCCTATGTGACTGAGTAAGGTGACCTGCAACTTAACCTGTGCCCTTTTCCATAACCCGTTCATCATCATAACACTCCCATTAGCACAGATTTATCATATCATCCACTTAGAACAGGCTACGCATCATACACATCATAGAAAAGACTTTCAAGACATACATCAACAGTTCGCACATGAACATACTGTACCTCACATATCTATCCTAGAAATCTTATATACAGAAGTATAGCAGCCTGAACGGACTATACACACACATACTCATATGTACATACACAGGTTTAGTATCAAAAGCTCAAAAACAGTTTTACAACGTAATCCAGCCCCAAAATCGTCCAAAAACAGGTAAAATAGGGGTCTTAGAACTCACCTTGTGTTGCTGAGTATGGCTTCTTTAAAACCGGTTGCCTTGAGACCTGGTACCTCGAATCAGTCTTCTTCTTCTTCTCGTTCTTCCTTCAAAACTCGTAGTTTGCTCTTTCTCTCTCTAAAACTTTCGCTGATTTGGGGTTGTGAGAAAAGAGTGGGCAGCCATCCCCATGTATATCAGATATTTGTCTTTTCTTTGTACTTTTTACACAAAGCCCCCTCCACTTTTGTTCCTTTTCACTTCCTTCCAAGACACTTTCTTTTTTTCCTTTTCTTATTATTATTTTTCTTCGTCTAATCAGAAATTTCGGGTGTTACAATGTCCAAATCAAATAGCTCCACGGGGTTTTGTGAGATTTTATCCTTTGGATTTTCATTAAACTTCTCATGCAAAGTCTCTTCAACCATCTTTGTTCTGCAGTTAAAAACTCTATATGCCTTGCAAGTAGAAGAATAACCAACAAAGTACCCTGCATCCACCTTTGATTCAAACTTCTGAAGTGGATTCTTTGTGTTGAGAATATAACAGGGACACCCAAATGCTCTAAAAATGAAATCAAAGGGGCCAAATGATGTAGCACTTCATAAGGAGTCTTCATCAACCTCTGATTTACTAATACTCTATTTTGCACATAGCAAGCTGTGTTGATAGCTTCAGCTCAAAAGGTCAGTGGCAAACCTGAATCAGCCAGCATTGACCTGGCAGCTTCAACAAGTGTCCTGTTCTTTCTCTCCACCAATCCATTTTGTTCAGGAGTTCTTGGAATGCTGAACTGCCGCTTGATTCCTTTTGACAAGTAGAATTCATCAAGTGTGTGATTTCTAAATTCTATGCCATTATCACTCCTTACACACTTGACTGGAAGGGAATACTATTTCTCAACATACAACACAAAATTCATAATAGCTTGAGTAGCTTCATCTTTGAAGTGCAAGAAGAAAGTCCATACAAATCTGGAGTAATCATCCGCAATTACCAGACAGTATTTCTTCTTTGCCATGCTCATCACTCTTACAGGACCAAAAAGATCCATATGCAATAATTGTAAGCAGGCAGTGGACTTTGGCTCTTCTATTGGAGGGAATGATACTTTGTGTTGCTTCCCTTTTAAGCAAGCAGAGCAGTTGTCATCACATTTGAACTCCTTTATTGGCAATCCTCTTACTAAATCACGGTGAATCAGTTGGTTCATGTTTTTGAGATTCACATGACCAAGCCTTCTATGCCATAGAGTAGATTCTTGAGGAGAAGCCTTGGAGAACAGGCAAGGATGGCCTTTTAGATCGATTTTCTTTGACAAGTCCAAGGCATATACTCTGCCTGTCCTGTTGGCCTTCAGGAGAGTATGATCATCCAATACCTTGTCAATCAAACTCAGAACTTTGGAAGACAGAATCCTGCAGTTCTGACTGGTGAAAAGGGCAACATGACCTTTATCACACATTTGACTGATACTCAAGAGATTATACTTGAGATTCTACACATGATTGACATCATCAAACCTTATTTCACCATTGGAAACAAAGCCTTTGCCGATGATTTAACCCTTAGCATCATTACCAAAAGAAACAAACCCCTTCTTTCCTTGAGAGTAGTCAATAAGAAGAGAGCTGCTCCCTGTCATATGCATGGATCCTCCACTGTCCACATACCAGATGCTTCTATGGCATGCTGAAGAACCCTGCATTCATCACAAGAAACTAGTTAGCTTTTGAGACCCAAACCATTTTGGTTTTGGGTCTGTTCTCATCAATAGATTTTACACTAACTGGTTTGTCATGAGTTGCAGCCTGTGGTGATGAAGATGGTGCAGAAAAGGGTTTCTTTGTTTTAGGCTTAGGTTTTCTTTTCTGTGGTTTAATCACAGGAACATCTATTTGGTTGACTCTCCCCAATAGGTGTTGAACCATCATAACAAGTTGTGTATGATTGGTTGCTTAAGCCTTCAGCTTATCAGACACATCAGTGCTTGATTTTGATGGAAACCTGTATTGCACCATCTTCCTGTGAACACCTTCAGCTGTTTGCTGATTAACCCCTTCCTTCTTTTTGGATTTCTTTAAGGATTTTAGGGTTTCAGGTTGAGATGCTGCTGGAACAAACTTTGTTTCAAACTCAACTTTCATTTTGTTAATTTTCTTTTTAATGTTCTTGTCTTTGTTGAGTTTTGAACCCTTTCTGTACTAGCAATCATCAGTGAGATGATTGAAGAAGCCACATATTTCACATGGTTTCTTCTTCATCTTTAGTTGATCAACTGCTGAAGAAGATGAAACTACTGAAGATTTGTTCTTCAGCAGTTTTCTATCAGTACTTGCATTTTTCTTCCTTTCAGTACTTGCAGACTTCCTGATAGATTCTTCAGCAGTTTTCAAACCCTCTCTACTTTTAGTAGTTTAGGTTTGTTCTTCAGGTGTTGTAACTTTCCCATCAGTACTTTGAGTACTTTGTGAGACAACACCTGAAGTGATCAACTCTTTTCTGATCATGTGACTGTCAGCATTTGAACCATCAGCTGATTGGTTTTCTAGAGTACTAATGCTGACTTCATCCTCTAATTTTGGTGCATTATTAGAGGATGAATCACATGATGAGGTGGATTGGTCATTACTTTCTCCTTTAGATTCTGCTTCTAACCTAGGAGTAAAATCTGTAGGAGGAGCAGTGTGATTGTAACAAATTCCAAACTTCACATTGGAAGCTGTTTGTTTGCTGAGAAGCATTTCAAAACCCTTGCATGATGTTACCCAGCGTTTACACTCTACCTGGGTAGATGCAAGAGTTTCTTTGAGGTCCTTATACTTCTCTAAAAGTACCTCTTCCTTTGCCTTGTCATCAGTGATTTGGCATTTTAATTTGTAAATCTCATCATTCTTTTCTTTTAACACAGATTCAAACTCAGCTTTTCTTTTGAAAAGCACTTTCTCTGGCTCAAAATTTTTATTAATTAAAGCTACATTTGCTTCTCTAATAGATGCAAATGTGGCTATGCATGATTCAGAGCATAATTTGGCCTTGGCCTCTAAAGATACCTGTGATACCTGCGATGTTGAAGTATTGGAGGATAATCCATCAGCAGACTCCAGGGCCATAAGAGAAAGATTTTCAAAAGCATTGTCACCACCATGTTGACCGGCACCAGGAAACAGTTGTTCATGACAAGAAATATCATCTGGTAAACTGCTCCAATTAACAACTCCAGGGGTGAAAAAGCTGTGTTGGGGTTGAGATTGTTGATGAGATTGAGATGTTTGAGGCTCAGGAAGGGCATGTGGTTGTTGAGCTATTGGTGCTTGAACCTGGCTTATCTGAGGCATGTAAAAGCAGGGGTAAGGATATGGCATAGGACCTTGAGGGACAAAATATGCAGGTGATGATTGAGCTTGTGATGGATGACCAGAACTGGTGGAATGTTGCCCTTTGTTTTGTGAGCTATTGCTTGGGAAAGTCACAAAGGGTGCAGATGAGTTAGATCCAGATGATCTACACTCTCTTGCAAAGTGTCCAAGCCTATGGCACTTGTGACACCTCAACTTGCTCTTGTCAAAACCAACTTTGGTTTTGACAGAGAGACCTAGGAATTTCCTACCAGTTCTTTTGTAGAACTTTTGAGATCTGATATTGATCATTGCCATTTGGCTCAAAATATCCATCTCTTCCAGATCATCATCCGGAATTCCTTTCAAGTCCTCCATCAAAAAGCACAGATTATCACTGCTACCACCTGAATTACAGTCCACACCAACAAAAGCATGTTCTCCATAGTTTGTAGAGAAATCAATATGCTTATCATATGAACCTTCTGATGCAGCATATTCTGACTCCTGACCAACCAATGCAGTGTTGCCTGGCACAAAGTCATCAGTAAGCTTTCCAGATGAAGACAACTTCCTTTTCTGTTCTATCTCTCTTTCAAATGTCAGCAGTTTTCCATGAAGTTGGGTGAGAGATAGAGTGTCCAGATTTGCACTGGAGCGTAGGACAATAGTGTATGTGTCCCATCTCTCAGGCAGGGATCTGAGGAATCGGTTGTTCATCTGGCTGTTTGTATATTCTTGTTTGACCATTTTCAGCTCAGAAATCAAACAGGAAAATCGCTCAAACTGTTGAGTCAGAGACTCACCCTTCCTAAGAGATAATGTCTCATATTGCTGGGCAAGGATTTCCCTAGTATTTGCCAAGAACCATTAGTTCCTCCAAATTGTTCTTTCAAAGCAACCCAGAGGTCATGAGTAGTTTCATGATGCATAAGCCCTGAATAGATTTCATTAGGCAGTGCCATGGCCAGAATTCCATGGGCTTTAGCAACAATTTCGAACAGCTTTAGATCTTCATCCGAATACTGATCAGGTTTCTTCGGAACCCTCTCATTTGATTCCGGAAGACTCACCATAGGCTTGTATGGTCCATGCACCACAGATTTCCAACATCCTACGCTGTTGATAGACAGGTGATGGAGCATACGTCGTTGCCATATGTTATACTCACTCCTAACAAGCATCGGAGGCTTTGTTGAGGAGCCAGTATTGTGAGGATCATTGGTTGGTGCCGCCATTTCACAAATTCAAGCACATTCAAAGTAATTTCAACAAATCTAGCTCAAAACTACGTAGAACCTCAAATTAATTGACCAGAAGCAGCAGAAACTCAAACTCTATAACCGATTCTTGCAAATTTACTAATTCGATCAAACGTAGATATCAAAAGAGCAGTTTCAATGATCAATTGTTAAATCGATCAATGATTAACCAGCTCTGATACCATTTAAAAGGATCTCAGGTCTAGTTTGATCAATTAGATTTGATTCGCAGCGGAATAGTATAAGAATTAGATCAAATTCAAGCAAGAACACAAATGATATTTCAATGAAACAGTACGGTTATAGAGAGAGAAAGTATTTCTGC